>JAOXYL010000061.1:10488498-10498603 GCA_028564955.1 Terapon puta
AGTTTCCACAGAAATGAACTCTGTAAAGTAGTAATCCGCAACATTTTCGTATGAGTAAATGTCCATTTCTGCCATAAGCAGCTGACCTTTGACCAAAGCCCCACCCTGAATGAGCGGTTGTCTAACATAACATCAGCTCATCTGTAGACCAGGCCTTGTGAGCTTTGGATTAAAGCAGTGTGAACATAGCTGTAATAACAGTGATATAAGGTACTCAGGGGTTAGGAGGATGGTGTGTTTACTGTTTAATCACCTCCTCATGATAAAAAATACAAGACCTAAACTTTGAAAAGTTTGACAGATTCACTGTATTTGCCTGCTCTAACCTAACCTGCAAGTGTTAGCATGTCAAACTAACTAGCTCACCACATGATAATATAGTGACCTACTACAACATTACTCCCAAAATATATATCAAATGAGTCAAAAGAGTAATTTTTGGATTTATGGGTGTAGAAATTGTGTAGTGGCAGCCCAGAAGAATCTATTATGTTTATTTTTTCATCTTTATTTATAATACTGCACTTTAATATAGTAATTGTATTCACTTATTATATGTCACCATAATACTAGAACTGACTAACAACACAAAACAAGAACAACCTTGCTCTTTCCTTGTTAATATGTTGTCTTTTTACTCTGGACATTTGCATTTTTCAGGTTGTGTAGCCTTCAAATGCATATTTAAGACACTTTCACTTTGTTCAAACCAGTTGTTTAGAGCATTACTGAATAACTTACTTCGCAAACAAGAATTAGCTATCTATATGTGAGAAAGTCAACTGATAATTGGTGTTAAAATAGGGGGCAAAATCAGCAGTGTTCATCTGGAAATTAAATAGTCATCTCTGTCAGAAATCAAGGACCTATTGTTTAAAAAATGACAGAGAATTTTCTAGTGGTTAATCTGCAGCCATTATCACTGTATTATCACTGATTGGAAAGCTTGCCTGGCAACAGAAGCACAGAGCTTAGCAGGGAGTCAGTTGTTAATGTAAGAGAACAGTAATTTAATCTACCAGTTCATTAAAGATTTTGGGTTTGGGTTAAGAACTTGTTAGCTCTTTAAAGGCTCATGCCACACAGCAAGTAATGTGTCGTTTGTTTTTGGTAGAATTGATTTTAGAATATAGGGTAGAAGAACTGGATAGTTAGTATTAACCATGATAGCCTCCGTGGCTTTAAAACATGGACCAAAGCACCATCTATTTAAGCTAAAACATCACTAGGAGAAAAATCTAATTCTTTCTGGCTACATAGTTTGGTGTCCAAGTTATCAATGGGAAGTGCAATGCAGAAACACAACAGTAATGAAGACTTAGCACCAAAATAAAGTACAGAGCTGCACGGATTACCACATTAATCTTATCCATGTCTGTGAAACCATCCTTACTGCGCCCCAATTGAGACTCCTTCACCCCCTGATTCCTCCCACTCTTCACACCGCTGAGCTGGAGACCTGGAGCCAGCCCACCTCTGTATAGGCCCCCGTTACGTGCCAGTACACCGCACCCATCAGCTTGGTCCACACCATCTGCACCTCTGCTGTAAAGAATTCAGGGAAATCTTCAGACAACACCTCCAGCATCACGCCACTCAGGATCTGGGAAAAGGAAAGGTGAGAAAGAAGCTTGATTAGCATGAGAGAAAAAAGAAGGAGATGGTATGAGACAGAGAAAAGGGAATAGAGAGAGCGACAGAGTGGGGATGTGGGACTATCAAGATAATAGCAGGTGGAAGAAAGGGAAATATAATTCAGTAGGTAAAGCCCAGTGAGCAGAGCAGTGGAAATAAAGAATCCAATTCACTGTCACAGAAAAGTGGGCGAAGCAGGTGAGAATTGAAAATGATAGCAGTTAAACATGAAACCAGTGGGTGGACAAGCGATACAAAGGGAATGAAAAAAGTAAAGAGAAAGGACAACACAGGTGGGGAGTGAAAAAGTAGAAGATATAAAGAGGAAGCAAGGATGGCATGGGAATTGTGAATTTAAATGTGGCAGATGAATAGTGGCATTAAAGCTACAGCAATGAAGAAATGAAGACATTTTCTCAACACAATGTTAATTTATCTGGTGCTTCCAAAATCTTCTGCCACATGTCATAGCCTTCTTTCATGGATGAAGTCACTCAGTTGTCTTGGAGATGGTTAAGTTTGTTTTTTGCTTCTTTTTTTTTTGCAACAGGTGTGATATATGGAGAGAGATTCGTAACGTCCCCCTGTACAACCACCTAGTATCAAGTCACCAAAGGTATTAACCATCTCCACGAAAACTGAATGACTCCATGTAGGATCATGAGACATGACTGACAGCTTCAGCAAGTATGTTTTTCACCTGTAGGTTTTTGGCAAACTAGTATTTCCAAGAAATTAATCTTGAGATACACCTTTATACATTCTTTTCATTTTAAATGAATCTGTTAATTATTTTAGATGAATTGTTTAGTCTATAAAATCTGAAAGATATTCAATTTCAAAATGATATACAGGAAAGATACAAGCCAGTAGAAATGTTTGCTATTGAGCAGGATAAATCACTTAAAGTGACTCATTAATCAGAACAAAAAAAAGAGTTTATACTGATAATAGTTTTCAGCGCCGCGACATTTCATATAACACATTCATTATCATAGTAAGACAGGAGGAAGTGACAATTATACTTAAATGACCTGAGAGGTTTACTGTTGAAGATGTGGGCCTAAGAGTTCAGGTAACACAGTGGGACTAATCCACTAATCCATGCTTTATTCATGAAGTGATCAATTAAACCTTAAAATGTATTCTAAAAACAACATGTAGCCAGTTGAGGGATGCTTAAATGGCGGTAATTTGTTCTCCTCACAGCTGTATTTATGAACCAACTGCATTCAAAAGACTTGAAGGGAGGAAGCATATACTTCCCTCTTCAATCAGATGAAGAGGAAATCTTGTTGGAGTTCCACATAGAAAATTATGCAACCATATGGTACAACTTAAAAACTGGATCTTAAACATTTTTACAGCATTTGTTGATTCTGTCTTTTTCTGATTTCATGCAAAATTAGCAGTCTGAAATTACTTTAACATTTAACAATTTTAGCAACTGCTTTAATGTGTTATTAACTGACTGCTGTACAATGGTACTTTATGACTTCATTGTAAAATTCACTCATTGCCAACTGTCTTAAATTCATGATCATTGCTCATTTACTATATTGTACATCACAGTAAAAAGATTATATAGATAGATATTATCCGTCCACATCCAGTCAAACATTGTATTTCACCCTGATATTACTGTAGGTTATTTGTTTTATACCTTAAAGTTTATGTAGAATTCCCTGTGTTAATATTAGTTTGAAATGAGATCATTTCTTTGGGGTGCTAATAGAGTGCTTTGATAATTCAAGGGTCTGCTGAAGCAGGGAAATATTTCCATTGTGGTATTTTTCTGTGCTATGTTTCTTGATACTGCTTAGAGAGTTCTTGACAATTATCTTTCATCACACAATCTGAACAAATTAAGTGGCCAAAACAAAAAAGTAATGTGTCTCCTCATAGTGAAACTATGCCTTTGTGGTATGTACCTTCAGGGATTGTTGAGGACAGTTCTTGGAAATATAGTGTCTGATGAAGGGAAAGTTGAATGCAGTAGGTTGTCAGACAGTTATGCACCAAAGAATCATAAAGAAACTCCTGAACATCCCTGATTCTCAGATACTGGATCATTCCCTGAGTTTACCTTGAAGTACATGGGTTCCACCTTGTGTTTGATAGCATGGGCCTTTCCCACCAGGGCCAGCACCGACGACACCTTCTCTGGGTCATGGAGGTTCTCCACCACAGTATTGATTGCGTTCATCACCCTGCGGGCATGATGCCGAAGTTGGCTGCTTCGCTCCATCTCCTCGGGATCTTCCATGTCCTGGAATTGGCTGAAGTACTGTTTAGCTGATGGGAAGTTGACAAAGAACCTAAAGAGGCAGAGCAGATACATTTCAATGACATCCAGATTAAGATATTTTAACAAATGCATTGACTGGGAATTTGTACAGAGATTTCTGGTCCCCAGAAGATGAATCCCTGTGGACTCTTCTTCTTGTGCTGCCGTGAGGATGACGCTGTCACCTCAAAAAATGCCTCTGCAACTTTTGAATGGATAGCAGTAAATTTTGTTTTCCCCTGAGCATTAATTGAAGAACTTTGTTGTCTGACCTTCACATAGCAACATGGTCAGCTAAAATTATAATCTGTCCAAAACATTGGTTTATGATCAAATATAAGCAAAATTAACAACAATTCTCTTAGACTCAGCAGTACATTGTGATTAGTCAGCAAACGCTGGCAATCTAAGACACTAAAATATATGGTGAACATGATACATATTATATCAGCCTGTTAGCACTGTGAGCATATTACATATGTTATATTATTATAACATGCTGATGTTCGCATTAAGCTCAAAGCACCACTGTGCCTCAGGGCAAACTCACAAAGCTGCTAACATGGCTGTGGACTGTGAAAATTCAGATCCAGATTCAGATTTTCTTTATTGGTCCCACAGCGGAGAAATCTGCAGTGCAACAGCAGCGAAAACACACAGACATAGTATAGAATGATAATATTAATAATAATAATAATAATCATTTTCATGCTCTAAATTATATCATACGTTTTATACTAGTGTTGATGCATCTTCCACAAAGAGATGGTCCTTCATATTCTTCATATAATATCAAACTCTCCATCATCCTACAGCATCCACATTGAAAGTAACTCATGTAGCAACTTGGAACAAACTATTTTTCCTCTCTGTCCTTTCTCTGATAAGTAAGGTGATGGAGGCATTGGACAAGAATTTATGCTAGCATCCAGTTCTTGTGAGTCCCTTTCCAGATTTTATTATTTTACATGAATATTCATTGAGTCACGTTTTTACAAGTCACAGACAACAACAACACATTCAAAGTATGAATCTTTGAGTAAAAGGGCCTTAAATACACAGATATCATAAATCCTGATTGATGTCTTGTGATTTACCTCCTAAAGAAGTAGGTCTTTGACTAGAGTGCAGTTCATATATACTTTTCTCCTGTCTGTAAAGTGTATAATCCACTTCAGAAGGCACCTGGCAGAATCCTTTACAGTGCAGCAGCATTGATGAGCCCCCAATAGTTGGAATTGATCAGACCCTTTGAGTGTAATTGGATGCAGGTGTGTGAAGAGTGGAATTTAATTTTCAAGCATCTCTGGTGCTGTTTATGCCAGTGGATCAACCTGAAAGACACCTACTGAAGGCACAGTATTAAACAGATTAAAAAGCTGTATAATGCTTTTTCACTTCCACAATGTCCTGCGCAAATACAATTACTGTGCAGAATTTCATTTGATTATACCAATTACTTTAATCTGATGGTATTCAGATAACCTCGTGTCAAAATTTGAACTGTAACAGGAGTCAACTTTGTGGGACTGACATCCTGACTTTTTATCTAAAAATTCATTCATCCATACTACTAGTGTTACTTAAAGTGAACCTTTATATAGTTTATTCATTAGAAAGTAAGTAATATCACATAAAAGTAATAAAACTAAAACACACTAACATTCTCTCACAAACAGCAAACAGTTGCAGCTTCTGAATAAAAATAGTTCAAAACTCATTAAAGACTGACGTGGGAGAAAATGCCACTTATCTCCGATGTGTCTGGGCTGTGTTTGAGGTCTGCTCAGTGTGTACAATGAGAGTTATTTTAGGTGCACATGTAGTAAATTCCATTCTTAAACCACCCTAGTAGATGTAAGAGGATAGATAAACAAAGAAAATGTAAATTGTCTGTCTGGGATTCTAGTTACAAAGATTTGTTTTGACTCAGGGGTTTGACAGTTTTCATCACAGACGTCTGCAAGCTTGCAGCAGCTCAGAAAGAAAGAGGAAAGAGAGTATACGAAAGCGATAAGAAAGTTTCCACAAGCTTCACAAAGGGGATATATGAGAAATGCAACAGTTTAAGCCATTGTCACTGACAAAAATTCAACATAAAATTGTTAACACAGAGCTTAGAGAAGATTACAGAAACACAGACAGCCACTGACTGGAAAGCAGATGGATTTACATGTGCATACACTCACAGAAACACACACACTTATGCTCTGACCCACTTTAAACCTTGTCAGTGCTCCAGTTGACTAGAATTGCTAGTACAGTTATTTCCCAGTTGGAGTTTGGCCCTCGGCAGCCAAGCTACACTACATCCACATCCCCCAGATCCTATGTCATGCTCGGCCTACAAAGGCTCGGCTTGCCTGTAGCACTCTTAGCTTGGCTCTACCAGCTGTCACGATACGTACACACTCTTTTCCTCAGTGATAGGAATAACACAGACTTTCTAGTAGCTCTTATTCTGCTTAGACAAACACAAAAGTTAACCGCATGGCTTTAAGAAAACACAGAGCTTCTCTGATGTTTTCTTGGAAGAAAAAAAGAGCCCCTTTTCTTTGTGCCTGTCTTCTTGTGTTAGAATGATAAATGTTTAATTCCCTGTAGCCAAGGCATGGTGTTGCAATACATTCAAAGAATATATGCAACAGGCACAAGACACCTTCATTTTTTAATCTTTGGGTTTAGCATCCAAAAGTCCCATGACCCTCATAATTAAAGATTTGACTGTTTTACCAATGGCAGGATATTCTTGTAAAATATGCAGATCACACCAACTTCATTTCATTTGACCGACTTAATGATCAGAAAAGTGCTGACAGTTTAACTTCCAAACCTAGCCGATAAAACTTCTGTGTCTCAAAGTTGTCATTCGAAACATGTAGCCTATAGCCTGTGCATCATTCGGTCCGTTGTCTATAGTAATTATATGCGTGAGAGTCTGAGGTGTGAGTTCACACGTCATCATCAAACATCCAAATTAAGAGTGATTTACTTCAAAATGTATGAGAAACAGTGTTAACATTACTTAACATTACCACCAAATAGCAATGACAAGGTCCTTTTTAATGGTTAAATGTCCCTCTTATTTGAATATTTAAAATAGAAAACTGCAGATAAAGAATCTGTATCAAGGTTGTTCATTTATATTATGTGTCTCTGTCTCTAAGCAAGGTCTGGAAGGATAAGTTATGGTAATTTTCCAGCTATGAAAGTTCTCATCTCATTTTCTAAATTTATTGACAAATATTATGAGTCTATATAAATAAATACCACTATGGAGATACAAATATGCAAATATTTCATAATACTTTTAAAATTACTACTTGATCCATCTGTGTTTTAGAACTGTAATGTCTACAGAGGGCTGGTGAGAGACATTTTGTCCCTGAGTGAAAGGATTGCTGGTGTTTAGTACTTTGGAGAGCTTGGAGCACAGTCTTGCACCTGTCTCTGCATTTAAATGAAGTCATCAAAGCAGCACCATTAGTGGGGCTTGTTAATCACACTTTGATTTCACTGGAAGGGTTTTTATAATTCTTTGGAGCACCATGAACAACCTTGAGCCGCACTGCCGGGACCTCAAGGACACTTCGATAACAAGGAAAATTCCTTGACTTCATCATGCTGGATTAATAATTGACAAATAAAAATAACTTAGAAAATCTTGATTTTAATACACCCCCTATGAACTGAATTGTCTCAACAACGATTGCCATGAAAGTCATCAGATTACTAATTTCAGACACTTTGATGACTTTTCCTCCGACACCATCATCAAGCTGACTTTTTTGGATTTGAGTAAAATATCATGACAGTTGCAAGATGTTACTAATAACTTTAAAGTCTGTTTGTATATTCATGATACCCAGATCATCTCACTTATTTGTCCCCACCACCATGTTACAATTTCAAATCTTAGTATGCTATCAAGCTAAACTAAGGCACTGAATTTCTGAATGTTAATATTTTCATTGTTAGGAGGTTAGCAAGCTGATGTTGTGCAATGCGCAGTTACTAGAATGGCTTTCTTGGCTTTATTGTGTTTTTTGTTTTGCACATTGTAACTATATAAATTCTTCACACTCTTTTATTTAGATAAATAAAATACTTCTAATACCAATACCTATTTAGATGGAACATAGTGTACATAAAGGTAGAGCTGAAGGGGCAATAACATAAAGCTGCTAACTATGATAATGACTGAATGTAGAATATATTAACAGTAACAATGTTTGTTTTCCATTGTACCAAATATTTCATTCCTTGTAAAATGCAGAGAATTTAAAGATACTCAAATTAATTAAATCTCTGAAAGGTACAAGTTCCTGCTAAAAAAGCAAAAGATATAACTTGGCATTTACAGTAAATACCATTTGTGTATCCTACTCCCAACACCTTGTCTTACTTACAGTATCAAATACCTAAACTGAATCAAGCAAGTCTGTCTCAAAATTAATTCTCTTAATGACATTTAATCAATTTCCCCTTATCGAAAATGTTCTTCAATCCCCTCATCAGCACCATCACTCCAAAAGTGCCATTTTAGTCTAAATTGGCAGGGTTTGGTAGTATTCACAAAGCAGCCATACTGTATGCACTTTTCTACGGATGCCTGGGGTGCTTCACTCTTTGGTGCAATTGCATTTGTACGCATTGGTGAGATCAACTGAGGCTATTGTCACTGTGTATTCCCTCCATGCATTCAGGCACATGGATTGACATAAAAATGCAAATCTGTGTTCTCATGGGTGATGCTGTGCACAGATCTCAGCCATGCAAGACTTTGACCCAGTGTCAGCCTCAGGTTATGTTAGGTAACAGAGGAATTTTTCCATCCAACTGTTGATAATCACACTCTTTGTGTATCACACAGATGTTTCATAAGGAGGAAAAACACTCAAATCGATTATTACATTACTAGACAGTAATTTGGGCATTTAAGTCTCCAATTCACAAAAAATTTACAAAATTCAGAGAAAATTTGCTTTGATATTATCATGCGCCTTTTTACCCTTATATAGCATTTGGAAAAATAAATGATTGAGTGATTAGTTGTCAGGAGTGTTAATTCCAAACAAACATACGAACGATTGTGTGCAATGAAGACTTTCCTAAAAGACACTTGGCTTTCTTGGTAAAAAGTGATGTCACTCACATGTCTGTCAGTGTAAAGCTACAGCCAGCAGCCAGTTAGCTCAGTATGAATACTGGAAACAGGAGGAAAATGTGTAATAAAATCCACCTCTCAAGGGTTTAGGGTTAGGTAACCCTAACTCTAATTTACTAAAGGCTTGTCATCTCCATGAGGTTGCCGAACAACAACAGAGAGGCCTGTGTGACCCTCTAAGTGCGATTAAATTCATACTGAGGATAATCAGTTCCATATTCTGTCACTGCATGATTTGCACTCTTTTGAAACATTATGTGTGTCCTGCTGCTTTTTCAACACAAGAAGCTCTATGTTGTCAATATGTATCAATGCCAGAGTCAGGAAAACAAATCCCTGTAAATGTTATGTACTTGGCAGCTCTGACATGAGAAGAACAACAGCTGAGAGGAAAAACAATGTCATGTTTTCATCAAGAAAAAAGAAAATGTGACAAATCAGGAACAGATAGATATATAAGAATCTGAACAGAGGAGAAGACAGATAGTGAGGCATGGAGGGAGACATTTGACTGCCAAAGCTTGTTGCTGTCATCCACAGATAAGAGTACAAGACACACACACGCAGAAAAAAAAATGCTCTCTGCCCCTTCCCTCAGGGACTGTCGTCACCCCAAACCAAAAATCAGTTTGTCTCACTCACATCAGTCTCCTTGGCTACAGCTCGCTGTCCATTTTAACATAACACGGAGACGATTTAGCTGGGGACATACAAACGAATCAAGTCATCATTTAATATATAAAAAAACATGAAAAGAAGCAGGAGTTTATGAAGCATGATCTGTCTTGTGTACATGAATTTAACACAGACGCTGGACGTCTCATTGCACTATCGTGTGAAGGGAAGTGGACTATGGAGTATTTCTTCAGCATCTTAATGAGAGAGGAATGCAATGTTCCTTCCTTCCCTACATTTGTCACAGCTCAGTTGTTGGTGAGAGGTTGAGGGAATGAGTGCAGAACGTGGTGTGTGTGTGTGTGTGTGTGTGTGTGTGTGTGTGTGTGTGTGTGTGTGTG
>JAOXYL010000061.1:10513196-10566176 GCA_028564955.1 Terapon puta
ATACATAAACATAAACATCTGTACGTACAGAGAAATATGGAGATATATGGCTGGTCATGGTGGAGGTATACATACATATACATTTGCATATGGCCGCGGTTTTATAAAGTGCAGGTGTACATAACTTCAACTGCAAGTGTACATAACTTCAAGATATTTGATTTACTCAAAGGACAATAATAATATGCAAATATTCATATTTAAGAAGAATTTAATAACATTTAAGAATACTATATACCTAGGCACGCAAGCTACATTGACAAATGTTGTTTTTCATTGTAACCACTGAGGTGTCGCAGTGTGAGATCTGCCACGTGGTCACTGTCTGCTGAGGGCTCCCTGCCAAGAGACTGTTAAATCTTTCTTGTATCTCCTGAGAGCAGAAGTTGTCTGTCACTTCATTAGTACAATGCTGACTTAAATATGACCTTACAAGAAAAGGAAAATTTTGTAACATAAATCTTGGATAGTCATTTTTTTTTGTACACCTCTTCACAAAAATGTATTGTTTCCAGATTTTTATTTTGCAGAAACATTCTCCCATTCCCACACAAGCTACAGCACTGTAGTCATCAAGTGCACTTTTTTTTATTCAGCCAAAGTAAAAAAGCATCTTTGTATTTGTCAGTATTTTCAGAGGGGTTATGAGGGAGAAAAAAGTGACCCCATCTCTTAGCTCAGGGAGGCCTGTGCTGAGTCACACTGTAACCAAACCGCCTTAACAGAGTTCTTTGTATTCACTGATAAGCAACAGCTGTCTGCTCAAATAACTGACATTTTTTCAGTTTTGCTGACAGAAAAGTGATGTTTAATTAACAGCCAATCCATGTCAGATTTTGCATGCGTGCAGAACTCTGTTGGCCATTTGCTTTAGCATTTCCAACTCTGCTTGTTTTCTTGTTCTGCTTTTGAGGATTGTGTGACCTTGTAAGTCAGACCAGCATAGCACAGCACTGACATAACCTCTCTGAAGACTTCTATCCACACTGCAGGCTGTGGATGGGAAGGTGATAATTGTGCTTCAAACTTTCTGACATTAGAACATAAAACAGACTTCACAGGCTCAAGGAATGTGCAACTTTCTCTACCCAAAGCCTGTTTCAGTCTTTTAAATTTTCGCGGATATTTCAGTAGCATTGCTGATTAGCATGGTTGACCAAATACGCTTCAACCCAGTGGCTCAGGAGAAAGGAGGACCGATATAGTAATGATGTCATTGTAATGCATTATTGAATGCAGGCCACTATATGCTCATCCTTTGTTGCATTGGTGCAGGACATATATCATGCAGAGGGTGGTTTACAGCTCCAGGCTGAGAGCTTTATGTTGATGCTTGATGCCTTTATCAGCAGGCTGTTTCTCTGGTCACTAAGCCTGTCTCTTGTTCACATTTTTTTTTACCTCTTGAATGTCTTTTATCAAGAAAATAAACATCAGGCATGGCTGGTCTTCATTCACATCTAGATGTCGATGCTGCATAGCCACACTAGTAGAAATCACCACTAATTGTAATTACAGCTCAGTTTCATCCAACCCCCATTTGTGTAGAAGCGGAGACTTTGGTAAAACCCCAACTCGATGACATCTCATGCTTCCTGGTTACTACAATACACTCCCCTTTAGGGCCATGGGATTGATGTGGAAATATTGCCAAACTCATGGAATTTGATGGAATGCAATGTTGTTAATTGGAGTGCTACTTTTGCCTTCTGCTCTCTGTGAGTGCATTAAAGTTGAAAATATATTCACAGACTTGATTCCTGGATCAATAACTCACAAGCAAAACCATGTTAAAACACAAATACCATCTCTTTCCAAACTCGGAAAGGTAAATGAGCTCTCCTCCAAGATGGAAAAATAACATTGGTTTCTGTGTACAGCCAGCTGTAAGGCAAGTGCACAGTGACTGTCTTAAAAATGCACAGGATCAGTAACTTTAAACAGAGAATATGGAATTTTGGGGAAATGAAAATTGATTTCACAGTGCCCTATCCCAGTTCACACTCCAGTAGAGCTATACTGATTGATGGCGGAGCCATAAAGCATCTCTTAGTCTAATTCCAGGTTATTTTCATTCTCTCAGTCAGTGATTTTTTTTACATGCTTACATCATGTTACTCTCAGCCAGGTAGCAGCCACTTCTCTCAGCTGTCAGAGCTGTGTGAATTTATGTTAGCTCTGCCTCATGTGCAGTCAGAAGCACACGCTGATGACAGGTTTGTCATTTTAATCAAGAGCCGTTGAGTGAGATTCAGAGCACCTCAAGATTTAGAGCAAATACAGAGCCTTTAGAAACATCATGGTCTGTCTGGGCGCTACTGGATATAATTAAAATGTAAATGCAATTCTTAATTTCCTTGGGAAGTCAGCAAAGATACCTGCATTTTTTTTTTGCGTGATAAAACCCAGCTATCTGTCTGAATAGAAGGCACTGATTCTTGCAATAGCAGAGACCCAAGAAAATGTTTCCCCTTTTCACATTGAGAGAGGCTGAGGCCCTGTTGCTAAGCACTGCTTGGTTCACAGACATTTGTTTGGACATTTCCGGAGCGCTGGGAACCCTTTCAACTGTGTCAGAGTTCTCCTCTGTTGATTATAGTTTCTCTGAGTAGTGGGCTCAGGACTCTGTTGATCAGCTCAAAATTATCTGCACTATGTACTCAAAGATTCATGTGTAATTCAGTTTTGCTGTCAGCAGATATTATTGACAGTAGTAGTAACTTTCCTCTGAGTAGACTTGTCTTTGTGCAAACTCTGCATTTTGCGAAAGGAATGAACCACAAAAGTGGCTGGTGTCTTATCCAACCCCTTGCCCCAGAGCCCCTTTAATCCCCCAAATACTCCCTGGGGTCCACTGTCAAGGACAACCAGCTGAGTCATTCCTGTCCCCACTGCCTGTGGCCCATGCTGGGTCAGGAGCACTGATCTGTCTGCTTGGCACTGTGCCCACCGTAGGGGTTCTGGAAAGGGGTTATTATCAGAACAGCTCTATAGTTCATCATGAGCTCCATCAGGTTTATTTTTACAAGCAGTTACAGTTAGCAAGGTGTGAGCGTTTGCCTCAGTAATGTAAAACAATGTTGCTGCTTGTAATGCCAGAGCAACAAATCTTTGTGGTCATGTTGTAGCATCAAGCTGTGTCTAAAGCATCTGTGCACATGGAGGAAGTGGAGAGGGGGATTTTGATGGCCATCTGGTGACACTACCTCCCCACCCACCACACACACCACACATGGTCAACAGTACCACACAACCACTACCATCTCTCAAGTCTCTCTCGTGATGCATTTTTTGAAAGGGAAACAGTTGTTTTTCCTGTAGCAGTTTTTAGAGTCCCTTACTGTCAAAGGTTGAATTTGGGCACAATGCTCCCACAGCATGCTTCGGTCATGTCACTATTGTTCCAGTTCAACAACTGGGTTAGCAGACCCTGGGCCCCCTTTGCAGCCCACTGGTCACTACAGACAACATAATTACAAGAATGTGGCTTTGCAACCCAGAGTAAAAAAGTGGCAATCATTGGTACAACTGGATGATGAAGATGAGAGATGGAGCAGTAAATCGACAGACAAAGCTGTGAGAGGGAAAAGAAAAAGATGTTGGACACCGCCTTTTCATCTTAATTAAAATCATGACCATGACTGAGGAGATGGCTGCAATTTTACACTTTTTATGGGCATGGTGTATCAAGACTTTGAATTCTCCTTGATGTGTGGTTCAAAAAGCCTCAATTCAGCAGCGTTTACTGTATACTGTGTACCCTGTCCACTCTGGAGTTAATGGAGTGTTCCAGCAGCAGCAGACATGCTGGGGATTAACCCTGTCCTGGCCTGTCTGACTGCATGTCTGCTGGTATTATACAGGTCTATATACTGTGGATTGTGAAATCACCACAAAAATCAAAAATCACCACTCCTTTCATCAGATTTCTGTAGTCAGTCAAAAATGGTTTAGGTAAAATTGCCACTAGTTAATGTTAATGTTGAGAACAAAGGAGATTACAAAACAAACAAAGGATAAGCGAGTAGAACAAGAATCTTAAGTCCTTTATGGTACTCAGCAGTGTGCCATCAACCTGCAGCCATGCAGTTTTCTGGCATAAACTGTAAATTTATAATGTTTACACGCAACAGACGTCAGGCAAGGACCACTCATCCAAACAGATTTTTTCATAATATAGTGTACAAATTATTGCAGAGAATTTGTGGTATTCAACAATTTAGTAGTAGAAACACAGAGTTGTCTTAGTTCTTTTCCCCAAATATTTCTGAAAGCTGGCTTTTAAGTTTTGTGAACATTTTTGTGACACAAACACAAATGGAGCAGAAAAGGCAACCTTTTTTGTTTTTGTAGCTGCTGTGGGACTCAGCCATCTCACTATTTCGTTCAGTTCGTTTTGTGTTGTCACCTCTTCATCTTTGAAAATGCATTTGTATTGAGACCCAACTGAACAAACTAATTATAAATATTAGTAACTAATAAAAATATCAAAATTGTATTTTAATCTCTACATGTGTATCTTTAGCATAAAATAAAACACACTCAGTTCCTCTTACACCATTTTGTTCCTATGACAGGGCACTAAAAGTGTCCATTTAGTGCTCAGTATAACCAGTGCATATAAATAGTGAAATATTATAAAATATTAACTACTGTGTGATGAATTAACCATGTTTTCTTTTCCTCTTGTAGACATACTCAGGTCTATTTTGTGTCGTCATCAATCCCTACAAAAACCTTCCCATCTACTCAGACAACATCATCGAGATGTACAGGGGCAAAAAGAGGCACGAAATGCCCCCTCACATCTACGCCATCTCAGAGTCTGCGTACAGATGTATGCTTCAAGGTAAGTCTTAGTGTTGCAGTGTTTACAGTATACATATACATCAGTCCACATCCACTACAGGGGTCCTACTTTAACTTTATGGTACATCTCTACCAATTTGTTTTCTCCATTAACCTACACACCAGCTTGCTGTCATTCCTATCTTCTCTGGTGTAATTTGCCACATCACTGCTTAGTCTTTAAGAAGACCAAGAACCAGAACTTTTTTCCACACGAAGACTGTGATTTTTGCCAGTAAAATGTAAAAAATATTCACATTATATCTACAATCTTAATTTAAGCATTCATATAGTCAACTAATTTAGTTATTTTCAAGTATCTGTGAACTAAGTGTTTGAGTTCTGACGATCATTATGTTTGCATATCTTTCCCAGTTATTTTTAGGTTGCATCTTCTGCAGTAAAAGTTACCATCTATTCAATTTCAATTTATTGTCTAGGAACGTAAAATCTTGAAAGTTAAGGCAGTCAACTCAAAACGACGTCTTCAAAGATCCTTGCCTGGTAGATGGCAAGCTTCCAGGCTCTATGAGCAGTGACTGACTGGGATCAGACCAGCGAGAACAGAGAGGGTGACCCCATTGTGCTCGACAATAGATCCTTTGTGTGATTGCAAGGGCCGACCAGTGGGGGTGGTGACAAACTGGACAGTCCCTTGGTCGTTTTAGGCTTTGCACTCCCCATGTTGGTACACAGAAGGAAGTATCAGGAGTGTCAACAAGTAGCTTGATATCGCTGACTTCTTTACTCAAAGGCTACTGTCAAGTGACCATTTTAAACTCATTATGACTTTACTTTTGCTTTACTTCAAATGTCAAGCTTTTATCCGTAGTTTATACTTATAATTACATACTTTTTAAGCCTCAGTGTAAAGGTGCTTGTTGTGATGGTGACTGAGTGGATTTATCTCTTCACAATTGATGACGTAATATTGTTTCAGTTTTCATTGTAGCTGCTGTGGGACTCAGCCAGCTCACTATTTCGTTCAGTTCGTTTCGTGTTGTCACCTCTTCATCTTTTCTTCACACCCCTCTTTTCTCTACACACAGCATTTCTACATGAATGGACACAGACGCATGGGGGTAGGGTTGGGAGACCTGTCAATTAGTAATTCGTTGACTTCTATATATTTTTCTTATTTTCTTGAAGCAGTGACCTCTGGCCTCAAGCTGTTCAAAGTGGTGCATGTATTTACTGTACATCTTAGAATATACATGTCTGACCTCTAATTTTTTTTATGCACTGCTAGTCCAACCCACTTTCAGCTGTGCTCGTATCAGAATTAACAGTGTTGTGGTTGAAAAGGAGGTTTGTAGGTTGGAGATTAGTGGAGGCCAGCTGCTGTTCAACTGTGGCCCTGAGCATTTCAGCTTCCAGGTTAATGTAAGAGAGTATCCAGCTGTTTCCATTAGCGCTGCTGTTTTTACTTTTTTCTCTAAGTGGGAAATAAAGCCCCTGGAAAGCCAAACAATGGCAGATCACATTTCTTGTGTTTTTCTTAGGAGTTAGTGATATAGATGAAAACGTTTATTATTGTGACTGTTTTTGTGTGTCTGTAATGACAGACTGTTTCAGTTTATTAAATATGATTATTCTGTTTTACATCATTGTAGGTTGCTTAAGTTTTGAGTTCACAAACACAGACACACTTCTGCAGTGTCCACTTAGCCCCGCCTCAGTCACTCACTCTGGTTGTATCTCAATTAAGATGGCACATTTGGCTGACAAAGAACATAGCGGAGTACTTGGCATTTAAGGCAGATTTAGCAAAGGTGAGCCCATAAGCAAGCTAATGAGCAGTGCTAACAAAAGGCGTTAGCACAACCCATTTAGCAATACAGCCTGATGGACTGGAGAGTTTAGCGACAGCTCCCGTTTCACTGAAGCATCAAACAAGCTGGCCCAGACAACAGTTGCTGGCCAAAAAGTCGTTTATAATTAAAACTTAAGATGATCCCCCTTAGTACCATCAGGCATGAGGAGTCTCAGACAGCTGTTTCAGTAACTTTTTTTATGGACAAAAGTAAATTAATTTATGTCCTTTGTGCTCAACACACATTAATGATTAAATTAGATTACAGTGAACCCTCACTATAACACGCTTCACCTTTCGCAGTGTCGCTGTTTTGCTGACTTTTTTTGAGCAATTCTGCATGCTTTTTTTTTTTTTTTAACAGCACGTTGTGTTCTGCATCCTGATTGGCTAAGGGGCTGTAGACCATTTATAATAATTATAAAAAATAAAGCTGACTTCCCATATCGTGGGTTCTATTTGGAACGTAACCCCCGCAATGACTGAGGGTTCACTGTAAATAATTTATTTTTGAAGAGTTAAATAACAGGCAGTGTTGTCATTTTTTTCCCTGTGGTATCGAATTTGGTATCTAGTATTAATATTTATCACGATATCATATCAAAGTTAGAATTTCCTGTATCGTGACAACACTACCCCATAGTGTCTTGAAGTTCTAATGATTGGGATGAACAATTAAGTGATAAACTGTAGAAACAGAAAAGTAAAATAGATGCTACTTGTAGCTCTTGTCCAATACATAGAGTGAAGATATTAAACTACTGACTGTTGACAGGCTTACATTGTCTCACATGATAGATAAGATCCAGTTCCTGGTATCTTAGTGTTTAATTAAATGTCAGTATCTATCAGACCTCTCACACTTTGACTTTGCCGTGTCATTTGCCATCTGAACAAGAAAGAACACCTGAAACACTTAATGTGCTGCCTCTAATTTATGACCTTTAGAGCTGACCACATCATATTTACAGCTGAAGGGTGTCTAAACCTCGCAGGGACCTGTTAATTACCTCGGCATTGCTGTGAAGCGAGTCAGTGCTCAGATTGGAGGTTAAATGAGGTGCTACCTAACACAGACAGGGTGTGTAAAAAGACCTTGAGAACCTACTGCACATCTGTCATCGATTAGTGGTTGAGATACTTTACATAATTACCCTTCCCACTCAGCCAATGTGAACTAAGTGACGCACAAGAAACTAATTTTATCATATCTGGAAACGTATTGCAAAATGCTGATACTGCTTGAATGAGAACATGTGTGAAAGAACTGGTCATGTCAACAGTTGTGATGGATTCCAAGAGTGTACATACATCAACAACACTGAAAGTGTCCTTAGGTGGGGTTTTGAAACAGGGGGCCTTTGTTTGTGTTGAAATGGTGAAAGACCCCCTTCTTGAGTTGCTCCCTGGTGTTTAATCAGGCCATTTAGGTCAAGTCCAGCTAGATCCATCTTAGCTTAGTTTCCCAAAGCACAGCTCTTTGATTTCAGTCATAGAGGTCCATTTTATCAACAAGAACAAAGCATCTTTCATCTCACATGTCACATGTATTGATAAAAGATTAAATGACTTGTTTCAAGAATGCAAAGCATGTTCCATGAAGTTTCCAGTGTACTGTGTAATCTATACTGTCAGGAATGTGTGATAAAATGAGCTTGGGAACGTTTATAATGGCACAGTGTACACTCTCAAACACTGGCCCACCTGGCACCAATGAAGTCCATAGCCAAAAGTAATGGCTTTGATGGCCTTTTGAACTGAGGCTCGATGTGCCTCTGTGGCACACCAGAGCACATACACACAGATGGGATGTTTTGCTAAGCAGTCCACCATTTTTCAACGAGATGCAACAATCTGTGGAAGAGGGACAGATTGACAATCACTGAAACTATTGTTCCTTCTTTTCCAAAGAGTTCTCTTTTTTTCTTTTCTCCTTCCAAAAATAACAACTGGAACAGATGCAGTTGTGGACAGTGAAACCACTCAGTGAGCAACTGAAGAGGCTCTCCTGTTTTCTTTGTTATACATGCCAATAAAGCTGACAATTGTATTTTTAAAAACACAGCTAAAAATATTTATCTCACTGCTGTTCTTTTTAGTGTTACTTTGAAAAGTGCTTCAGTATTCCCAAAAAAATCTAATATCATAGGTGAATAAAACTACCAGCAAAGAGGAGCATTGAAAAGTATTTTCTCTCTTCTGCCATAATGAAGAAACTCTCTGGAGACCTTGTGTGAATCAAGCTAATTCTTCTCTCCCTGACACACAGACCTATAAACAGAAACTTTTAAAGGGACTTCTAACTAGTTCAGCCACATTCATCAATGAATTGTAACCAGAAACAACAATTTAATATTCTAGTAAAATGTGAGATCTGTTCTTTTCTGTTCACATATGTTTGAACTGAGTCATATTCATGAAGTCTACAATTGTTCTTCATATTTAAACTTCAGCTGGTGACAATTTTCTTTACATTAGCTACTGGAAGGAAAATGACCAGTATTTTGTCATAGAATGTTATGAGCTAGAGCAGATTTATTTCTGCTTTGTCTCCCTGTTCCCCTTGTCTGTATTAAATATATAACTTTCAGTGCGTCTTATTTTCCCTTTCACACTCAATCATTTTCCATCTTTTTCCCTCCAGTCACCTCTATTTGGCAGCCCATAGCCTGTCACCACTGATTTATTTTGCACCTGATGTAGAAATTAATAACAGATTTCCCAAACAATTTTCTAGACCAGTGTTCTAGCTTCAGTTTGCTTTAATACCATGAATAACAATCAAAATCCTGTTGTCAGTGCTTCTCAAACACAGTAAATCTCCCTATCACATTTCATTACACACTTTCACTCTCAGAAATGCTTCACATAGGAAACCAAATACTCTGGATCTCCATTGCATTTGTTTCCACCTCTAAGTCCTTGGCTGAAGCATCAGCCCCAATTCTGCCCACACCAGGGGCTTGTATAGCCCTGAAATGGATGGTTTAAAATGATTAACTGCTCTGATTTTTAAAACCTTATTGAAATATACCTCTGTGTGAAGGGATAGGCCTGTCCCTGTTGCCTCAAAGTAAGTGGTTTTCTTATATTTGAACAGTGCAGTACGATGAGAGACAAGTCTTGATTCATATTGCCAGTGCAAACATGACTATAACCATCTTTTAATAGGCCATAAAAGCCTGTTGGCGCTCTGTCATAAGTTTTCATAAGTGCTCTGAGGTGTTACACTAATAAACAATCACAAGCCCTCTTGTGTTAAGAGATAGCTTTTCTATGCCAGAAAGGACACTACAGACTCTCTGAATTATTTAAAAATCAGCAGTGCACAACATTTCTGTTCCATCGATGTTGCTGTTTAGCTTCATGCCAACACTCTCGCTCCATTCAAGTGTGCTCAGAAGTAAATCCCATAACTGCTGTGTGGAATAACCCTCTGCTTTATTTTACTGGAAAAATCAGATGTACATGGTACTCCTGCATAGTCCTTATGTAGTTCTGAAAGCGTGTAAAATCATTTGAACCATATTTGTTTGATTTCAGCAGTCATCAGAGTCAGCTAGTTTAAAGGTCCCAACACACTGACAGATGCAGGTGGGACTAGGTATTACAATTACTGTTACCTTGTATGTCTTTTTGATATCCCACGATTCACAACTAGGCTCCACCCAGCTTCAAGTGGATAAGGGTTAGTTTGGTAATTAACCATATTAATTGTAAATCCCTGTGGGGGTGTGCAGATCCTTTAAGGAAGCATCTGCCGTGGCTGCCCAGTTCAATGTCAATTTGACTCTAAGAATAATGGTGTTGTTCAACTGTGTAATCGGTGTGTTGTAATTGGCATGTATTGTGAATTTGTGTTTCAGGAGAAAGAATGATGCCCAGGAAGAAATTAAAATCTTTGATTTTCAGTTTCTGAAATAACTTTATAACTGCTATTTGGTCTCTTGTGTAATGGCTTAATATACTGTTTGTACCAAAACAAACACAGTCAGTAACATTACAGCTCCGTTTTTACACAGACAGCAGAGAGAGATGCTATGTGAGATGTTTTCTCCTGTCAATGAGAGAGCATCTTAGGACTCAGTGTCCATCAGCCTGAATATTCAGCTGATGTGCCATACTATTGGAATTGTCACAGTTTTCTGGAGGTTTTTGTCCTACTGTGACACTTTAGTAACAGCTTGATCAGCGTGGAGGGCTAGTTTCTGAGGTGAGTATTTGCACTTCATTGCCACTCCTAAATACAGGCATAGCCATCAGTGGCAGACACTGGCCCAGGCCTAGTGTGCTACAGCTTCACAATGAGCTCACTGTTGTGAGCTGAGATCAGCTCCCCCTCTCTCCTTCCATCCCCTCGTTCTCTCTCCTTACTGGGAGAATCACCACATGCAGAGCTGCTGTGTTTATGTGAAAGCCTTGAGACACCCTCAAATTTTTCACTGTCACCAGTTTGTAAGACTATTGACGCTACCCTCTTCTATCTGAGTCTGTGTAGTCTGTGGCATGTCCATGATACATTTTAAAACGTCCGAAACACAGTGTAGATCATCTGCTTCATTCCGACTTACAACAGATAATACCATTTTTATGATGTGGAAATGTTTTGGTTTAGATGAAATATGTAAAATGATACTTGAACCTTCACAGATTCTATTTTAACAACCAATATTATGTATCCTAGGGGAATCTTCACTGCTTGTCCAACATAATGGAGTCATGTGAAGCTGGCAAGAACATCACCAATCATGCGAAACACACAAAACGGTCCTTATGACCATAGAGTAATGTTACGGAAATAACAGCCCCTGTTTGGGCAGATCTCATCTGCACAGACACACACAGTCCTCGGCCAGTTTGGTCCCTCTGTCAGGTTGCAGCCGTGCTGGTAAATGGATGAAAGAAGGGAGCAGTCTCACAATGACTGAATCATATCTTTCCACCATGTCTGCAGCCAGTCTGATAAAGGAGACACTAGCTTTCTGAGCGCTGTGTGTGTGTGTGTGTGTGTGTGTGTGTGTGTGTGTGTGTGAGAGAGAGAGAGAGAGAGAGAGAGAGATGAGAGATGAGAGAGGTGGGAGGGGCCTAATGAGGGATTTCATGTGAGCTGTAATACATGGAGCAGCAGTTGACACCATGGCTGTAGAAATTCTGCAGGACTGTAGTGTACTGTATGTGCTTGTACTCATGCATGTGTGTGAGGCCAATTCCCCTTCTTGCAGTACTTAAATGCAGGAAATTGCTGGTTGAAGCCAGGAAACCCAGGTTGTCCCTGATGAGCCATCCAGCTGTGTCCTCAGTCAGATAACCTGCATTTTACCCCACAGTCAGCACTTCAGTCCAGGAAACCTTCACCTCTGGCAGAACTGTCCAGCCTGAACAAAATGAGTTGAGATATTCACTGCATGGCTCAGAGCCTTGGTTCTGGCATGTGACCCCCCCCCCTCAAAATGAAACAGTGTTTACTTGTGACACATCTCCTCACATGTTCTGGGCTTCAGTACCAACATCAGTTGCGAGCAGTTCAGAGTGTGCTTACTGTGTTAATTTATAGACTTCAAAGATCTGATCAGGGGATAAAGCATTTCACATCACACAAAATCAAAATCAGACAAATGTAATTTTGTGATTAATCTTAAGACCCTCAGATTGCATACATTCACGTTATCCAATATATTTTGAAATACTCAAAGTATGAATGAGTGTCCTCCTTTTTGGATATGGGAGTCAAACTAACCTCCTTAAACGGATCAGACATCAGCATCCTGCAGGTTTGCTCTGCTCCTCCACGTGGTTTAATAATCAACTCTCTCTTCTAACCACCTCTGCTGCTGTGATTACAATCATGTAAATCTAGTTATTTGAATGCCAGAGAGAGAAAATTTAAGTCTTTTCCCATCCAGTTGTGCTTCTATCTTTCCTTCCTTTTCCATATCTTAGTGTTTTGTTGCTCTATTATTAACTTCCACAGTTTTTTACATCTCATCATTATAACACAGTATGATATTCACCGATTCACTTCAGACTGCTAATTTGCAAGCTCTTGTTGCCTTGCGACTATTTGCTCAGGGCAAACATGAGCAGGCTTTTTTTAGACTTTTGGTGAGCTACTGAATTAATTTTAGAAAACTTAAAGGACACCTTTGGATAAATATCAATGTTCAGCCTAGAATCTGTTTGTTCAGTCACACAACTTATCCTGATTTATTGATAGTTTACCTCTCCCAAGTCAAGTCACTGATGCACCAGTTTGCCAATCACTGGTTGCCAGTAACTCCTCCAATTAGCAAACATGTTTACTATGTAATGCTGTTGCTGTATTAATGGCTCATGAGATCAGGCCCCTTGATGAACAGGCACTTGCTCACCAAGTGAAGATAAAAGAGATAAAGAAACTGTTTTAGCAAGGATGAAATGCAATATTAATCTAATTTACATTCAAATGTTGAATGAATAAATAATCTTGATCATTTTGAATAAATCATTCACAGTTGCTGCTCTCACTGACAGACATGACCAGAGTTTTAGCTCTGAATGAAAACAGTAAGTCAGTTGAGTGCAGGGTGAAGAGAGTCTGATGACTTTTATCTAATCTTTGGACTTCTTGCTGTTCAGCCAGCCATGTGACTTGGACAGGAGGCCCTGTCCCTGCTGGGCGGGGGCATTGACAGGAAGACAAAGTGCACTTTTCCCATGACATCATCACCATTATTTCCCTCTATTGGGCCGCCAGATGACTGATCTGCCTCACTCTGAGCTCACAGGACACTTCAAACTGGAATGACACTAGATGTCATATTTTATTGCCACATGACCATATCACTAATTGCCATCAGCACTGCACATATTAACATTTTCGGACAAGAAAAGAATTGGATCACTATTTGTTCCATCACGCTGCAAGTGCTTGAATCTGGCAGATATTAACTTATTGTTTATGTATTGGGATCACTGTGTATGTCGACCAAGAAGTAACAAAACATTTTTCAAAAAATAAGTAATTTGAAAGATGTTTTTTTAAAGGTTTTCATATGAACTGTGGATGAGGAGATTTTGTATGTTTGAAGAACAAGATAAATGTTACGTTTTGTATACATGTATCTATGGTGGTATTTCAATCATATGACAAATGTGAAGTTGTTTATAGGGAAACTGGAAACAAACAGCCTAAGGCACCACACTGAAGACAAGATGGATGAAAACATTAAGTGAATAAAGCACAGTGGTGTGCTGGAGAAGTGTTTTAATTTTTCTGGACCTCATTGAAACTCTTATTGATCTGCACTTTGCCGTGTGTGTGCCCTCAAAGTAAGAAAATGTGTTTCTTATTACTGGTAATAACTATCAATGTTACCAGATTGTTAAAAATCCCAAATAGGGATATCATTGTCAGCCTAAAAAAACCTTTAGAAATCCAGCGACAGTAATTATTTTGTTTGTTTGTAAATAATTGCTGCTTTTTAAGCTTTTTAAGCTCTGTGATACTTGTCTGGTTAAAGTAATGGTTAAATTAGATAATAATAATAATAAGAAGAATAGTGTTAGATAGATAGTTAAAATTTATCCACAGCAGTACTTTTTTGTAAGGGATTAGTCTAATGTAAAGTCTCAGCACCTTCTATTTACCAAAAAAAATCTGACATTATAGTAGCCTTATCTCTCCAGTGCAGTGTATTGACTTCACAGGGTGGCATTTCTGATGTTATATTTGAAGAAATACCTGTGGTGTAATCCTGTGAAGCCTGAACTATTGAAAAATGTGCCCTGACAAATGACATTTTGTTTTTTCTGCTAAGTAAAAGTTTCAAGCTGTGAAAAACATGATTTTTAAAACATTTGATGGCAGGCTCACATGCACACGAGATTTTACTGTTATACAGTATTTGGGTGACATGCTTGTCAATCAAACCTTGTGAAGCACAGTGGCGACAGAATCAAAGACTGACTTCTGAGGCTTACTTTTTTTCTCTCCTCTTCCCTCTTTTTTTCCATCAGATCGAGAGGACCAGTCCATTCTTTGCACGTGAGTAACAGGATCTGTCCAGTGCATGAATTCACTTTATATTGAAACTATTTTCCTTTCATCATATTGTTAATATGACCAAGATTAATAGCACAGCTTTCATGGTGCATTCATTATTCCTGTATGACTTTTTCCCCTCTATATTGTCTAATATAACGCCACATAGTGGAGTATTTTTCCTTGAGGTGTTTTTCTGAATTAAATTTAATTCAAAGTGACAGTGCATTTATTGATAAGTTCAGGAAAAGTGCAAAGTGAACCAGCTGCCCTGGTAGCCTTGACTTTTTTTTTTTTTTTTAAATCGTGTGTCTCATTGACATTGACCAGACTGTCACTGCTTGAGAGAAAAGTGAGAAATGTGGTTCTGAGAAATGCCTGACATTTCTGCTGTGCAGCACTCTGGCATCTTTTCAGTGACAAGTGTCTGCAGATGACAGGAATGTCGGTAAAGAAAATACCAGAGAGGGTTTCAAGACAGAAAACATGCAGCAGCCGTTTAACTCATTCAGGGTGTGAGGTGTTCATGTTATTGTGTCCCTTATGTATATACATGAAGGGAAATCTATGGTATCAAATCGAACATGCTTCCACAAATTTCCTATCAGATTGTTTGATGTCATAATTATTTAATCAGTAAAGCGACAGTAGATACTTAACTATATTTTGCATAAATGAAGAAAACAACACCCAAGATAACTGAGAGGAATGCATCTTGCAATTAAATGACATTATGCATGAATATGGTGGTGAATATTGTGCGTGAAATACGGTTTGAGTACAAAAAAGCATAAATGGTCATTTAAGTTGACTTTAATTTGTAACCCATCTGTGAACAGATTGAATTTTCACATCTCTGAATCAACCTAACATACTGTACAGTTCAATCAACACCTCTCATACACAAAAAAGTTATTGAACTAGATTGAATCGTGCAGCAGTAGTGTAGCGGTTAGCACTGTTGCCTCACAGCTAGAGGGTTAGGGTTCAATCCCTGGTTAAGACAGGCCCTTGTGTGGAGTTTTCATGTTCACCCTGTGTGTGTTCACAAAAGACATGTTGCAAAAGAGGTTAATTGGCAATTCTGAATTGCCCCTAGGTGGGAGTATGAGTGGTTGTCTATCCAAGTGTTGTATGTCTCATCCTGGATAGCTGGGATAGGCTCCAGCACCCCATGTGCTACATGATCACAGTATGGGCTCAGGATAAGCAGGTATAGAAGATTAATTAATATATATTATGACTATGCATATTATTAAGGGCTTTGGCTCTGAGATGAACAAGTTGATTAAACAATAAACCTTAAAACACCAGTAAACCATTAAACATTAAGGCTCACAAGACATAATAAAGTTAGCACTCCCTGATGAAACTAACACCCAGCACTCTAAAGCCAACAACAGAGACATTGAGATAATCCTTTCATGATTAGCTTCTGTTCATAGTAGCCAACGAGACTAATGGCACTGACACACACACTCACACAAACACCACTCTCCCAGTCTTTACTCTCAGCCACATCACACTCATTCAATCTGAAAGCAAAACAATATTCTCTGCATACTTGGTGTGTGCAAATTTGCACTTATTGTAAAACCTCAAATATGCTCTAAATCCAAACTGCTCGCCTCCAAAGCTTTTGCACAGCTCAGAGGACTTGAGAAGACTGCTTCTGTTGTTTTATGTCATGATCACTGTGTGGCACAGTAGCCAGAAATTACAGGCTTGAACTGGACTGACACTCAAAATCTATTGCATAAAAAAAGATATCCACCAGCATTTAGTCTTGGTATTATATTTGTGTCTCCTTGTAGTAGAATAGAGGGCAGTTCTTATTTTCTGTTCTTACAGAAGCACCAGATGGTGTATCCTAACTATATTGATTCTTTTTTTTTGTTTTTTGTGTTTGTTTTAAAGATCAAAGAGGCTTAGTTGTAGATGTAAAAGATTCAGGCTGAAACGCACCATTCTGAGGATGTCTGCTTTTGTGTGCCTTGTCTCATTTTCTCACACAGAGGTGAGTCAGGAGCTGGAAAGACAGAAAACACAAAAAAGGTCATTCAGTACCTGGCACATGTTGCCTCCTCCCATAAAGGAAGAAAGGACCACAACATTCCTGTGAGTATTCTCCTTTCTCTAATTTAGGTTAGCAGTGCCCTGAACCATAAACTGGATGAGACCAGAGAAATCTGTTGAAATACTTAGGTTAGTTTTATTGTGCATAAAATGATCTAATGCCTTTTTACCTTACCATATTTCTGTCAGACCAGGTAATTGTTTTGGTCATATAATGCTGCAATTAAAGTAATGATTATTAGAACTAACTAATGGACAGTTTGGCTGTGGTGGAATTGTAATGAAATGAAAAGTTGTTCTGATAATCACAAATAGTACAAGTGTAAATCAAGTATAGATACCAATACCTGTAAAGGGATACATGGCTTTGTGCACCAGAAGTGTTTGAAAACAATCTAACTGTGTATTTTTGTTTATCTGCAATAAACAGCCAGAGTCACCTAAACCAGTGAAACCACAGGCAAGTATTTCTGCTTTCTTACACCATGTATGTTACGCTCAAAGAAACCTACTAGGTGTAAATAAGTTCAAAGACACCTGAAGTTAATCGACTTTATCTGGTATATCTGCCTGATTTGATCACTGAAATCAACATATTTAGTGTTTACATTGTCTCTCTCTGTCAGGCTCAAAATGCAGTTGTAAGTACATTTTTCTGTAAACTGGCATGATTGTTGTGTCTTTTATGTGAATAACTTGTACTTGTGCCAAAATGTGCCATACTGTAAATTTGCTCTCCATTATCGTAATTCACTCTAAGTCAAACAGAGTCACATGCATGTTGTTTTTATTTGTTGTTGTAGCCACGTGATTAGCCTGGGCTGACATCTCTTGCTGTATGACATTTTTCTGCTGCATAAAAACAGTGATGTTGAAAATGTTGATAATTGTAGTTTAATATAAATTTATATTTGCTGTATTTTACACTGTTGTAAGTTAAGATGTGACCACACCTGTCTTGCTTAAAAGCAATAGTGGAGGACACCCATTATGTTTAGCAAGTGTACCTGCAGTAGAAGTCTTGGTCGCTAGAACCTGGAGCCTAACCTGTGACTGAAACAGTTCTACAACTAGAACACCAGCAGTAATCTGGGTCTTGAGGACCAGGATTACAGACCACAGCGGTATTATTATAACACCAGTTGCTAATTCCATCCTTGAGCTCCTGTAGGTTGTGTTTAGATTCTGATGCTAATTTATCATATGAAAATGTTTGGCTTGAACTTCAGGTTCGTTTGTATTAATGACATTAATGCAATTTATGATTTTCCATAATAACAATTGAATCTCCCCATATCCTACAGAGTGGACCCCTGTTTTATGTGAGTAGTATGTAGTTTTTCACCTATCTCACTTCACTTACAATATAAAAGGGGTGCTTCACCCACTCTGTCACCAGCTCTGTATACTTAACAGTAACTATTAACTCTTTAATATTGCCTGAAGTAGGGCCATAGGTGCTTTTCATCCACCTTAATCCACCTGCTGTAGTTTTAACTTTTCATTGCATGATCTGTACTTCCTGTTTTCACTGAGTTATTAGGATCTACTTCTTTCAGACCTTTAACGTTTACATGAGTTAAAATGTGAGGACATCAGCTCTAGTAATCAATCATTGCTCTAATTTTTATTTAATAGACCAAAGGACTACATGATGTCTGATATTTATTTGCATGTATAATGAACCAGTTTATTAGCATTGCACCTACTGTATAATATATTATGCTCTTAAAAAAACACCTGTTGGCCTCAAAAGGAATCAATGCCCCAGTTTGTCATTTAGGAAAAATTGTGAGCATTACATGTCAAAACCTCATAACAAAACCCAGCTATCTGCTTTTTGTTAACCAGTATTTTGACTTCAAGTTAAATTTCTACTTTTCTGAGATGTGATGGTACCAAACATAACATATATTTTCGTCCTATTGAGTCAGATCAGATAATGCGGCTGTTTGTTAATGATGTCCTCCCAGGGTTCCTCGCCTTGGTAGACTTGGTTTATTTTCTATTTTTCTAAAAAGTACAAATGTATTACTATGTGGACAGTGTTGAGGATGCGAGACAACATCTGCACCTCAGGGTGTTTTCAAGCCAGGTCATCTTGACTACATGTAGTAGCCTACACAGAACCTGTTTCTTACATTAAGTGAGATTCAGCCACAAAGCTCTAATGGCCCAGATGAGTTCTTCATATTGTCTTATTCCTGTCCAGTTTTAAATACTGTGAGCAATTTCTCAAGTACTGTCCTCATTTTTTCCCCTCGCTGGTGAAAAGAGTGACTTCTGATATTTGTCTGGCCTTGCAACCTCAGAGCAGATGTTGAGCAGTGACAACACATCCCCGCCACTGGCCTCTGCCTTAAAAGATTTAGTGGAGCAGTTTTGACTGATCCTCTTGGACTTCACTCAATCTGTCTGAAGTACAGCTCGACAGCCTGCCAAACAGCCTGCACTTTGATAAGAGACAAATTCTCAGCTAAGACCTGTAAATGTTTGCTATAAAGCTAGAAAAGTGAAAAAGAAAGAAGAAAGAAAGTAAATTGGATGATGAGGGGTCTCTGGCAAAAAAATAATGGGGTGTATTTGTAGTGGCTGATAATGTTTCATTAGTTTTCTGAATTTAGAATTTCATCACAGATTGGCCATCTCATGTGGAGGAGCTGTGCTGGCTGTCAGATTTCTGATATACTCACTTTGCAACAGGAATGTGGGTCAACTTCTAATGCTGCTAAATTGGCCCCCCACTGGTGTTTATAATCTGGTCTTTGTTTTTATGTGCATACCCCAGACCACACAGATGGGTAGAGGCTGCCAATGAGTAATTTTAACTACCAAGTTGCACCACAAGCCTGTGTTTATATAGAAACAAAAGCTTTTCGTTTGAATCCTCTGCCCTCTGTGGGCTTTGCCACTGCTCTGATAGCTGGAGAGGGACCAGGTTTATCCAGTTCAGTCCTGCTTCACTCCAGCTGCTCAAAAACTCAATTAAAAGCAGCCCATCTTGCTCCCCGGCCAAAGATCACATTACACGTCTCACATCCTGAATGCAAAGCCGATTCCTCATCCCGCAGAATTCCCTTTGGTGGAAAATGGCCTCCTCACATCTTCAACGTGCAGCTATTTTTGACGTAATGGGAAAATATTTCACTCTGCCACAAGAAGAGCAGTAACATTGCTTCAGAAATTGTTTTTCTCTCAACCACTTTTACATTCTCTGGTCATGACCAAGCCCACAACGCGGCTTAGATAGAAACACAGAGCACCACCTGTCCAAACATCTAGATAAGTCACTTGTTTATTTATTCTGCCCCTCTTAAAGTGTCCAGTCTGGCTAAAGGAAAGTCAAAGTGTTTCTATTGTGTGTTATGGACACATTTTTCCTGACATGATGGAGAGGACGCCTGGTACAAAAAAAGCCCAGAAATCTTCTCATAAGTGCATTGGGCTCAGTTCAACATCAGTTTTTTTGCAGGTCAAACTTCAAAACGTAAAACTTCTGCAAATGGAATTAACCGAGTTATGGAAGGTTTTATGATCACCATGTTTACAGAATCAGTTTATGTGCTTGAGAGAAGTCCAAAAGCCTTAAATCCACTGCCAAGAACAAATGGTTTCAGCATTTGGATTTCTTAAATATGGTCAGGTTATTGGTTTAATTTTGTATTCTATAAAATGTCAGCGTTCAGTCCTGGTGAAGTCCTCAAATATCTGGTTTTGTCCAGAACCCCAAAGATGCTTCATTTATAATGTCATAAAACAACAAAGCAACTAAATTTCAAATTTCAAAGACAATGTTTGGAACTATTGCTTGACAAACAACTTTCACAATTATTTGTTTATCAATACCATTGGCAAATCTGTTTCCTTTGTTTGTTTATTTGTTTAATTGTTTTGATCATTAAGAAGGGACACAGTATGATGACATTCTATGACATAAATATTTTACCTCCTTTATACTGGTTTTCAAATTATATGCTCACGTTGTATCATGAATATCATTTAATTAGAAAAGAATCTCTTTGTGGTACACCACACTGCTGCTACTACTTTAAATTCTGTTGCAGTTTGGGAAAATCTTTAACTCTCCAAATGTTGTCACTTGGCTCATCTGAAATTGTGAATGACTGTAGAAAAATAGAAACCACTATGCCATGAGGTAGCTGTGGAAATGTTACTTTGACAAAGTAATAACAGTATATCTGCTGTCATCATCTCTCTGGCGTTGTTTGTTCATTCCACATGCAGATTATGCATGTGATGTTTTTCTGTATTAAACACAAGTCTTCTGTCTTTGTCTGCATGTTAATGTTAGTATTTTTTTCAACTGTCAGTGGAAACCTGTGGTACAAAATTAATTTTTCATATTTTTTTTTTCCTTTGATCTTGACTTTCTTGTGGCAACACAGGACTGCTGTAACTTTTGTTTTTTTTTTTTGTTTTGTTTTGTTTTTTTCAGGGGGAATTAGAGCGTCAGCTTTTACAAGCCAACCCCATCCTTGAATCTTTTGGGAATGCCAAAACCGTGAAAAATGACAACTCATCACGTTTTGTAAGAACAAAAAATTATATTCATGAAGATAGCTGTATTCTTAACATACATCTCACTCAAGTTTACTCTAGTATTTGTGACAGTCTTCTCCAGTGACATCAATGCCTTTGCTTATCTTAACTTGGCAGCTGAATCAGATTTGGGTGGTGTGTTTAAACAGAGGTAAAACTGATTTAAAGTAATTCAATTATCCTACTTTTCCTGTGAGCAATTACACTGACCATAAAACCGGACACAGGCGCCTGCTAGTCATTATTCATGTCTTTGATGTACTGGATCCTTTGAGGCAGGAGGCAACTCCCCTCAGTAGACTTCTTAATATTGACGTAGACTTGAAAGGCTTGAATTAAAACTTGTTAGCTGCATGAACATTGGCAAGAGAAATATTCTTTATTTGCCTTACATGTGAAGTTGATCAGAAGACCTGTCTCACATGTGCTGATACAAGCCCAGTATGTCAAAACTAAGTTATGTAGTAGACATGGTGCACATCAGTTTAATTAATTTATAATGTGATTGTACAAATGTAAATGCAAAGCCCTCAAGATGACGAGAATTAGTTTTTTGTCCTTAAACATAAAACCTGTTAGATGCTGTGTGTTTTAACAGAGTCATTATGTTTGTAATTGATTTCTGTTGACCTTGTGCATTTCCTGAGCTTTTATCTCCTCTTTATCTCTGCAGGGGAAATTCATCCGCATCAACTTCGATGTTACCGGATACATTGTTGGAGCCAATATTGAAACCTGTATCCTGTTCTTAAAACTATTGCCTAGAATGGACTAGTACTAGTGCTCATTATCAGACATTGTAGGTGAGATATTTACAAAGAGGCTAGCCAGGACTGTTTATTGGAAGCACATAAAAACTAAGTCAATAGGACCCTATGACAAAGACCATAGAGTGCTGTAGGAATTCGCAGAAGCAGTTTATTTATGACATTTTGGTATTCTGATTCAGACTGATCCATCGCATAGGGTTTGTCTTTGACCATCCTGTGTCAGACTTACTGGAGAAATCCAGAGCTATACGCCAAGCCAAAGATGAACGCACCTTCCACATTTTCTACCAGCTGCTGGCTGGAGCTGGAGAGCATCTCAAATGTAAGTATAATATAAGTATATAAGTTTTTATACAGTACTTTTTATCTTCTTTGTATATCACAACTCTACACCACACCCATATAAAATATATGTTAACAGTGTTAATTGTAATATTACGTAGTTTGTTTGTTTTTTCAAATTCACCTCTTAAAGAAAAAAAATTCCAATGTATCTACAACACTAAAGCGCTGTCTACAGTGTTGTCCTTTGTTAGTCCTTGAGTCACTTTGACAAAAGTAAAGAGAAACCATATCTTGCTTCTAAATGTTTTTCCATTTTTTATTTCCACAGCGGACCTGCTTTTGGAAGGATTTAACAACTATCGTTTCCTGTCCAACGGTAACATCCCAATTCCAGGCCAGCAGGACAAAGACAACTTCCAGGAGACCATGGAGGCCATGCACATCATGAGCTTTGGCCATGAGGAGATTCTGGGTATGTTTTCTGTTTTTACCAGTATAAAACATACATAAACACATTCTCAAGTAGATTGCTTTCACTTCAGATTTCACTTTCAGATTTTTGACACATGAAAAATGGACACTTGTGTTTGAATGCTAGTTGTTTGGAGTTTTTTATTGATGATCTTCAATGATCTTATCAGTGTCTTTTCAAAATCTTATGATGACCATGAAACCAACCTATTTTTGTCAGTTTGACTGCTTACAAACATTCATCTAAAGCTAAAGTTGATGTCTTACTAATATTTCTTTCTCTGGACTCTGTAGCCATGTTGAAGGTGGTGTCCTCTGTGCTTCAGTTTGGTAACATTGTCTTTAAGAAGGAGAGGAACACTGACCAAGCCTCTATGCCTGATAATACCGGTAAGGCTCTCAAACACACACACACACACACTGCAATGCTTTTACTTCTGCCTCACAATCTCAAGACTTGGGGATCAAAGGTCAAGGCTCTCCTCCTCCTCCTTTTCCTCTTCTCATATATACTTCACCTCCTCTCCTCCCCTTTTCCTGCCTCCCTCACACTGCATGCCTCACCCACAGAACAGAGGAACTGGTGATTTATGTCCTCCCTCTCCCTGAGCCTTGTCAACCTGCCATTAAGCCACATCATTATGAGGATTTACTCTTGAAGGAAATGGGCCACAGCCTTCCAGTTCCTCCACATGTGGCAGAGCATATTTGGCACTTAGGAGAGGGAGACGGGGAGAGAGAATGAGTCTAATGCGGGTGATCCAGCTCAGCCCAAATATTCCCAAATGTGACAAGCAGGAGTCAGGACTGAAGCAGATGGTTTTTGTGTGTGTGTGTGTGTGTGTGTGTGTGTGTGTGTGTGTGTGTGTGCATTCTTTTTTTTTTTTTCTAGTGAGACCTGAGTGATCCAGAGCTGCTTTTTTTTGCTTTTCCACAAGTTCCAGCCATGAAAAATATGACATTTTCCTCATTTTTATAAACAGCTTTGAAAGACTTGTGATGAATTTTAATCAATAAATTATTTTACTGGCCTACCATCTTTGACAGAAGTACTTGAGTTTGTAATATTATTTTATAATATGTTATATTTTTACAAGGAGAGATACTCTCGTCCATAAAACATTTTTTTATTGTTCCACGAGACAATTTAACATATATGTATTTTTGCCAAATGTACTGTTTGAAATTGCTTTCAATTCTCAAAGGGATAAAAAAAATGTTGCCCTCTTTTTCCACTTGTCTTCCAGCTGCTCAGAAGCTGTGTCATCTGCTTGGTATGAATGTGATGGAGTTTACCAGAGCCATCCTGTCGCCAAGGATCAAAGTGGGACGAGACTATGTCCAGAAAGCACAGACTAAAGAGCAGGTCATTTAGCTGTGTTAATTTTTTTTTATTGACTAACACAATGTAACACAGTCCTCTTTTGTTGTTAGCTGAAGTCGTCAGTGACAGTTATAATGATCATATAGTAGTGAAGCTGAATTGGGTCTTGTTGTGTTGAGCTGTGTTCCAGTAAAAGTCATTTTCCGCATGACAGCATTCATTGACCGGGAGCTTTGATGAGCAACTTTGTTAGAAAATATCTGGTTGTTTATCAAGCCTGTGTACATAAATGTTCATGGACAGTGAGTCAGCTACAACTCCCCAAGTACATTTTTGTCAGAATGTGTGTTATTAATTTAGAAAGCTAAAAACACAGTGTACATCTCAGTTGGATCAATTTTCACATTCTGGGTTGAAGAAATCATGGTGTTGTGTTTTCTTCTGACATAATAAGGCATGAATCCTCTACACCTCTGTTTCAAATCTGTGACTGATTTATTCTGGCTACAGAAGTGGTTTCATGGGTATTGTCATGTAAGAGCTTTGAGTAAATACACTCTCTATTGTTAAAAGGATTTAAAAACTTGTACATAACTGGCCTGATATCCTGCCTTGTTTCATGTTGTACAGGGCATCTTCTATTAATTCATCAGTCATTGCCATTTTAAGTGCAGTTTCTGGCAGCCATGTGATTATAATGTCGAGAGCTCGATGGATAACAGCTTTTAGCTCACGTTTTGGATAATAATTATACAAGTCTGACTCAGAAACCATGTGGAATATTAACTGCTCACAGTCTTACCAATATGTACAGGTCCATTTGTCCAGCAGATCATGTCTGATCTGTATCTTCTTGTTTTTCCTCACTTTTGCATTCTCTCCTCTCTCTCTCTCCCTCCAGGCTGACTTTGCTGTTGAAGCTTTGGCTAAAGCGACATATGAGCGTCTGTTCCGCTGGCTGGTCCATCGCATTAACAAAGCCCTGGACAGAACCAAGCGACAAGGGGCCTCTTTCATCGGCATCCTGGACATTGCGGGTTTTGAGATTTTCCAGGTTGGGATTAAAATCTCAGTTTATATTTTCTTCTTGTGGCAAGAGGAAAGTTAATGATGATATCTATTTTCATCTACATTTGAGTTCTTGAAGCACATTTCCAATAATGGTGTTGTTCTTCCATATACTCCACTCCCCCATGAACAAACCCCATCCCACTACAGCTGAACTCATTTGAGCAACTGTGTATCAACTACACCAACGAGAAGCTGCAGCAGCTCTTCAACCACACCATGTTCATCCTGGAGCAGGAGGAGTACCAGAGGGAGGGCATTGAATGGAGCTTCATCGACTTCGGCCTCGACCTGCAGCCCTGCATCGACCTCATTGAGCGGCCGGTCAGTGTGAATCATTAGTTAGTATCAATAAGCAGAAGACACACAGACTAAAACATACATAAACATGTCTTTTGAGAAAGTTGATCGTTAAGTAAACTTTACTTACTTCATTACATTTGCATTGAGAAAAAGTTAGAAAAATTTAAGATCCTAACACTATCTAATGAAGACAAAAAAGACCACAAAAATTACTTGTTGCTGTCTTCCTGCTGTAGGTGAGCTACATTCACTATTCACTCTCTCTCAGCTCAGTCCTGTGTTCATATTCCATCAGGCAAACCCTCCAGGAGTGTTGGCACTGCTAGATGAAGAATGCTGGTTCCCCAAGGCCACGGATAAGACCTTTGTAGACAAGCTAATCCAGGAGCAGGGCACACACCCCAAGTTCCAGAAGCCACGCCAGCTCAAAGATAAGGCCGACTTCTGCATCATCCACTACGCCGGCAGGGTACGCTCATTCTAGCTCTTTGAAAATCTCACATTGTCTCTTCTTTACTGAAAAAGCACTGTTAGTGTGTGTTTCTTTTTAAGGTGGAAGTCTATTTTTTCTTTTGAAAACCTGCCAGGAATAAAGTGGGTTTTTCCTTGGAAATTACAGTTTACTAAAGGAATAGAGCTTTCGTTTTAGGGAGGTTATTTTTAGGGCACAGCTCAGGCTCCCCTCTGAAAAGCTCTCACCAACACAGACAGCGGAAAGGGTATCATATTGATTGTTGTAGCTGTTATGACTGCACTTAGTCATGTAGGTGATTTGTTATGTCAATATATCCCTTTTGAATGAGCCACTGATTCAATTCCCCAAAAGGTGAAACAATCTGAAATAAATACTCTTTTCTACCACCGTAACACAAATACATATGACATATATGACTTATTTCTGTCTGCATTCATATTTTACCTCCCTGCTCTTCTAATGCAAGAATAAAACTGCAAGTGAAAGGTTACTGCTGGTCAGCATTCAGATCAAACAATGATGTAAAGTTCTCCTGTTCCCACCACAAGCGAAATTTCAGAGAAATGCTGAGTTCCAATTTGATTTATGTGACATTATATGAAAGTGGATTTGGACTATGTCACTAGTGTTATGCAACACAGAACTTGCCACTTGTCTTGCATAGCCTGCTGCTGAAGAGCACATCTGCTTACCATTACGTGGACTACGTCGTTTAACACCACAGTCAGTCAAACATTCAGAGATTTGAACATCTGCTGGGGGAGGAAAATATGCAGCACCATGAAGCAAAATGTTGTAAATGCTGCCGACATATATGTGCACAAAAAAAATGACCTCACGTCCTAGTCACTCCAGTAAAGAGTGGCCTGCTTATTGAGTCTCTTTGAAGTAAGTCACTGGGAACTACAAATTTATATTTAGAAAACTTTAACTGAACAAAGTAATCCTTTTAAGAAACCCTGTTTTATCATCCCTCTGATAAAGCTTTGATAGCGCTGTTGAAACTGACTTAGCTGATACTATAATGCTAATTACTCTGTGACACTTCTCTAAATCAACCAACATATAACAATGTATCTGATTACAATATCTGTTGATGTGTGTTAACATTATGTTGTAACTTACTGTAATTAGTCACCCATATATCAATTATGAAATATACATTAATATTAATTGTTTTGATTTAATTTGCTATGTACAGATGCTAAAGATACACTTTTGTATTTGTTACAATTCTTCAAAAAACAAAAAGCAAATGTAAGAATCAGAATAAGAAATGCCAATATCATATTGGTTTCAAAACTCCAGTATCAGTCACACTATAATCATAATATCTTGGACCTCCTTGTCACAGGTGGACTATAAGGCAGATGAGTGGCTAATGAAGAACATGGACCCTTTGAATGACAATGTGGCAACGCTTCTGCATCAGTCAACTGACAAATTTGTGGCTGAACTTTGGAAAGACGGTGAGCAGCTACCTACGCATCTCTAAACACCTCAGACAGTTCTAGATACTAGAAAGAATCAACTTTAGTGACACATTCTTTAATATACATCATGTATGTTTGCTTATTCTGTTAAAAAGTGTGTCGATGTGTCTCACTCAAGCCTACTAACACCTGTCTGCCTTATTGACCCAGCCCTATACATTTCTGATTTCTAAAAATTAATGCAACATCACCCTCCCCCCCTGTCTCTTTCTCTGTGTTGTAGACATTCAGACCATTCAAAGGGCTTCATTCTATGACAATGTCACTAGTCTGGATGAGCCAGCAGGTGAATGACTGGGTTGTGCTGTAGCAGACCTGGGCCAAAAAAATTTTAAGTTTGAAAACAAGTCTCTCAAGATGCTTAGGAGGCTGCATGTAAGCTCCTCCCAAGCAGATTAACTTCTTAAAAGTGTCCTGGTATGTTTTTGCCCAGATCTGGCTGTATGTTTCACGCTTCAGCCGGTGCTGTGTCCGTCATAGCTACAATGGCTCCCATTTGCTTCCAGGCTGCATGGCTCCCCTGTCTCAGCCACAAGAAGTAGTTCCTAATTCCTTAATAAGTTCAAGTAGAATATAGTTAACTGCTCCCTCTAGTCCAACTAGTGTGCTTTAATTTGTTTCAGTGTTTCTGTAGGCAGACATCTTGTGATTTTCATATGGTCAATAGCTCTGAGGCAAGCTTGTAGGATCTAGTGCAGCTCTCTGCGATGTGATCATCCATGAGCAAATGAAGGATTTGAAGCTTTACTGAAGAAATATAATGACATTAATTTCCCGCCTTCATCCTTCCTATATAGGACCACAGTAGCGGGAATTGAAACCAGATGTTGATATTTGCTTTGGCTCTGAGCTCCGACGTCCGTGTAGAGGGTCCAGACAGCAGCTCATACCTTACTTTAGAATAAACGTTGGAACTTCAGCAGTCTGTGGCTCAGAAAATGCTCGTAACTTTGATTTAGTCAGTTGGACATTAACACCATAGTGTGTGTTTAATTGAATGTCATAATTCATAATAATGTGAAGGGTCATTTTGCTTTTTTATAATAAGTATAAGTATAAAAAGATTAATTAGTTTATAGATAATTCTGGTGATGTTCTGTATTTTCCTTATTGTCAAGAAATTCCCACAAAAGACCCATAATTTGGCTAAAAACAATCAAACAACTTATAACAATTTTTTTTGCATAGATCCAAAGTGTCTTGCTGCTGTGTGAATTCACAGAGCTCCAAATTAGCAGCTAAAAATTGCCCCAGAAATATGTGAATTATTCCTATTTGAATAACATTGAAAATCACTATTACACTTTCAGCAGCTGTGCGGTGCAGGTTACTCAGTGGTAGAGCGCACGCCCACATGTATGAAGCCTGAGTCTAGGTGCAGCGGACTCCGGTTCGAATCCCAGCCGGGGTCCTTTTACTGCGTGTCTTCCCCCTCTCTCTCTCTCTCGTCTTTTCTGTCTCATTCTCACTGTCCTACCTGTAAAACCACCCAAAAAAAAAGTAAAAAAGCAGAGACCGAGATCTAGACTTAAGGCCCTAGTTTAGGTCAAACATAAAAAAAAAGATCCTCCTTTCCCATAATGCTAGTATCCATGTGTAAAATGGGAGTGCACTTTTAATATTATATGATATTGTAATATTGTTGCATCTTACAAATTAAGTAATTTAGTTTGATTTATAAAATAAATAAATTATAAATGTTGAGATGGGATACATTTACTGGCAGCGTGTTGATGCAAGTTTTGTTTTCATAAGAAGTGAAGATGTTGCTACTTGTATAAAGCTGCCATTGAACATTGCTTCTTGTAATTAAACTTTGTTCATGTTTTGTAAGCGAACCATATTAAATACTCTTTCTACGATAACAAAACAGATAGGGCCTTGTACATACATACCTTTAGGAATAGAAAAGCCACACGCCTCATCTCCATCTGCCGAAGCTGGTGGTAGTTAGACTGCTGTTGTTTGACAATAGTGTGTCTTTTTCATCCATCTGCACTTGATCATGTAGCTACGTTGTTGCTACGGCTGTTCCTACAGTGCATTTCTGCTCCCCATTAAGTTTTCCCATTCTAACCGGTTCTCCCCATTTCCCCACCAGTTGACCGGATCGTGGGCCTGGACCAGGTGGCCGGGATGAACGAGACAGCCTTCGGTGCCACCTATAAAACCAAAAAGGGCATGTTCCGAACAGTAGGGCAGCTCTACAAGGAGTCACTCACAAAGCTCATGGCCACACTGAGGAACACCAACCCCAACTTTGTGCGCTGTATCATCCCAAACCATGAAAAAAGAGTAAATCCATCATCTTAACTTACTGACTGACCAACTGATGATGATTGATTTTTCCCAGTCTATCATTGCCTAGCAGGAGTTAAATGATAGAAGCGTGGAAACATACAGATACTTGTTCCTGTTCTTATCTGGGTATTTGTCTTTTCCTTCAGGCGGGAAAGCTGGAGCCTCACCTGGTTCTGGACCAGCTCAGGTGTAACGGAGTCCTTGAGGGGATCCGCATCTGCAGACAGGGCTTCCCTAACCGCATCGTCTTCCAAGAGTTCAGACAGAGGTGACAAACAACTAGAAGCTTTCTGACCTCTGTAACTCCATTATAGACAAAAGAAAAATGCTTTATTTTCAGTTTATATTCATGTTTTGTTTTTTTTTTTGTTTACAGATATGAGATCCTAACACCCAATGCGATACCCAAGGGATTTATGGACGGGAAACAAGCTTGTGAGAGAATGGTAGTGCCTTTTTTTCCGGTGTACCACCAACATATTGTGTATTCTGCTGAGCTAATGACCTTGAGCAGGCAGGTTCAGAAACTATGTATTCAGGGGAACTCTGGAAGTAAACTAGGAATTTAAAGTCTCTTTTGCACATTCCTGTTTGCATTTCCACCACATCTGAGCAACCGTGAAGATCAGAAAATTGAAAAATGACTGTGAATTTAAAACAGTTTTCACACGACGAAACCACAACACAGTCATCATGTTGTTTGTATTTACTGTTTCGTGACTCTGATGTTTGAGTTTAATGTAATGAAGGAATGACAAGGAGACATGCAGACAAGGAAAAATAAAGTGGAAACTCCCGACAGCCTGTCGCCACAGTGGAAATCTGCTGAGCTGGTTATTTATTTCTGCTTGAGCATGTGACTGCCAGAAAACTAAATCAGAAAATTAAGTTTTATTTCTCAAGCCCTTTAGACTGCCACAGTCTTTTTCTTTTTAAAATGGTTCTGGAAGCTGAATGACCCTTTGATCAGAATACCAACGCTTGAATATTGACTTGTATTATGAGTGAACGGATACTTAAGTTTAAGTGTATTGGATCAGCCTCTAAAGCAAACTCTGCCCCTAAAGTTCTTAAACAGACTTGCTACCCTTAATTTTCAGGTCGTTTCAGGTAGTTATAGGTTCTGAGTTCCTCAAAAGGCTCTCGTTCCTCCAATTAATATAAAGAAACATTTCCAGTTTCAGTAAAACACAATGTAGATGTAAGATGTAAATTCTCCCTGTGCCTTTCATAGATCCAAGCTCTGGAGCTGGACCCCAACCTGTTCCGTATTGGTCAGAGTAAGATCTTCTTCAGAACCGGTGTTCTGGCTCATCTGGAGGAGGAGAGGGATCTGAAGATCACTGACATCATCATCTACTTCCAGTCTGTATGCCGTGGCTACTTGGCACGAAAGTGAGTCACATCTTTGTATTTTCATTTAAACTATTTCTCAGAAATTAAAATTAATCTCTGTTTGGATACTCAAGATGCATTTAAGATCATAGCAAGAGGCCATTAAGAAAATATTCAACAAAACACAGCTGGCTTAAAAACACTTTTTGTATCCAGTGTTTGATTTGGCTCCTGCGTTTTATCTTCCATTAGAGCCTTTGCTAAGAAGCAGCAGCAGCTGAGTGCCCTGAAGGTCCTTCAGAGGAACTGTGCTGCTTACTTGAAGCTGCGACACTGGCAGTGGTGGAGGCTGTTCACCAAGGTGAGGACCCTGACTCATACCTCATCCAGTGAAGCATCTTTTGTGCGCAGTTGATACGCAGCTTGACACATCACCTGACCATCCGGGTATTTTTATGAGTTAGTGAATGGATGCATCAAAGATAATGCCTGCATGCCACCAGACCTGTATCAAACACAGTTGGTCCTACCAGATAATATAGCAAAGAAGCTCATTTGATCATAATAGGCCAATTCGGTCAAGAATCAGCTAAGTCAAAAAATCATTACTCAGTCACATTGACTAAGTAATGATATTATGGGATATTGTTTTTATAAACTGCAGAGAAGAGCTGACAAAAATGAGATAAAGATAATATGTTATATGTTTAAATAATTGTAGACTATGGCCTCCATGATGAAATTTCATCTCTCTGTCTCTCTCTCTCTCTCTCTTTTTGTCTTTGCCTCTCTCTCACCCAGGTGAAGCCTCTGCTGCAGGTCACCAGGCAGGAGGAGGAGATGCAAGCCAAAGACGAGGAGCTGATAAAGGTGAAGGAGAGACAGCTCAAGGTGGAGAATGAGCTGGTGGAGATGGAGAGGAAACACCAGCAGGTAAACAGCCAATAGAACTGTGGCCCTGCTGAAGGCCTTTTTGTAAAAAGTGGGTTTTTTTTAGATTCTTTAGGAAATGACTGGGAAAATAAATTCATTTGTCCATTTGGTTCATTTTGATTGACAGTTTAAGAAATTAGTAGCTACAAAGCCTGGAGAGGTTTTTTAAGGATTTTTTTCTCTGTAGCTCATAGAGGAGAAGAACATTCTAGCAGAGCAGCTTCACGCGGAGACAGAGCTGTTTGCCGAGGCCGAGGAGATGAGAGTTCGTCTGCTGTCCAGGAAACAAGAGTTGGAGGAGATCCTTCATGACCTGGAATCCAGGGTGGAGGAAGAGGAAGAGAGGAACCAGAGCCTGCAAAATGAAAAGAAGAAGATGCAGTCACATATCCAGGTTTTTATCTTCACTAACTTTGCTGTCTTATGACATACTGACATCCAGCACATATTTAGATTTCATTTTTTGGAAATACATACAAAAATACAATTTCTTTTTTTTTTTACCAAAGTTTGAGAAGTTGACTGTTTGTTGTTTCTGCACTTCTTTGAAAGCCTAACTTTGTTTAAGTCTTTCTTCTATGGGAACAACAGAGTCAATTATTTCATTTCCACATGAAACTAAACATGGCATTACAGAACACTGTCATTTTCTGTCAGTCCACTCATAAAGAGATTGAAAAGTATAGAACTCTATGTATTAAACTTCCATTCTTTATCCAATATTGAGTCATCCACCTGATGGGATTAGATTGGTTATTTATTTATATGTGTATTAATCTTTGTAGGACCTGGAGGAGCAGCTCGATGAGGAGGAAGCTGCGAGACAGAAGCTGCAGCTGGACAAAGTGACAGCTGAGGCAAAGATCAAGAAAATGGAGGAGGACATCCTCTTGCTGGAAGACCAAAACTCCAAGTTCCTCAAGGTAAGAAGATTGCATCTGCACATGATGGGTCTGACAGGAACCAGAATGCAGAGCAAGTTCTTTAAGGTGGGATCAGTGAAAGGAAGGTGATGGAATAGATATTAGAGTGATAAAAAAAAAGAGCCATATTTTGAATAATTTTACAGTGAGTTTGATTACAGTACTAGAATCGCGCTTAAATAATTCTTAATGCCACCTTATGATTTTCCAACAGGAGAAAAAGCTGCTAGAGGACAGGATTGGCGAGATGACCTCCCTGCTGACAGAGGAGGAGGAGAAAGCAAAGAATCTTGGCAAGGTCAAGAACAAGCAGGAGATGATGATGGTTGACCTGGAAGGTATGAGACTGAGAAAGCTACCGTTACTGACTCTATTCTGGCTCCGAGAATGGTTTACCAAAACAGACAGAGAGAGAGTAGCACAGTTTGTATCTGTAAACAGTAGTTCATTCACATCAGTGTAAAGGGAAGAGAATGGTGAGGTATAAATGCTGAGAGAGAATAAAGGCTTTATGTTAGAGTAGAGCAACACATAGGTCAGATAAAGGGCACTCAGTATGACTGCTGATGAGCCTTGATAGTCTTGATTTGTTAACAGCTGCATGATGAGTCAACCCTTAAATGGATACCTCAGGTCTATAGCAACCTTGGACTGTTTTAAACCCTGTCTAATGAATTGATGTCATGCAATTAAGTACTCAATGCTCTGCTTTTCCTCCACCTATTTGTTTTTAACAATGTTGTAGTGTCAGAATGTCAGATTATTAGATTAGGTAGATTTTTATTCACTGTGTGTGGGATATAAGTGATTGCACATATTATTGTGTTTTCTCTCCTGGCCTCATTTTCTCAGTGTTACTATGTATAAATACAGAAACACTGATAAAATATTTTGTTTTTATCCACTTACTGTCTTAGTAACATAATGTGGCAGCACCTGGGTTTCAGGTTCAGAGCAACAGAGTCTGTGCTTTTATGCAGTTCTGAAAATTAAGATGTTCTTGAGGCCACTGATGATAAGAGAATTCATTTTTGTGCCATTTATGACTTGGATCATTTAAAAGCAGCAGTCAAATGATCTAAGCTCAGATGATATGAGTTTTTAATGTGACTGCTAAGGGAACCTCACATAGTTACCTAGACACCATCAACCTTACTGCTATAAACAGTCAAGTAGTTATTATGGCCAAATTCCAAACTTGGGAAATCAGTCAGTCTCCAAAGTGACAATTTTTCCTGGAGAACCTCAGCCTTCAGCTGTTGTGGCTGAAAAAAAGGGAAGAGATGCCATGATTTCCGACAGGTGAATATTCTTTAGTTTATACAGAAAGAAATTATAGAAGTATAGTATAGTGTACGCATTTCATATGACAATCTGTGAGTAAATATATGAATGACAAATAAATCTGTTTGTCCATAATATAGAAATAAATTTTTTGTTGGTACATTCTGAATTGTTATATAGCTTAGTCCATATTATTATCAAGTTACTAAAGACCAGTGGTATGTAAGGATGTTTGAGGAAACTTTTGTGTGTATTTAAGGGTTAATTAGTTTTAAAGCAACCAATCTGATTACTGTTAGTTGTGTCAGGCTGTTAGCAATTAGGTGTTCGTGATTTTTCACTTTCCTTGACCTCTTGGTGCCTCATGTGAACCCTCTGTGACCTGTGATGTTACCTCATTTTCCCGTTGAGATGAATATTTACTGGCCATGTTTGATTTTGCATTATGTCTGATATGTGTGATTTCAGAGCGTTTAAAGAAGGAGGAGAAAACACGTCAGGAACTGGAAAAGGCCAAGCGCAAACTGGATGCTGAGACAACAGATCTGCAGGACCAGATTGCCGAGCTTCAAGGTCAAATAGAGGAGCTGAAGATCCAGCTGAGCAAAAAGGAGGAGGAGCTGCAAGCTGCTCTGGCCAGGTCATTACAGACATGCAAATCTATAAAAGTACACTCAAGTGTCAACACACACCTGGTGCAAAACATAAAATGCTGATGAATAAATCTTTTAGTAGTGATCATTTACAGTACCAACAGGTGAACTGAACACCAAAGCTTTCTAACCTCCGTTTACATCAAAATAGCTCAAATAACCACTGAAATCATAAAATGAAACCCTGATTGGTTCTCTATTAGTCCAAATCTTATGTTTTGGTTTTGGACGTTAGATTCAGAGTTAAAATAATTACCAAACAAAGGTGAACAATGTTTGTACTGTTTGAGTATATGTTAACCCGTTATCATATTGGGCTCCTTTTTATCATTACCTCTTGTACTCTTTCTCAGCCTTGAGGTACAGTTGCCTTTCTATATTCTACTACATTCCACTTTGAAACATAATGATGCAATTATGGAAAAAAGGAAAATAACCCCTTCTTAAGGGCTCTCAGGGAGACTTTTCATGATCTAAGTACTGGATCATATCCAGTGCAATAAAACTAATTAAAAACTTAAATGTTTTGCTGTTAGATCCTTAATTTTATTGTTCTGTTGCTTACTTTTCAATAGGAAAATCGAATATAGATAATAATAATAGAAAAATGATAATGTGCCTTGCATGTTGTTGTTTAAGCTTCATGTAACATTTAAATGTTTCAAAGTATAATATTTTAACTATTTTACCATAAAGCTTCTATGAGACAGATATTCTCCTTTGTCCTTAAACTAAAGTGGTATGAGTTGTTGCTCACTTCAGTGTGTAATTTACAGTTTCACTTGCATCCCCTCCGTAGTGCAGTAAGTCCCATCTCCATGACAACGGCACTCTACTGTGTACAGCTAAGTCAATAGAAATACCTAAAATAGACATTACAGCAACCACAACATACAGACAAACACAGATTCAACTCTGACTCCGACTTGAACCAGCTAACATCCTCTTTAACCGTTGCCGGCGGTGTTTCAGCACACATCATTCACTCACCTTAGTCTTTTCTCTGCTCTGAGCCACAGTGTTTGCCTTAGGCAACATTGAGACTTTCATCTCTGCGGCAGTCGTGTCTGATTACGGGCAAATTGATGTTGACTGATGCTCTCAGTCTTGGGCTCTATAGCAATTTTTCCACATGAAGCAGTTAAGAGCCGGGTTAAATCAGACTGTCATTTCAAAGTGGAGGAGAACTATTAACAAGCCGGCTTTTTCATCATCAGAGGTTTTATGTGAAACAGTCCAAACACTCTGTCCCTGCAACTAAACATTTTCTTAACTTAGCTCATTTATTCCACAGTCATTCCACACAGTGGGAAAAATATCCTGAGCAACACATTTTGCTGTTGTGTTTGATTATTGTTCTAGTTAGCTGTCTTTAGACTGCATGCAGATGAGGTAAACAGCTGTGGGGTCTTTGCTCTGAAGGTCAGCTCAGATTACTTTGATGTGGCTCAGTTTTGTCCTTGCAGAAGGCTGATAGTCCAAACTACAGCAGTTGATGGTAAACGTCTGTCTGCCTAATTTCACACACAGAAATGATCAGTTTAGTCACAGTCCCAGATAATTAATCTTTCATTAATCTTAAAGTGCCTCATTTTGAATTCAGCAGCTATTCTGAGAACAATTACATTGTCTTTGTTTGGAAAGTGGGGAATTACTTTTATACAGTACTCATTAGTGCCTTTAATCAATGCTGTGGCGCTGAGTTAATTATAGAATTGAATCATTATGACATTCAGTGTGTTTAATCAGCAAGTTTCTATGTGAAATGGAAAATGTCAAAGGAGTGTTGCAGCCAGCTTAAATTTTACTTGGTCTTACATCCAACTGCAAACAAAGCAGCAGTCTCATCACCTCAGTCGTCATTTAACAGAGAAAGCACTTTTTATGTAGGCCGTATTAACATTGAACAGTTCACCACACTGCCACCCTGTGTGCACTGCTGGCCTTTCTTTTAATGAACATATCATAATTTTAGACAGACTATGAGAGTTTGAATAATTACAGTGCAGTAAATTTACACCATTATGTTCTTGATCTTCTGCTGTTATTTTGAACCCCAAAATATGTGTGAAATATTCAAACTGAAGAAAGGCTAAATAGAATTTGTTTGCTCACTGCTAAGAATCTTCATTCAAGAAGCACAATCAGAATATCTAAAATACTGAATGAATTAAAAGTTGAAGTGGTAGATATCAGAACTGCTGAAAGAAGATTAAAGTTTTATGCACTGAATGACATAGAATTTAAGTAAATTATTGACTTCGTTGAAGTGTAAAATGAGTTGAAGTTGGAGTGTGAGTGTGTGCGTGAGTATTAACTCAGTATAAATAAAAAAGAAACTCAGTTAAGGAGGAGACAAATTTGCGTAATAAGGAATTGTTCTGAAAAGTCGTGTTCTTTGTCTCCAACCAGGAGTGACGAGGAGATGGCTCTGAAGAACAACGCACTGAAGCAGGTTCGGGAGCTGCAGGCCCAGCTAGCAGAGCTTCAGGAGGATCTAGAATCTGAGAAGCTATGTCGAACTAAAGCTGAAAAACTTAAGAGAGACCTGAGTGAAGAGCTTGAGGCTCTGAAAACGGAGCTGGAGGACACACTGGATACCACTGCTGCTCAGCAGGAGCTCAGGTGCGTGTAAATTTGATTCATCACTGAGGCAAGAGAAAATCCACTGGTTGTGAAGTTCAAAGTTGTGAATCTCATCTGAACAATAGACATTAAGCAGTGTTTTCCACTGAAATGTCACAATCATAAAAAGCACTATGCCCTAAGTGTTGAGATGGTTTCTTTATTTTGTATAAGAACGTGTTCTCTCCTCTTAACCCTTTCCTTTGTGTCCAAACTCTAGGAGCAAACGAGAGCAAGAGGTGGCAGAGCTTAAGAAGGCCATAGATGAGGAAGCCAAAAATCATGAGGCGCAGATCCAGGAAATGAGACAGAGACATGCCGCAGCACTGGAAGAACTGTCTGAACAGTTGGACCAGGCCAAGAGGGTGAGCGGGTCATGCCTGCTTGCATTCACAGGGCGTATTTGTCAACATGCAACAACAGACAGTCTAAATCAGTTGTATGATATTTAGACAGAAGATTTAACAGATCGAATCCTAAGATCAACTGCTAACTTTATTTGTGTCTAAATTCAGAGCACTGCACCGACATCTGTCACTACAAATATAAAGTTATATATAAATATATAGAGATCATTTTTGTTCTGTGCAGTTCAAGGCCAACCTGGAGAAAAATAAGCAGTCTCTAGAGAGTGACAACAAAGAGATGGCCTGTGAGGTGAAGACTCTGCAGCAGACAAAGATGGAGTCAGAACACAAGAGGAAGAAACTGGAGGTCCAGCTGCAGGAGTTCATGACCAGAGCCACCGAGGTAGAGAGAGCCAAAGGAGAGCTGGCTGAGCGTGCTCACAAACTCCAGGTACTTACTGCTGCGCAAAGTCTCACATGACAGAGAAGCAAAGATTTGGAGCAGTTTTCCTATGAAATACAAGGATATAGATCCAGAATACTATTTTAGCATGGACAGGAAATTCAACAACAACTGTTTTATTTTAATATTGTGTTAACATTTACTGTGCTTTCCTCATAACCCTGCCTGTTTGTTAGTCGGAGCTGGACAATGTGTCCGCTTTGCTGGAGGAGTCAGAGAAGAAGGGTGTCAAACTGGCCAAGGAAGTTGACAAGCTGAACAGCAAATTGCAAGATTCTGAGGTATGAAAGATCAGGCTCTTTGCGAAAACTAGTTTAAAGCTTCAGGACTCATGATAAAAATCACTGTGAAACTACCAAAAGTAGAGTCTAAGGGTGTTGTGTTTGAAGGCCAAACACCTAATACACAATCATGTAAAATCATGTAAACTGTATGCCATAGTGTACCTTTGGCATGCAGCCAAAGCTAGAGCTGCAGCATTTTATTCACAAACCTTGAATCCTTGAAAATGTTTTCTAAATCACTTTTAAAACTCACCTGTTGCCAAGTCACAGAAAATACCAACAATAGCAAGTTATATCCTGTGCTAGAAAAATCTCTGTTTTTCTGAAGCTTTATATGTATAAAAGTGCCGACATTTTTTACATAATTAGAGATGCGTTCTTGCTCTGCAATCACGCCTCACTAATTAGCTAATTAACACATACCAGGTATGTCTCACTGATTGTTTGTCATCTGTAGGAGCTGCGGCAGGAGGAGACGCGCCAGAAGCTGAACCTGAGCAGCCAAATCCGGCAACTTGAGGTGGATAAGAACACGCTGCTGGAGCAGCAGGAGGAGGAAGAGGAGGGACGACGCAACCTGGAGAAACAGCTGCAAGCAGTGCATGCCCAGGTACAGCCGATTGTATTCACAAACATTAGATTTTTATGTGTATGTATTGACTGTCTGACAGCCTCATAAACACACACAAAAATCTGCATTTGAGTTTGGAACAACTGATACTGGACTAAGTACCCAGAGACGGGACCAGTAAAGTTTCCAGCTGTTTACCAGCTGTGAACACCTGTCGTTGATGTGCAGAGCAGCATGTGGACAGCTGTAGAGCAGTGAAGCCTTGCAGCAGAATTAAGGACCCCATGATGTGAAAAGCTGAGCTCAGTTCAAGATGTGTGGTTCAGATTAACAAGGATATGTTGACGGTAGCTACATAAGTTGAGTGCTGTTTGGCAAATGTCCAGCAACTCCCACCAGAGGCAGTAAAACAGTTTCAACAAGAACTGAACATTATAACCTTCTTGAGGGGAAGATTTACTGCACCACTGACTGTTCATTTTAGCCAGGTGTACCTAATAAACTGGCAATTCACTCCATATGAAAAGTAAAGTAGTGCTCAGGATTCATGCATAAACCATAACCAATAACAAGATCAGTTTTGAGTTTGTTATTTTCATGCATGCAGAATTGGAATTGAGTAAATAAGCCACTTAATGAAACGGCCAAGTGGATGAATTTAATATTTCTCTTCACACTTCTGTCAGGAGCTGAAGGGAAATATTTGTTTGTCTGTCAACAGTGATGGATCTAATCAGTGAAATATTACAGATCAACTTGTGTTATAGTGCATTCTTATTTGAATGTTCTTCTAAGCTCTTCTAAGTTTTATCACTGCCAGCTTTGCTCATAGTGTAGCACTGCTGCCTGTTTGGCCAGCACACAAATTTTTGTGACTTATTTTTACTGATTCAAACAAATGGCCTTCCTGTAGTTGTTTGAAACAAAGAAGAAACTAGATGAGGACGTGGGAGCAATGGAGGGGCTGGAAGAGGTGAAGAGAAAACTCCAGAAGGACATGGAGCTGGCCAGCCAGCGTCTGGAAGAGAAGACTATGGCCATGGACAAGATGGAGAAGACCAAGAACAGACTGCAGCAGGAGCTGGACGACCTGATAGTGGACCTGGACCACCAGAGACAGATCGTCTCAAATCTTGAGAAAAAACAAAAGAAGTTTGACCAGGTACACTGGACTTTCAAAATGTTTCAAATTTGATTGATTGAGGTCAGATGTATGTTTGTTTATTGAAGACCATCGTTTTTTTGTCTGCTCCAGCTGCTGGCTGAGGAAAAGACAATCTCAGCTCGTTATGCTGAGGAGCGTGACCGTGCAGAGGCTGAGGCCAGAGAGAAAGAGACCAAGGCTCTGTCCATGGCCAGAGCTCTGGAAGAGGCCTTAGAGGCAAAAGAGGAACTGGAGAAGTTCAACAAGCAGCTCCGCGCTGAGATGGAGGACCTGATGAGCTCCAAGGATGACGTGGGGAAGAACGTGAGTGACATTTAACCTCTTAAGTGAAATCCTCTTTATGGGTAAAATAATTTTCAGAGGTAAATGTGTCTAGATTTTATGAAATTGTGGCCTTCAGTAATGTTCGATAAATCCTGATATCACATTATGGTCATGTATCTCCCCACGACTTGCACAGGTACATGAGCTGGAGAAGTCCAAGCGAACACTGGAGCAACAGGTGGAGGAGATGAGAACTCAGCTAGAGGAGCTTGAAGATGAACTACAGGCCACAGAGGACGCGAAACTGCGGCTGGAGGTCAATATGCAGGCCATGAAGGCCCAGTTCGACCGAGACCTGCAGACCAGAGATGAGCAGGGAGAGGAGAAGAAGAGGGCTCTTGTCAAACAGGTTTGCCAAATGTGCTTCATACTTGTCCTGAAATAAGAAACTTTGACCTGAGAAATGAAGAGACTCCTCTACACTGTTCATGCAAAATACATAATTAGATATCTATATCATTTTATACATGCTGTGTTCCAGGTGCGCGAGATGGAGGCGGAGTTGGAGGATGAGAGAAAGCAGAGAACTCTGGCGGTTGCTGCCAAAAAGAAGCTGGAGATGGACCTGAATGAACTGGAGGGTCAGATCGAAGCCGCAAATAAAGGCAGAGACGAGGCTATTAAACAGCTCCGGAAACTACAGGTACACACACGCAACATGACTTTTCTTACCAGTAGAGCTAATTTTATTTTCCCCTAATTTTACCAGGTTTGTGCGGCTTATGTCCATTTTTTCATATTTTAGCTAAGCTCAGTTCCTGTTTGCATGTTGTGTTTCCATGGATATACAGACAGCTATCTCTGGATCACTAAGCAAGGAGTGTCTCTTTTCCTTGATTTATAAGCAGATTATTCACAATGGACATTGGAGATAATGATATCCACAGGAAAAACTAAGGAACTCAAAATCTTAAAGTGTGTGTATCATGTTTTTGACTGTTATGGCTGTTTACGTACCTTCAACGTCTCTACAGGCTGTGTCAGGCATTGCCAAATTAGAATCTCTCAGTACACTTATTGTGGTAGGACTGGTCCTGTTTCAGCTGCACCAGCCTTTGACTTGGTCCACCTGGTATGTTTTCTGTAGGCTCAGATGAAGGACTATCAGAGGGAGCTGGAGGAGGCCAGAGCCTCAAGGGATGAGATCTTCACCCAGTCCAAGGAGAATGAGAAGAAACTGAAGAGCCTAGAAGCTGAAATCCTTCAACTACAAGAGGTATAGATTTTCTTTTTTGCTTTGAGTCTGAAATCTCAATGAACTTATGTGTTTTTAATAAGTCTTGAATAAATGCGGATGTTTGTTTGTTGTTTGTGCAGGACCATGCAGCGTCGGAGAGGGCCCGTCGACACGCTGAACAGGAAAGGGATGAGCTGGCTGATGAGATCTCCAACAGTGCTTCTGGGAAGTCAGTGTCACCTTTTTTTTTGTTCTTTTTAATTGTTCAATTCAATAAGTTAAATATTGTGATTGTTCTTTATCAAGCTTGAACCAGAGTTAGAACGAGAGATTTAAATAAAGCATGTATTGTATGTCAGGTCGTCGCTGCTGGAGGAGAAGAGGAGGCTGGAGGCTCGCATCGCCCAGCTGGAGGAGGAGCTAGAAGAGGAGCAGGGCAACATGGAGCTTCTCAACGACCGCTTCAGAAAGACCAGCACACAGGTAAACTGTGGCAATCACGACCATTGTCTTGTGCATATTTGTTAATATACGGTTAATATTCTCAATATTTCACCCGTTTTTCTTCTCACATCCCTCTCTAACCTTCATCCCTTTTCATCAGGTGGACAGCCTGAACGCTGAGTTAGCTGGAGAGCGTGGCGCTGCGCAGAAGAGTGAGAACGCCCGCCAGCAGATGGAGCGGCAGAACAAGGTTTTGTACTGTTTAAGTACATGACCATTCATGAATGTATTTTATTTAGGTCATTTCTGATAAAGATGTATGTATGTACATGCATCACTTTTGTTGGTCTTTTTGCTCTTAATAGTTGTAAAGGCTCTCCAACAGATTACATTAAAATGACACATGGTATATAGTACATATCTGATCATATTTAGTGCTCCTGGTCTTACGTTTCATATTATAATTAATATCTATAACACAGGATTTGAAAGCCAAGCTAGCAGAACTGGAGGGAACTGTCAAGTCAAAGTTTAAGGCTTCCATCACTGCCTTGGAGGCCAAGATCCTTCAGCTCGAGGAGCAGCTGGAGCAGGAAGCAAAGTGAGTGACCAAACTTGTGTTTTTTTACATTAATTTACATACAACATTTTTGTATGCAACTCTGCGACTTTTTTGGGGACAAAATAATGTAAGACCTTGGTCCTTGTGGTGGTTAGTCCAAAGATTCCTAAACTTGTAATGCCAAATTCTCATGGTTGAAACTGACTTGTGAGTAGGTTACCTTATGTAAAGGCCCTTTTTCATTACTATAAACACCAATAAATACTAACATTGATTGTAAGCTGAGTGTCACTAGATGGTGCTAGTAAGAGTCCTGTGTGAATTAAATGTATTTGGGCCAAACTGTAAATACCGATGGTAATGAGTTCTTTAAACTTCCAGGGAGAGAGCAGCAGCCAACAAAATCGTCCGTCGTACAGAGAAGAAACTGAAGGAGGTGATGATGCAGGTGGAGGATGAGCGCCGTCACGCTGACCAGTACAAGGAACAGGTATTGACTCATCAGAAGCAAAGTGGAAGATTCACTTTTTTACCAAGAAGGGTTATTCAGCCAACCACCCACGACCTCTCACTGCCTCCTTCTGTCTCCCAATGTGTCCATCCTCCTGTCAGATGGAGAAAGCCAACTCTCGTATGAAGCAGCTGAAGCGTCAGCTAGAGGAGGCTGAGGAAGAGGCCACCAGGGCCAACGCCTCCCGCAGGAAGCTGCAGAGGGAGCTGGACGACGCCACTGAGGCCAGTGAAGGTCTCACTCGGGAGGTCAATTCCCTCAAGAACCGCCTCAGGTATGAGGATGCTAACATTGCCAAGAAAAATTCCTATACTACAACACTACAATACTACAACTATGGCTGCTTTCAAAAAAGAAAAACATTTGTAATCATTTCTTAATGACACAACTATAAAGTGATGTGTATCTGCATTCAATATTATATCAAACTTATTAGCCAACTTGGTAAAAAAAGAAAGTTTCTCCAACCAGCAAACCATTCCTTTAACATAATATGGCAGCCAGCCTCTGTCCAAAATTAAAACATGTTCACCAAGTGTTCATCCATAAAGAGGCATCTATTTAGTTTAATCTGTACACAAACAGAAATGTAAAAAAGTTTTTCTTAAGAACCTCTGAGTCACTCATCTGTCCTAGCCTCCAAGGGATGGTCGCCAAGAAACAGCATGCTGCATTTAACAGATTTAAGTTGTCTTCTTTGTTTCTAATAGGCGTGGTGGTCCAGTCAGCAGCTTCTCATCTAGCCGTTCGGGCCGGCGCAACCTCAACCTGGATGGTGCCTCCGTCGACCTCTCGGATGACGACGCCGACAGTCGTGCCGGCGACTTCAACGAGACGCAAACCTCCAACGCTGAATAAACACAGCGGCCCTCTCGTTCTTTGCTTCCCACCCTCTCCTCATCACCACCTGCTACTCCACCTTCACCCTCATTCACCTGTGACCTGCGCCCAGCCCCCTCTTCTCCTCCTCCCAAAAGATCCTCACTGTCACCATTCCTCATTTCAACTGGACAGAAGATTAGAGCCTGAGCTGGGGTTTTTTTTTTTTTTTTGGTAAAGCTGGGCAGAGTGCATATGGCAGCACACCCCCTGCCCCTTTTTGTATCAGTTAACACTGCAGGGAAAATCCACCGCCCTCCCCTGAGGTAAAGCCTCCAGTCCTGGAGACGCTCAGGGGCAAACGGACAATTCTGCCTTACTCTGCTCTCCTCCAGCAAGCTGCTAGTCCTGGCTCGTCCCTCGGCCACATTACCATCTCAGCCTCATAACACTCCCCCCTCCCATCAAGCGTGAAGTTATCCACTCAGCTTATTGAGAAAGTTCGCATAGGTGCAAAGTGCTTTTTATACATTTAAAACTGTGTGTGTGTGTGTGACATAGGTGGAGGCTGTGAGGTGTACACACATCAATTATGTAACCTACGTGAGTGCACTCCTTACTGGAAATGCAGGACTACAAGGAAACATGTTTCACTCTGGTGTTGTCTTCAGTGTTCTGCTCACTAGTTGTGTAGAAGCCATCTCATACCTGCCACTTCCTTCTCCAAGTGTTCAGAATCGGGGGAGGGGGGGTACAAAAAAAAAAGAAGAAGAATTAAATAAAACTCCCAGGGCCACTTTGGCCTTTGGGTTGCTTTTGTTGCATGAGTCTTCCTCTGGTGTACACACGGATGGTTGTTCACGCTACAGGAGCAACCAACATCTCGAGACATGCAACAGAACAACACGGACTCTGAATTGAAAGTGTATTACTGTGAAGAAAAACAAAAGGTATTTTATTTTCTCTGTTGCTTCATCTCAATAGTTAGTGAACAAATGTTGAGCTGAGTTTTAACTGGAAATCTCCAGCTCAACCTGTTTTGCATTGTTGAGCATTGGGAACACTACTGGAGGTTTGAATACTGTGGACAGGAAAGATGCTGGAAAATGCACAGGACTGCACAGGAGAGATGTTTGTAACTGGAAATCAACTGGGAGCTTTTACTGGAAGCACTAATGCGGCACTTAGCCCACGTTTTAAAAGGTGACATAAAATGGTTAGAGCTTCATGAAAAATGCGTAGTTTAATTAGAAATGGAGGAAGATTGGAAGTAGTCACCTTCTCAAAACACGTCAATGTTTTTGTCGACCCTGGTCTGTATCATTGTTACATCTGTATCAGTTTTCTGAAACCCAAATGGTCATTTAACATTAACGTCAATTTAATGCTGAAGGCATTTCTTAAATCCTTGAAGACTCTTCAAACCATGTGGATGAAAATATATTCAGTCTGTTGCACAATAGGAAAGATGATAATGACAACTGGCTTTAATCTATTTCCTATGTTTTGTCTTTTTTCTTTAATGTTAATTAAGATTTACTTTGAATTGAAATAATTATACACATTTTTGTTGTGTCATGCAGAACAAAGGTGAAACAGGTCAAATATCTTCCAGGGTAACCAACCTGAATCTCTGACCCAAGTGGTCAGAATGAATCATGGGTAATATAGGCACCAGTTTTGACAAAGAAGATGTTATCTCTGCTGCATCGATTTTGATTCTCATCTTTGAAATGTCCATCCTAAAGCAAAATCTTTAGAAGTTTGTGGCAAAAAAATAAAAACACCTAAAATGTAAACAGTCTTTTTGTTGTGCAACAGACGGCTGGTTAGAGTCAAAAAGGAAGCCAGAAGTACCTGGAGAACAGCTTTGTTGAAGTTAATGTGTTAAACGTTTTCTCAGAGAAGGCTCTTATTCGTTTTTTCTGAAAGTCTCTCGCTGTGACTGGAATGTAACTTGATCCTGATGATGAAGCAGCAAGGGCCGGTTTGTGCCAAGATTTTGAGAGTTGCCTGAATCTTCAGGCAGACCTGATCAAGCACTTAGTATTCACAGGTTGTCTGAAAATGTTTTTTTTCCCCTTTATTTCCTTGCGATTTTAGCCCAAATTCCTTTAACAGCATTTTTTTTTTTTTTTATCAAAGTGACATTTGAGGCTCTGCTTGACATCCAGCAGCCACCTCAGCAGTCAAACCACTACATGCCGGGACACACACATATCCATCGTAAAACTCTGCTTTTATTTAGTCTCTTATTTTACTCTGGATGTTGTTGAGTCCTCTGCCCCTTTTCTCAAACATTAACAGTATGTTTCTTTAAAAGTGCCTTAGACACTAAATAAGAACATAAGTGTGAAATGATTTCATTGCAGGCATGAAACAAAAACACTAATGAGATGAAATCAATACACCAAGGGGATATTCAACACTCAATCTTTTTTTGTATTTTTGCTGTGCTTCATATCATATCCACCATGTCCCTCTGTGTTCATAATAACCTGCTTGGGTCAGAATCAGTATTCCTCTGATTAACCACATGAGACGCGGTGCCCTGAGCAGCTGCATGTCCCAAAGTTATTTTTGTACTGTAGTTTTTTTCCTCCTGTGACTCCTAACAGGTGAACGCTAAAGTACTTAAGTTATTTTGGGACAGTGTACTGCACAGGATTTCATTTGGTTGGAAGCTTTATCATCTACAAGTAGTTAACTCGTTTTTATTTGATTATTATTGTTATCCAGCTGGCTGTTGACAACCAGGCATTCAACTGCAAATACTCTCATCATATTATTTCTTGTATACCTGTATTTCTAGATGGTAATTTTTTTTGTTCTGTTTGTTTTTGTAAAAGGAAAATAAAGCATATTCATTGTAGCTGTGATGCTGTTTTGGTTTGGTTTTTTTGGGGGGGTGGGGGGTGATCCAGAGCTGCAGGACTGGAGTCTGGCTGTTTGTTTTTTATTGTCCCTGAGCCAAGAGGCCACACCAGAGATGATTCAGACCTCAAACCTTCAGTGATAAAGTTGTGCCTTGACTCAAGAGTTTAATTTGTTCAGCTTGCAACTCAAATAGTGTCAAATCAATTTCCCCCATTGAAATGAATTGAAACTCCATTAAATCCGTTTCGATCATTTCTTTTTCTAATTCAATGCACATCATCCTCTTCTTTCTTCTCAGCACTGTCCTTCGCACTCACATCTGGAAAAAGAAACAAGCTTTGTAAAATAACTGTGGCACAAACACTGACGCTTCCTCTGTGAGCTGACCGCTTACAGTGAGTAGGGAATGTGCGTATCGATCTAGAAATATCGATACTTCCGATCTAGATGGTTTTTTTTTAGAATCGATCTTCACATCAAAACATCGATCCCAAGCCCGCTTTGACAAGAAATACTAATGCATTTATGACACCGAATTTGTAATCATTTCTAAAAGTAAAAAGTGAAATCTGTTGTTAAGATATATGTGAGATATAAGAACTACTTTTCCTTCTGGCTTTTGCAGAGAGAGAGAGAGAGAGACGTTGTCAGTCACAACGTCACGGAGAGAGAGAGAGAGAGAGAATAATACGGAGTCTGAGCAACTAGTTTAATTCTTCTACCGAGGAATAAGACGATTTTCATGATTACAATTATTATGTTCATTGTAAGAGTCATCATTTTCATATACACAAGTAGATATCTAAAAGTATCAATATAGATATCGGTAAATTAGGCGTGGTATTACTTGGTATCGGATCGTAAGGAAAAATCGTGGTATTGCCCATCAACACTGAGACATGGGATGCTGGGCGGATGTTGTGGCGTTCACTGCGCCGACTCACGGTGGGATATCTGAGGCTGGCTCCTAACTCTCCTCCTAAACAAAAATAAAAAAATCGGCCAAGAGACGCTTGTATATCGAAAAACCCGTTAGTTGCGGCACTTGTAAGTCAAGGTACCACTGTATTTTATTTATTCATCACTCAACAGCTCCTGTTAAAGACCAATGCCAAATAATGAACTGATTATAACAATACGTACTCTGTTAAAAAATTATTAAAACCACATAAATGAATCACTTTGCCGTTGATTTTCATTGGAGACACTGTCCTGCAGCAGTAGCAAACATATTAATCTGCTTCAGGAAACAGTCCCCAACAAATGGACAATATACTACAAATTGAGGAATTAATCTAGTTTAAAACCCACCGTGTCCAGGTGTTTCAGAAAATTACTAATTTACCGTTGTTTTTGGTGTTTTCTTATCTGTTGACAATTAGAAAATGGTACAATAAGCCAAACCTCATCTAACGTGGTGTCTAAGCATTGAGGAGGGAGGACATGGTCTTACATGACCCCTGACGATGAGAAACAGCATCTCCACCTCAGGAACTACAATCAGAGAAGAAGCCTCCTTCCAGGCTTGCACTGATCCACAGGTGTTTTCAGTTCACCTGAAGTTGTCCGGCCATCATTGAAAAGCATGTGAATTCGGTGTGAGCCTGGAAGTTCAGCACAGGTACAGGTTGAGGAATAAACCAGTCTTAAGAGTCGTCATGAAAACCACCTGTTTTGTTTAATTTCATTATTGACACACAAAAATAATCTACAAAAGACCAAATTAAGTAACCAGTTAACCACGAAATGTCATTTTCATCCTCCCCAAAGAAAGCACAAGGTTATAAGATGTCACCCACTGCTCCAGTCACATGACTTCACTATGACATCCACACGTCGACACACTCAATGGGCTTACATTTGGGGGAAAATGTCTGAATAAATCTCTCTCACACACACACACACACACACACACACACCAGCAACACCCCATCTAATACACACAGGTGAGCTACAGGTCAGTCTTTGGCGCCATTCTCGGTGCTGCCGGTCACTCAGACACTCATGGAGGAAAGAAGGGGACTAGGCGGGGATAAGAGGACAGCCAGAGACCCAGGAAGAACGGTTTAGTTAACGGAGGTATTCAGCAGAGGAAAGGTGTCTCTACAGGTGTGTTCAGACAGACGGTCAGGTGAATTTCTGCCTCGAGTCACCCGCGCGGCTTTCGCCGTTTGTTTATTGCCTCAAAACTGTTAGCGGTAACCAAGGTAGTAACGGACATTCTGAGGGTCTCCATGGGAACACGCCAAGGACAAACAGTCACTCTCGGTCCAGCTTTAACATTAACTGCAAACTTTCCACCTTTTTTTTTGTTATTTTCCCCCTGCTGTCACACTTTTCTTTACATTTCTGTACATTTATGAAGAGTAAATTCATAAAGCCCCCACTGATGCATTCACATAATGTCAGCAGAAATGGGGATGAACAGAAAAAAAAAAAGTTATGTCCACTTGAAAGACAATTAGCCTTGTAGCTAACTGTGTACCCACTCCAGGTAAACAGACTAAATAAGCTTATTTTGGTGTGTTATGCATTTTAAGCAGTTCATTACCAAGTGAAACTAGATACAATCTGTGTATAGCTCTTTAAATAAATGTATTATCTTGAAATATTATTAATAGTAGATTTTATTTCAATTTAATTATTAGCGGTGGTGCATTTGCTGCAATATTAGTAACAGTTTTTTGACACTTCTGTAGTTCTTATTACCAATATATTTCAATATATATCAGACTCTGAATTACAAGTCAGTTCAACTCTGCTGCCGACTCACTTTCAACTTGGGCCCATTTGCAGTAAACTTGGTATCAAATCAAGTGTTTCCTTTGACTTTGTACACAAATGCCCCACTGCTAAAATTCACTTTGTGTTCTGTCTGAACACACACCAGGAAAAAAAGGAGTCTCAGTGACATAATAACATTACAAACATTCACAACTCCAGAAATGCACTGACAAGTTGAGTAGAGGTTGAAAGCCAAGCGACGACTTGCACTTTTGCATTGAGCGTTTTACAGTCCTGCATAGATCTTTTTCATACTTTTTCAATATAAACTAAGGCGTTGTGTTATATTAAGTTGGTTTGAGTCAGTAAGCAGAGAAAGTAAATAAAAAATATTTGAACTAAAAAAAAAAACAAAAAACAAAACAATTCAAGTAAGCTACAATCTTGACGTTTCTCCCCTCTCTCACAAGCAGCTCCCCTCTCCAGAAGAGGAGCTCGAAACTTTTTCAATTCAAGTCTTTTTTCCAGAAAAGGTCCAGTGTGATTAAACAGCACCAAAAACACACTGAGCAAGAGAGGGGCATCAAACTTACACTCGCTCATTATTGTGAAAAAGGGGATACACATCCTTGTCCATTCATACAGAATAATCTGGAAAGAAATTAACAGTATATTGTGTTTTTTATGTACATACACACGTTCAAAATCAACCTCAACACGCTCTCTTTCTCTCTCTCTCTCTTTCTCTCTCTCTCTCTCTCACTCACACACACACACACACACATACACACTATAACATGTTTTTGTCCCTGTGTAAATTACAAATAATTTATCAATATTAATTTAAGCTACTACTTAACAGTCATTTGTGGGAGCAGAGGTGACCAACAATAAAATTTCTACAGACACAACGATTCCCACATCTGAGACAGAAGACAGAAAAATAAAAATTCATTACTCAGTCTGTTTTTCTTTTTTCTTTTTGTACTGCAATAACAAGAGTCCCGTTATTCCACATAAGCTTAAATACAAATTATATTACGTAGTGTACTACTACTCTCATCTGCACCAACACCTCGCTCACACTCATTCCACAGTGATCAAGGTCGGTCATATGTAAACATGTTGACAAAAATAAAAATAAGCTGAACAAAAAATACGTTTTTTTTTTGTCATTCACTCAGTCTTGTTCTCATACCCGGTTCATTAGAAAATACAGTTAAATTAATTCATCATTGCCACTAGCGAGGATAAACTGATTCTCCTTTAGGTCCAATTTTAAAAGAGGCAGGGGAGCCCTGCCCCCTCATACCGCATCACTGTCAGTCAATCAAAGTGAAGATTCCTATTGGAGGATGTGTCCAGGAGGCTGTGATGTCACCGCACAGGTGTTTGCCTCCTGTGCTGTTATTGGTCAGTGGGATTTCCTCTTCATGTCTCCACCCTGGCTTTGGTTCGCATCTGAGCAGAGAGGAGAACGTTTAACAGCTTTGTCGCATGGATGACAATAAATCGCCAGACAGCCCGCTGCACAGTTACACTGTTTGAACATTAAAACCTACCTCAAAGATTTTAATGTGGAAAAGCTTTCTTCCTGTATAATCTCGGTAATGCCCACTCTACACTGTATCCATCTGCTCATACATTTAAAGGCAGGTCTGAACACCTACTGGTGTTTGAGTAAGCACTGCATGCTGATGGCTTATGTCATCACTATCTAATGTCTGAGTCATTAGTTTTGCTTCAACTGTCGATTACTAATAATAAATCATAATGCTTTCATATAAATGTTGTAAAGCCCCTCATGACGGCCGTAAACACAAGGTAATGTCATGTATACGTCTTGTATTTTATCAGAGATGATAAAGGTGTGTTTGAGGTGATTATAGTATTTAAAGTACAGTTTTTCTACCAGAGAGGACTGGGAAGTTTTCAATTTGATGATAATTCTTTCAATGTCCATCAGTGTGCCTACAAAAAGATGTAGCTTTAGTGTAAAACTAAAGTAAATATAATACGATATAATATGATATAAGTTTGAGATTCATCACACGAGCTGGTGCAACAAGCTGCAGTGAGAAGTGAAGGTAGGTGCTGTCAAACAAGTGTAAAGCTGTCAAACAACCATGTTTGTCTCTCCTGGTTTACGAGTTCAGATGGTTCTTTGACTGGAGTGCCAAGAATAATCTAGGTGAGACTGGACTGAAAGCTTTAAGTCAATAAACATTTACAGCCAACATTTACAGGCAACTGAGTCCAGCCACAGACAGAGCGACATACATGTACAGTGCAGAGAAGTTCAAACCAGATGTCGCTGAGTTATCAGTGAGCAAATGTTTTTCATTTTTCATCATTCAGACAGCCAAATCACATACTGCAGTTTCACATGGTAATTAGACTGCTGCTCTCAAATCAAAGAACCATCTGTATGACCAAATTCTCACAGCTTTTTCTGCAAAACAGTGAAAAAATTTACAAAATATTTTTACTTTACAACATGCGCCTATTGTGCACCAACTACAAAGAACAAAACGGAGGCATGATAAATATACACGAAATATACTGAAGCAAGCAGAAAGTTACAGAGCAAACAACACAGCAGCTGAGCAGAGGACGAGAGGTTGATGTGACACAGACAGATGGAGGGAGGACGACGTGGAGGAGGAGGAATGCAGATTACCTGAGAAAGCAAGCTGCAAGTGAGGAGGTAGGGCAGCCTGCGACCCTGACTGGAGACTCTTATACAGATCTGAGGAGAGATGGAGGGAAGATGAGAGGGAAGAAGGCAACAACAACAACAACAACAACAACAACAGGGAATATGAAAAAGATGACGCATAGTGAGATGGGGGGGTATATTTAAATGGGAGAGCAGCAACAAAAGAGAGGCAAGGATCAAAGAGAAGTGGCAGCGGGGCAGACAAAGTACAAAAGGTTGAGATGACAGTGACTGAGATGAAGATGGAGAGAACAAAGGGGTTTATATAAAAAAAATAAAAATAAATGGAGACAGAGTGAGAGGGTCATTGTGAGAGATGTACAGCGCAGCAGGCACCATAAAGATACTCCTGGTATCACACACACACACACACACACACACACACACACACACACACACACAAATGTGAGGGTCCTTTCTCACTAAATTTATC
>JAOXYL010000061.1:10567209-10577592 GCA_028564955.1 Terapon puta
CACCCACCCATTAGGTCGCTCTGTGCTAGGGGGTATCCTGAGTTGGAACTTGGGGCTGAGCCCATGCCAGCCACCCCTGGGGCTCCTGGAGGGCTGAAATTGAGCAACGAGGGGAACTGGAAGGGTAACGAGACGGGCACCAGGCCTCCCAACATCCCAAAGCCCAGGGGCAGAGTGGAGGGGCTGCCCAGGAGGGGAGTGCCTGCTGTTGATACCTGGAGACACAAGATGCAATGAAAGGTCAAGGTTAGATTTTGCCCCCCAGTTTGCTCAGAACTGTGACTAAAGTTTAATACAAAATATCCTACTCGGTACCATGAACTAACCTGTGAGAGGTGTGACGTTGTGGAGGACGTTGCCAAAGTTCCTGAGGCCGCCCAACCATTTCCTGCCTTCGAGCTCTGGTTAGCCCCGCCCACCATCCTCTGCCTTTGCCCGTGATTGGCTGAGACTGATGGTGCAGCGGACGAGGGGGGTTTGTCTGAGTGACCGCAGACAGCAGATACCACTCCTTTGTTGTTAGTGGAGTTGTTGTTAATGCTACTGTTGCTCGTGGTGGACTGAGCTTTCTGGCCTCCAGCAAAGCTGCAGCTGGCCTGCGTCTGTTTCACCTGCCCGCCACTTGATACACTGAAGGGGGGCCGAAAAGTTTTGGGTGTTTTGGGAGAGTACTGGTGTTGTTGCTGCTGGGTGGGGATCATCTGATGGGATAGCGGGTGTGAGGGCGAGGATGACGGGGAGGGGGAGGAGGAGGGCGGTGGGGTGGGCGCCGGGGGCCGAGGGGTGAGCTTGATTATTGGGGAGGAGTTGCTGCTGTGGGAGGACTTCGTGAGCGTGGCCTGCATTGGCGTGATGAAGTTGGGCTGGTGGTGGTGGTGCTGCGTATGGGTTTTAACTTGAGCGGAGTGTGAGGTGTGGGAGGTGGGGGATGGCGAAGAGGCAACCGGAGAGGGAGGGCAGAATGACTGCAGGCCAGGGTGGGTGGTGGAGTTGGAGCGGGACTGTAAGGACGGGGAGGAAGAGGATGTGATGCTGCTGCTCACGACGCTGACGCTACTGCTGATGCCGCTGGATTTGGCACTGCTCTTGGACAGTCCTTGAGTGGCTCCCATAGTTCCCAGCATCCCCACCGGACTGACAAAGCCCTTCTGATGAGGGGGCAGTAAAGGGGAAGCCGTGGGGGGAGGCCTCTGCTTCGGAGGTGATGGGGAGGGGTGTGGATGCATCTTGCCACTCCCACCCATTACTGAGCTTGGCCTGTGATTGGGTGATGCCATGGTAACAAGTCTCTGAGTCTGAGTTTGGCTCAGGGTGCCAGATCCTTTGATCGGGCCATAAGGACCATTAGCAGTCCTGGAGGCCAGCGACAGGCCTGTTGCCTGAACGCGAGCCATGGAGGCGACAGTGGGAGACGAGGAAGAGGAGGTAGAAGAGGAGGTTGGTAGCGTTGTTGTTGTTAAATTCCCAGTAGACGCAGCAGTCGGCTGAGCGATTTCCACCTTAGACAGGGAATGTTGCTGCACTGTAGATGTGACCGAGGCAGACAGCTGAGAGGCTGAGGGGTAGTGAGGGGTAACGGGAGGAGGAGACGAGGTGGGGATTTGCAGGGGCGGAGGAGACAACGGGCTGTCTGAGGGGCCCAGGCCCTTGGATGCATTGCTGAGCAGAGCCAGAGCGTGGGAGATAGAGTCTAGAGAGGGAGCAGTCAGATCCTCATCCAGTGAATCTGAGAGACAGATGGGCTCCGACGGCGAGGAGGAGGAGCCGGGCTGGCGGCTGGAGGTTAGAGCGGATGTGGAAGTGGGCAGAGTCGGGGTAGAGGTCATGGTGAGAGGTGGTTTGTGGATCCAAAGACCCTCCTAAAAAACAAAAGACACATGGTCAGCATCAGTAATCTCAAAACATTTACCTTTATCATTTACCATTTGCCTTTGTTTTTCCCAATTCATGCAAACTAAATCATACAACTTTTGATTTGATTAATTTAGTATCAAACCTATTTTAAACTGCATTAATCTATTAGTGCAACAATAGTCATGTAAAGAACTCTTTGTTTACTTTTTCATGTGTCGTATGCTAAGCTGTCCTGAATGAATTTCAACACTTCCTTCAGTAATTTCATATCTACAATCTTGCATTCTTCATTTGTGCCTAGTCTTTAATGTGAAAGCATAAATTTGTTTGTTAGTTTCACTCCCTTCAATTAGTCTTTTATTTGTACAGGTTGGCCACATCATCATTTGGATACTGTCTTTTATACTAATGACAAACCTCTCCAGTATGTAAATAATACAACAGGGCTCTTGAAAACTCCAGTGCTTTCATATTCATGTCATTTTTATCAGTCATGCAATATGACAACTAAAGAGCAATTCTGTCTGAAGAACTGAGCAAATATGATAGCAGCAGGCAAGGCACATTATGAGGCAGCGAGCACAGTTCATTATATTATTTCTTAATCCATGAACATGGATGTTTAGCAAATGGATTCAGATTATTATTGTGTGTTCAAAAATAACTACCGTAAAAAATTCTATTGGATAATTTTAGATATTAGAAAAAAGCTGAGCAGTCACTCACCTTGGCTTTGGCCTTGGGCCCAGGCACCATTCTCCTCTTCACTCTGTGTGGAAAAAAGCCAACAAATGTTCAGCCTTTTCTATTCACATTCTGCATTCAAGACCAGTCTCAAAGAAATACTCAGAATTGTTAGTGTTATTTAGGAAACACAAGCAGCGTGGGATAAAAATGAATACTTACAGGTTTCCAGTGAGGTGACTGTGAACGGAAAGACTCTCCTTCAACAGAATCCTGAGCAGAGAAAATACACAGTGATAAGAAACAAATAGTTTTAATGTCAGAGGACAGGAGGGACTGGACTGAAAAAAAAACTGAAGTAATCGTTCAGATTTAATTTATATACACAAGTTACCAGAGTTAAAAGTTCACTGTCAAGATGACAAACTTTCGGAAAAACATGAGAGGGGTCCTGTGAGAAAGATAAACTTTTGTATTTGTATCTCTGCATACCTTTGTGTTGCTGGTAAATAAACACACACGTTATGGTCTGAAAATTAAAAGTCAGGAATGAGCTTTAGTTTTTTTCCAATATTGCCGAAGAAGCAGCTTTGTCCATTGTGGCATCACATTCAAGATTACTTGTGCCAGACCTAATAACCTGTTATTTTACTTTCCCAGGCAGAATCAAATTTTCTACAGTTTAAACTATCACCACTACACATGATGACAAATCTCAGCTACAAGCCTCCAGCCTATAGAGAGGATAGGAGTGTTAAAAAATGGAAAACAATTATGGCTTTGACTTTGAGCTGTATGATTTACATGTTTAAAGTGTGACATTATAATTTTACCAACCAAGCTAAAAGTATTTGTGCTAACATCCTCTTAGGATCAACACTATTAGTTCTGGGTATGCAGGTGTTTCTGCTTTCTCCCACAGTCCAGACACATAATAAGTTAGGTAAACTGGTGACTAAATTGCTCATACATGTGGTTTGTCTGTCTGTATATGTCAGTCATGTGGTTTACTGGTGACCTGGCGGTGTTCAACCTCTTGTGATATGGATGATGAAGGATGTGTTAGTGGTTGACATTTGACCAAATCTTTCTTTTATGTATGTAGTTAATAACAGTATTAACAATTCATATTTAGTCTATGTCTGTTATCTCTTAACCAGTAACTACAATGATTTAAAAATATATTGCCAAAGCACTGCAGTTGAAAGTTAGCAAGCTGTTCAACACTGTCAGACAGACCTGGCCTGCATCCAACCCTTGGGCCATAGTGGTTTGACCTCATTCTCTAAGAAGGCCTTGAGGTAGTCCTCCACCGACAGAGAGCACTGATTCTCCATCTCATAGCAGCTCAGCTTTACTCGCACCAGACTGCACAGCAGGCTCCTGCACAAACACAAATGTTCGATTCAACACAAATCATTCAGTATTAAAATCTAAATTAGACTGCAGGTGTGAAGCACATAATGACTGAGGAGACTTCAGAGAGTCAGAGGTAATAATCACAAAAAAAAAACCTGGAAGCGATTATGAAAATGAATGATGATTGAAAAGCTGCTGCGAGACGGTGTCAGAGTTTTTTGTCATTTCATTAGGAGGCCAATTCTTCATTCAGGATTTTATCAGTCAGGGAATTTATGCAGGTGTAAAATTCAAGACTTTACCAACTTTACAAATCACAGTATGTAGGGGCTGAAAACAAGTTTAACAATGAAAAAAATATGCAGGTACGAGAGTCAGAAAGAAGCTGTAGTGTGGGACATGCAGGTGCTATGATTTGATAAAGAAGAACACGTAACATGCAAACTCTGTTTTCCTGGATTAGACACCAACAGTGGAGAGCAACAGAACAGAAAAGGACAAAATCTGACGGCGTCTATGAAATACCAGTCAAGATACAAAATTTCTTTGGAGCACCACAACATAATACGACACACGTCTGCCTGTTCCTGCAGGACAGTCCTGATTCATTACCTGAGCTTGTCATCCCAGACAAACTTCTTCCGAGGGCCCATCACCCTTTTCCCTGGCTTCTCCTCATCTTCCTCTTCTGACCCGTTCTTATCGCCCTCTTCTGATTGCTGCCTACCGGACACACATGTATAAAGAGTCAGTAATATGTAAACATAAATGCACACATTCACAAACAGCCCATGTTAAACAGTAGTTTTATTCAGTTTTATTCCCCGAAACAAAAAAAAGGATTTACTTACTTTGCAACCTTGGCCATGCAGTCCATGTTGTATCTAGCTATCTGCTCTGGCATCACGCTGCACACTGCCAGCTTCAGCTTCAATAGTGGCGTCCGCAGTCGATCGTCCTGAGAAAGAGAGAGAAAAGAAGTGGGTGCATTAAGGACAGAGGAGAACCAACACAGCGGTATAACAGCAGGAATGAAAAGTAGGGTGAAAACAAAGTTGGAGAAGGGAGGAAACTGAAGTCAGAGCAATGAGAGTGGGAAGAGAGAGGAGCAGAGAAAGTGTGGGAGTGAAGAGAAAGAAAGACACTAAGAGGGAAAAGATGGACGAAACACCAAAAAAAAGGAAGAAAAAAGAAAAAGGTCATGAGAGGAAAAGTCAAAGAGAGAGGCTGGGAGAGTATGTTGATGTATTTTGTCAACAATGCTCAGTTAATGGCCCATGACAAAAGACATTTGGAGGCCTGTTATCAGTGGCAGTCACCGCTGCACTAGTCAGCCTACACGGAGACCCCTGCACATTAACAACTAAAGCAGAGAAGAAGGGGATTAAAATCTACATAAAAAGGCACAAATAATGTGGAGAAACTAGAGGATCAGTTTTGGGGTTAGAAAGAACAGAGGCTGAAAGCAGCAAAAAAAACTATAGTAAATCAAAATTGTTTGACGTAACACAATTTTGTTGCTCCACCATTTAGTTTATCATGAAAAATCCGTAAATAACTGATATTTTGTGGTCACAGAGTGCGTGTGGGCCAAATAAGGCACAAGGGACCATAAAAATTCCTGGTATGATTCAACCAAAACAAAAAATGAATAAACAGGAAGTATTTAGACGTGAAAAAGAACACAAAATAGAAAATGCCCAAAACCTGACCAGTACAGCCAGTACCTAACCCCGTACAATCTCACAGTCAATTCGCTGCAAAGAGGACTGTGAGAGATTTGTATTTGCAGCTTAAAGAAGTCATATTATAAACTCTTGTCCTAAACAGAATTCAAACTTTTCCCAGCATAGCTCCACTTCTAATTCATTTAATTTTTTAAAGAATATTTCTGTTCTTCCAGTGAAAGGTCATTACAATAATTGCTAAAATGAAAATCTTCATTTGTCTTTGTATAGCAACATTTTTCCTTTTAGTACCAGGTGTTTCAGAGTTCAGTATTAATTGCATGGTTGAAGTTTTGCACTAAATAGATTCACCCTGCTATAACTTTAAGTTTACGATGCTGTAAGAAAGTTATAATTAGGAAAGTTATAATCTCTTGGCTTGTTTCATACAAATCGCAGAGGCCAACATAAAACCACAAACAGTGTTCCCGCTTCACACAGTGACTGGCCAGGTGTGCAGGGGTGAAAGTTTAACTTCTCTCTCCTTCTTTCTATTCAACCCTAACACTAACTACTTATGTCACAACAATATGAATGTCTCCAGGAGAAACTGTGTAAATGGGGATAACACACAATCACTGTGTTTCGCCTCGCTGTACAACAACAGTGACACCTGTTTACACAGTTCATGTGCATCACCAAACTTGATTCCAGGAAAAAATAATTTAATCTGTGGTTTCCTGATTTTAAAAGAGCACAGAGAAATCAGTGGGAAAGATGTCTTCAAATCAGATCTGGTTCAGTTTAAAATGAGGGAATTTCCAACTTTCTCCATAGAGGGGCCTCACTCACCTGGATGTTGAGACTGAGCTTCTTCATGCGTTTGAGGAGGGCTTCTTTGTTACATGGCACAAACGCCTCCATGTGAGCGTAGATACCTGAACGTGTCTCGGGAGGCTGCTCCTGGACCTGCAGCTCAATACTGGGAAGAGTAAGAAAAAAAAACACATTGTTGAGAGATACAGAGAGGATAGAATAATAAAGGGGGGGGGGGGAAGAAAGGAAGACAACAATGAAGGAAAGTGAGAGGTTGAAATTACAGATGGTAAAGAAGAAAAGTTAGTTGCACTGAATGAGAGGAGGGTGAACGTAAACCTGAAAAAACAAGAGACAGGAATGTAAATGAGAAACATGTCATTAACCCAATCAATGAGAGACAGAGAGGAAACAGAACAATTTGAGACAGCGGGAGAGGTAGCGAGGGAAATCTGCTGAAAATGAGTGAGAAAGACGGAAAGAAAGGTGGAGAGGGAGCTGGGATCTGGCTGACGGTGATTTAAAAGCTGTCCTACTCACTCCAGGAGAATGTTATTCATGTCCAAGGTGAAAAATTTCTTCCTGCCCTCTTGATCAAACTGCCGTGAGGCCTGTGGGAGAAAAGGTTGAGTCAGCACTGCTCCATACAGATCAAATACAAATACATGCATCTGTGGGGCAGCGCAGGACTTTGTATAGACAGAAACACACTTCAGTACTTCTCCTTAACTTGTCTAACAATGATCTTGACCTGACTCCAATTTTGACCATAAACTTTTACACTTATCAATCGATTGATTGGTTAATTTTGGTCACTGTGAAGCCTTCAGCTGAACTCTGCCTGGAACATCCGGTTATCTGCACCAAACTCTGATTTTATGATACTGTGATTTAAGCATGAATTTAAATAGTGAATCTATGAAACGTGTTGTGCTTGTGTACTGCTCTGCAGTATATCTTGTCAGTTTCACAATAAAAAAAGAGAGAAACCGCTATCCCTCATGATATCAGATTACAAACTCCTTCTTTTTCATACTCTTTCTACCTGTCCATCATTATTTATGACAATAAGGTTGAGCTGCAGTCTAGAAGAATAATGCTCACAGTTTATTTATTTCTGTCTCCCTTCTTCACCTCTGTATCTGACTCTGTGGCTCTGAGATATAACAGCAACAAGAAAATAAGAAGCCTTCTTCTAAAGGCTGCAATGCCAACCTGCTGTTTTAGTTACATAAAACCCCCACAGGGTTCAGCTTGGAGCCAGGTTTCTCAATACTTTAGAAGACTATTCTAAACAATAACAAACATTTTGTGCCACTTCCTGGACTGACTGGCATTTGTGTTAAACTTCAGGAAAGACGCTTCACAGGTAATTGCAGCCACCCACAGACAGACTAAGCTGACTCACTGCTCGCAGGTCCTCGATGCGTTTAATAAGAGGAGCAGGCAGTCCATCGGGCAGTGGGGGCGGAGAAAACAGTCCACTGGAAGACCCGAGACCTCGTCCTTGACCACCCCCCCCTGCTGCTCCTTTATGGGTTGGAACACCGACTCCCAGAATGCCGTTCTCCCTGGCTGCCACCATGGCGTGCTGCTGGTCGGTGTCCAACAAGGTGAAGTCCAGGTCACCGAGGAGATCCTGCAGCTCCTTCTCATTGGCAGAGCCCAGCAGTGACATCACAGCGGGGTCGGAGGTGAGGTCTGCCAGTGAGAGATCGTTGCTGGCTGCGTTGCCCTGTGGGTGGCTGGAGTTGGAGGCTAAGAGGTGGTTTGTGGAGTTGGTGGAGTGTGGTTTGTTGGTTACACCACCTGCCAGGCCGCCGTGAGCCATGTTCGGGTTTCGTTTCTTCATCTCCTCCTTCTCCCGGGTGAAGCGGCGAAGCATGGCCGCCAGGTACAGCGAATCCTTCATCAGCTTCTTCCTCTTCTTCTTCTCTGGCCGGTGGAGGGTGAGGGCGGTCACTCTGTTGGAGAGAAAAAAACAGCAATGTCTTCTTATTAATAAAAAGTACTCCCTAACCTTTTACATCTTTCAGTCCTCAGGATAAGGTCTGAACCAGGTTCACTTAAACCAGACTATGATTATTACATGCATAAACATTTAACAGGGACACTGATTATAACCAGGATAGCAGAGTGGATGTAACCAGACTTTTGTATGTTAATCTGTCCCAACCCGTGATCACAAGTATGTGACATATTCTCTCACCAGTCATTTTCAGTTGACAGAAGCTGTGGTACTGGTTGCAATGATTCGTTAACATTTTCATATTTATGAAATACATTTTAAAGATTCACAGTAAGAGGGTTCTGGGTTCAATCCCTGGTTGACACAGGCTCTTCTCTGTGGGGTTTGCATGTTCTAACCTAGCCTAACCCTAACCCTAACCCTGCGTAGGTTCTCTCTGGGTACTCCAGTTTCCTCCCACAACCCAAAGACATGCAGGTTAACTGGCAACTCTAAATTACTGAATGTCTCAATGTGAGTGTGAGTGGTTATCTGTCCTTCAATGTCAGCCCTGCGACTGCCTGGAGTCCAGTCCAGGTTTGAACCCCACCTCTCGCCCAATGACAGCACCCGCTAACCTTGTCCATGGTGTCAGATTAAGCCAGATTTAAAAATGTGTCTCCCTGTGTGTCAGGACAAGCAGGTATAGATATGGATGAATGGATGGATGGATGAGCTGTCACTTCTGTAAGCTGTTTTGTGTCAGTCTCATTCAAGCTTGTTTTTCTGTCAGTATTATTTATCAATGGAGATAGCTAGCTGTGCAAGAAGAGGACTTCTCTACTTCCCATCCTGCCGACTGAGCAGTGACTGGTCAGCTGTGTCTCTAACGGGCAAAAACAAGTAAACAGGCACAACTAATTCAGATCATTCATTAAATCTGAGTCAGACACCTGAGTCAAGCAAGACAATGTCGGTTATATTTAAGTGGGACAAAAGTGGGTAGGTGGAGGCAGAATCCCAAAATGAAGAGTAAATGAAAAGGCATTTTCACTATGAAACTGAGCCATTGACACACGCTGATAAAGACGACTCGGAAACGTGGGAAGAGCATGAAACTGTGGGGATTCAGAGAGATTAACCTGCAGTCTGCTATGAAAGATCTGACACGCACAGACCAATATATAACATCATCGGTTTCATAATGCCACAATGGCAATAGCTGCTGCTATTTTTGGAAGCTGTTTTCAGAACGGCCTATCTGAGCGAGGATAATGGAGCATTTTCTGGAAGGTGGCTAGCTTGTCACAGCGACTAAGAGCAAGTCACAGTCAGCATCCCTGCCTCATGATAGATGTATGAGAGGATCCGCACAAATGCACAGGAGTATAATGTCACAGAGGGTGGTTGGTTATTAGCACGTTAAGAGCGGACAAATGCATGATCGCATATTCAGAGTGGCCCACAAATCCAGGCCTGGCCAAAAGGTCAACTTTTCAAGCACGTGGGGAAAACTTTACATAACAATGTCTCTGTGTGTTTTTGACATTTTTTCAATAGCTTGCCTGAAGGGTAAGGAATCATTTGATTATGTGGGAGATTTTTTTAAGTCTATTTTAAATATGCATGGAGTAACCCCCTGATGAAAGACCACGCAGGAATTTCAGCTTGTTAATCTCCTCATGAGCCATTTCTACAGCTTTTTGTTGAAACCCAATAAATATCCTAACATGAAGAAGTAGAGGTTCACCAAGTGAACACAGACACAGACACTAATATTACATCATGATGATTCTCACCCTTGTTTAGGTACTCTGTTCTTCTTCGGGTTCTTCTCCTCCAGATTGTTCACTTCCTTCTTTTTCCTCTTCTTAATCACCTGTTCCTTGTCATCATTCAGCTTCTGAAACAAGAGCACAAAAAGAAAAGACTTTTTAACTCAAATAAGTAGATGACGACAGCGCACTGTGGCGAGCGATCAATTCTGTCTGAGGAACACACAGAGTACTCTGTGTGTGTGTGTGTGTGTGTGTGTGTGTGTGTGTGTGTGTGTGT
>JAOXYL010000061.1:10582834-10592834 GCA_028564955.1 Terapon puta
ACACACACACACACACACACACTGCTCTGTGCAATGTGGAGAGTCCTTCCTAATTGCTAAATGTGAAAGAGCACTTAACAGATTTTTAACATGAAGTTCAGATTGATGGTCATGAGGAGCAGTCCAATCACATGTCTATGTTCATTGGAAACCTTCTCATTTTTGCTGTTTTTACGCCTTTTTACCTTTTTCACGTATCTCTTTCCACTTGGCAAACAACTGAACTGCACCACAGCCAACATCTGGTATGGAGTGAACCAAACAGCCCGGCTGACCAAATCATTATTTGATGGTCAGGAGGTCGTCTGACAGGTTAATGGTGACAGCTGTGCTGGGTGATCAGCTCTATATAAATATTTAAATGACTGATCACAGGAAAAGGACAAAAAGTCGTCTGTTTTTCTGCCACACAGCCTGTTAATGACAACTTGTTATTCATCTGTTCAGTGTCCTCTCTGCCCATCAGTACTGAACGTTATTCTTATTCACATTCTTGTATCTGTTGTCAGACAACTGGAGAAGTATGATATAGCTATTTAATAATGGCCCATGATCAAACGCTGCATGTTAACCAGCTGTCATTTCCAAACTGTTATGGTAATTTAGTTTGTCATAATCACGATGACATCAACAGTGAATAATGAATAATAATGTAAAACCACAGAGAAAGTTAGAGACAACTAATGGTTGTTTTCCTAACTTAACTGGCACTTGACCACACAGGGTTGCTCATACTTTTGGTAAACATGCGTTATGAGAGATAAAAACTGTTTTAGTTTGAATCGGGGGAACAGACAATTCAGCTTTTTAATGTAAATCTGCATTAAAAACAGGGCATAACAGTTGAAGTTGAAACCACTTAAATGTTTAACGAAAGATGTTACAGAATTACATCATGGGAATTGTAGGATCCAGCACCAGTGAAGCTCTGGTTTACACAAGGGCCCAAAATTCAGGATTTCTTTGTCTCTGCTGCTTTGATTGTGACTGCTTTTGTTTTAAACATCTCTAGCGACACCCTTTATCTTTATAGAAGTCTAACATTAAATCACTGGAGTTCTCCTTTAATACTGTTACATTAACACAGCATGTTAATCAAACTGCAACTCTGCCGCTGCCAAAGAGGAAAAAAATGTTTTCATAAATTGACTCAATATTATTAATATTATATATTAGAATTAATATATGATGATTTTTTTTTTTATTTCCTTAAATTGCTTCATCACCATTACATTTAATTCTCATGATGTGAGCAGTTTCTCCATTACTCAGTGTAATGTAATGTAGGATAATAACAGTTTAATAGCATACTACAAAGTCAAGAGCTGTTCAGTATTTTAGTTTTTTTTCTTTTTTTTTTTTACTTTTCCACTGTCAACACACGCCATGCTAAAAAACTGCACAGTTAGTCCGAAGTATAGCCATGCTCCTGATGACATAGAACTACATCCTTGAATTTTCTCTTCTTTAATATAAACCATTGAGCATCTGTTTCGGGTATACACATGCATGGAAAATATACAGGATAGGGTTTTCTTCAAAGTTGAATGTTTCCTCATTTACATCTGTTGACCTTGTCAAAAGTAATCTGAACACTCACTCACTGCAAGTCAGTCATTTGACATTTTTCTGTGTAAATACTACATATAGTGAACTGACAGATACTAATGATTTCATTTATTTCTGCTTCATTTACTTAATTTTATTCATATAAATGAAAAGAAAACAGATCTCAAATCTTGTGTTTCTTGTGAATCTAATTTAAATAGACATTTATTTTGCTTTTGATAATTATCTGTAGAGAAGAGGCTGATTTCAGTCTATCTATCCATCTACAATATATGCAAATATCTTCCCCCTGATTTTTGGTCAAATCTGTTTTATTCTTTCTTGTTCTTTGAATTGTTTTTGTATTTTTTAGAAAAGCAAGGAACTCAGTTACTGCTCTTAAATTCATATGAATTCATCACTGAAAACAAACTTAAAGTCTTTTAAAAATACAATCAGATTTTAATACAAATATACATATACAGAGAGAATTTCTATTCAAAACATATATTTTGAATACAACAATTACAGAATAGCAAAGATATTAACTCCGTATTTCTTTATTTTATGTGGCATAGATATTATTCAGAATTCATTCAAGTGAAAAGACCCAATGCACTGATCTCTGCATAATGTAGCAAGTCTTGATGAAGACCTACAGTGAGCTGAAAGCCGTCATGAGAGGAGGACTCTGTTGTCTTTGGCCCACTTCCTCAGAGCTCGGATTATGTATTCAACCTGGGGGTTTCCTGTATTTTGCAACAGGGGCACTATCTCTTTTAGAGTCTCCCTGCAACACAAACAGGATATGTGAGGAAAGATTAGATCAAGATAAAGAATGCACCATCTCTTGTGTTTCTCTTATTTAGACATCACACCCAGTCAGACAGATCGGTGAAGTCTGATACGTGAGTCCAGATGTTTTTCAATTTTAGTGGGTAGTGATGGGGATTCTTTGTCAAAAACGGTAGAAAATGTGATCAAATGCGTGACAAAATGACAAATCAAGACCCACAATATTGCGCAGGCAAAAGAGACAAACATACTTGGACTCCTTGTTCGCCAGTATGAGCTGGAAGACGCCGACACACGCCCCTCTTTTGCCCTCCCAATAATTGGAGCCTGGGTCCAATTTCTCCAGTGCATCAAACGCTTTGGCTGCATAGTAGAACTGCCCCATCTGAAACAACAGGCTGCGATCATGAGAACTAGTTTGCAACATAGTGTTGTGAGAGAAACATATCACAAAAACAGGCAGGGTTGGAAATCTGCAATTTCTTAATTTAAGGTGACATTTGGGAATCAACCTTTACCATCAGCTGACAGATATGTGTCCACGAAATACATATGCCCTGGGATTTTGTAGCACAGGACTTATGGACCCATAGCAATATGTTGCAGTATTCTAATGAAATACCAATCACATGGAGATAATGGTGCAGTTGTACTTAGATAGAGATGAACAATTATAGTGATGTCTTCAAATGACTTCTTCATGTCGGGCCAAGAGTTAGAGATGCTAATAATGTAATAATATGGCAACCATGAAATGAAAATGCATTTTTTCTTGATATGTGACAAACATTTGTAATCCTAAAGATTTTCACTTCAATAAATGTCTTGTCTTTTAGGTCACTAACTATCACCAGATTAGATAACAAAGTGGTTATCAAGCCGGCAGCATTTTCAGTATTATGGTCCGGGTGTTTTCCAGAAATCACAAGTGGCACACAGTCTTTTAACAAGATTTTGAGGAAACAGACTCACTCTTAAATCACTTGTATGTAAAGCAACATGTTTTTTTCAGCTCTGCGAGTCGTTTTGTGTAAATGGTTACTATGACAGCACAAACACACCTAACCCTACAGACAACAAAACATGAAGCTGAAACTGAAGTGAGGCCTAAAAACACATCTGCAATTACCAATTCTTACCATAGGTGCCGTGAAAGATAACAAAATGAAAATCTTCAAGATTATAACTTCAAAAAGTAAATTGATGATTAATTGATTGTTGTAGGTGATCACTTTTCTTAGCTGGTCAACTAAGCAATTAACTTACTAAATATGTAAGTAATAATTCAAACATTTACATTTCTCATACTGATTTTTGTGGTCACTTATACACAAAGCAGAGCACAGATGATGGTGTCACCTTGTAGCAGTCATTGGCAATGAGCTGCAGCAGACTGAAGGAATCAGAGGAAGTGCCCATCTTTAGATAGAGCTCCCAGGCAAGCCGACCCCTCTGGTTCATAATGTCTGACAAGAACAAGATGAGTGTTCAATAATCCATCATTCACACACAGTTTGAGAAACCATTATACATTCAGATTTGGCAAATATGAAATGCCTGTGGGCAGGTTTTATTGAAGTGGATTAAGCCAAGAAAGGAAGAAAAATCTTTTAATGGAGCTGTTGAGCGTAACACTGGCTGAGTGAAATAGTGACCCTGAATTCTTCACAAGCCTGAGGCCAGAAATCGGACATCTCCCAGAAATCTTGTAGATGAAATGAATGTGTGGTGCAGAAAGATTTCTGTGGTTAAATTATCAATTTTACATAAATGCATAAAAAATTACTATACATACAGCACCGTGCCAGCCAGCTTAGGTAAACATAGTCATTCTTGATCTTTTCACTCTGAATCAGCAAAAAAACCTGAAAGAAATTTTAAAATGATATCAAGGCAAAAGCCAATGCCGTGTCAGATTTAATCATAGACTCAAATAAGCAGTTGTGTAGCCTCATGCTAAAGTAAGGTACCTCTTCTGCTTCTTTGTACTTTCCTAGGGCTGCTTTAGCCTGAGCATAGTTGAAGTTGAACGTATCGTCGTTATAGAAGTAACCCTGGAAAAATAAATGCACAGTTATGCCTACAACGAAAGGTTAAGTGTCCACATGTTCAATCAAAACTACCTACAAAGTGTTAGCTTTTTGTTGGTAGTGCAAATCACTGAAGAGAAAGGAAAACACGCCTGAATAAGTGCACCGCATCTGTAAAGCACCACTTGTCATTTCAAGTGACACCTATCACCCAGCGTGTGGGAGTGTTTTTTTCCAACACTTACATACTGCTGCCACAGTAAAGTTATATCAATGTGATTCTTCACAGGAACATAGCGTTTAATGTGTAACTGGTACCGAGCAGCACTGACCTTGACTGAGTTTAAATATATGAGAACATCTTCAAACTGCCTCAAGAGGAAGAAGCAGGAGGCCATGCATTGTCTGCCAGGAATAGTGTCTGAAAGTGAAGAATATGTTATAAACACACGCTCACACAGTGTTGCCTTCAAGGATTGCACTGATCAAATTTCTATTCATTGTACCGCATTCGCTGGCTGAACCTCCAACTAACTGAAAGAACTGCTGGGCAATTTTCAGATGGTCCCTCTGAAAGAGAGAAATAAACGTTTGTCTTGGATCCACTGTCATCACATTTGTTTGTGTGTCAACAAAAATACTCACTGATCCAATTTCTTGTCCCAGTGCAGCATTTACCACTGCTTTCAAGATATACTCCTGAGAAAAGAAATGATCAAAATGAAAAACTTCATATGTTGTCCTGCCTTGTTCTTTTATTCTGAAACAAAAAGGCGACTCTGACTATCTCGACAGACAACAAGACAAAAAAATACACTTAAAAGCAATAAATGAAATTGTGGGTAAAATATAACCAAGTCAAATATTTTTTGGAGAATTTTATCCAGAATTTATCAGTCATTTGATCTTTTTGTACATTTCTTCTTCAAACCCCTTCAAAAGCCCATTTAAAAATGTATAAAACAGACACACACACTTGATCTCAGATCTAGGCGACATTAAGGGACTGAAGATAAAAAAACAGTTGCATAAAAGAGAAAAAAAACCTTCAGGAACTCTTTCATGTAGCAAGAGTAAAGAGGTTTATCAGGCTTCATTTAATCTAGCAAGAGTTTGTTTTTCACTGTGCATTTTCTTTCCTGTAAAAGACTGCACCCTATAAAAACCTTGAACACAAAACAGTGATTATAGCTGTCAAATAGTTAAACACAGTTATAGTAACATTTTTCAGTCTGGAGTGAAACTGAGCAGATATGGAGTCTCTTAATGAAATCAAATAGTTACATCAGCCTATTAAATGAATGTAAAATCATGTTAAATCTCACTGCTTCTTTGAAAGGTTACCTGAGGTGTTGTGGGAACTGCATCCTGGATGAGGTTGTAAGCTTCCTGGACATCGTCTGGAAGTGTAAAATGATGCGCGTGAATCCTTGAACGTGGTTAGGTTTTGAATCTTACTTAACTGTACCTCAAATTATTGGCAACGTCATTTTTACATTAAATGTTGAATGATTTGTGCGACAGTGTAACAAGGAGTTTGTTGCATTTGTAAATAAAAGGTTTAAAAATGTGAATCTTTGCCGCTTTACACCCCATTTTATGGTAAATACTGCTGCTTCTTCCAGAAAACAGCAGTGTGGTGACTGCACACCTTGCCGGAGATAGTAGATGACCAGGTTGAGTCTGGCCTCGGGAATCACATCGATCAGAGGAGGGAGAACCTGCAGTGCCCCCTCCCCACCACGAAACACCACCTGCAGTACACAAGGGAGTGATTCAGGGTGTGGAGAAAAAGTATGTTAGTCACCATCGTGTGCGTGTACACACACTGACACACACCCACACACTCGCAGTTCATGCTTGCGAAGAGCTTACCAGGTTGTGTCGGATAAGCTCCTTAGCAAACTCAAAGGAGCAGGAGGAGATGTCGATTAGGTTCTTCAATGCAGCCTTTGAGGGGAAAAGCGTGCACGTAAGTCAGAATAAAATCACAAACACTGACCACTGACACCACTGTAAATACCGATAATTAGTTCCTGCCCACTAAAAGTTACAAAACCGTGAAATGTTAAATAATTTCAAATATCCCTTGTATTAATTGTTGGTTATTTCATGTTAAGTCAATGTGTTAGAAACACAAACAGGATAGAGATTTGAAAAGAATACAGTGAAATAAATATCAAATTCATTTTCTTTTCATTTAAGTATTAAAATAACGTAGTGTTTGACCTTAAACCTTTTAGATGAACTCTTTAATAATAATAAAAATTAAAACCCAAAAAGACCAAGCAGAACATCAGCCGACAATAAAACGCTGAGCACCTCAGCAGCCTTTCCATTGTAGAGTCTAAAGTGGTTGCAGGCCTTGAGGTTGAGGGCGATGGTGGAATCAGGCATACTCTGCAGGTACACGGCCAACACCTCCTGGGACACATCATAGTAGTCCAGCTTGTAGTAACACAGTGCCACGTAAACTTTCAGGGCCAAAAAATCTCTGGAAGAGAAAATGATATTTGATGATTTCCTTCTGAATTAATAAACGTTGTATTGCATTTAATTACTATTGTTAATGTTGAGTGGGAGTCAGCAACCGGGAGCATCCCACGCTGGTGCGCTGACCTTTGATTCTCATCTACAGAAGAGCTCTATGGTCATTTTTAAGATGACTCTTCACTGAAGAGTGTTAACCTGTTGTCCCATGTGAGACAGAAACAAGTTGTTCAATCTGTCTACTGTATACTTAAAGTAAAATAAAAGTTCTATACAAGATTGTTTTTTCAGTCGATCATCATTGCCAATATAATGTAGCATTCAGCAAATGAAAGATTATTATCATTACTATTATATATTATGATAACAAATGTCTTATAAATGGACATATCTTTATAATGGATTATTATTGAAATAGTGGAATAAGCCAAAGACGAGGAGGTACCACAGGAACAGAGGAATAAACCGGAATGGCAGAAATCTGTCAGCTGGCTAAAACAAAGCAACATTTCCAAACAAGGAACATGTTTGTGTTATTCTGCAATGCCATCCAAGGAAAGTATGCAAATCTTTGCATGACCTTATTAGCTATAGCAACAGTAAAAGAATTAAGGGTATCATGTATCCCAACAAAAAGTATGCTCAGAGATGCTGCAGAGCTCTGCAACCACAGCTTCTGTCAGCTGTAAAAAAACAAAAAAAAAATCAGATGCACCTTGGCCCAGTGATGCACAAAAGCCATGAATAGATCAGTAAAGGAGCAGTGGCCCAAGATATCTTGTGTAATCAAGGTCTTTCATTCTCTCACCCTTGCTACTACAGATACAGTACATCAGCATTAGAGGTAGCCACCTCAGCAGGTCTGCTATACTGACACTTGAATTATTTTTATGGTTCCACAAGGCGTGAAGCACATGAAATCTAACACTCCCCCATTAACAACTCACACCTGTCAAGGTGGTGCTGGGATGGCACATGCGCCCAAGTGCAGCAGGACTGTGAAACTAATTTAAGAGAGTCAAAGGCAGGGGAAAGAACAGACCTGTTCTGCAGTAGAAGGCGTTTATAGATGTCTATAGCCTCCTGGTAGTGTGAGCGCATGTAGTGGATGGATGCCAGGCTCAGCTGGTCCTCGGTCACATCCTCCAGGTTCTGGTGGAAACCCATCAGCTTCTTCTCATCATTGAACTGAGATACAATATGAAAAAGCACAAAATGAAGGAATACATCATTCAGAAATGTGATCACAGTGACACAAACAGCAAAAATGGCTAGAGGGAACAGGAAGAAGACATGAATCTTACTCAGGAACAAACATGCCAGGGAAAGCAGAAACATAAAACTATATAAAAGGGTAACCAGGGGGATAATATCAGGTCTGTGATGAGATGAAAGTCGAGGTGAAATGCGCAGAAAATAAATGTTAAATAAATGTTGAAAACACCACAAAACTAGGACATGAATACAGTATGTATTCAGTATGTTGCTCTCACGCCAAGAGACATAAACCTGCTTTTACACACACAATGGTAAAATAAGAGAGCACTTTTCTGACCTTGTGAGCCAAATGGAAGAGTAGTCGGTTTTGGAGGGGAGACACTGGTGCTGCAGAGAATAAGAGATACTACATTTAGTTAGCCAGCTAACCACAAGAGAATAAAAGACACATTTCAGTGACATCATGCCCTTGCTCTCAGCAATCACATAACTGACTGCGCAGCATTTGACAAAAAAAAACACAATAACTAAAGAGACAATCAGTGAGACTAAATATGTACAACAACCCGTTTTAGCAAAACCTGCTGTACAGAATCTCAAAACAATTAAACAATTAAATTAAAATATACAAATTTACTCAGCTGGAAACCGGACCTTTGGATGCAGCCTCTTCAGCCTCTTTATAGAGTCCCAGAAAAAACAGAGCACAGGCAAGATAGACCCAAACCTCAGGAGGACATTCAGGCTTCATGGTCAGAGACTTGTACTCCTGTCAAATGATGACAAGGAAATATTACTATTAATGTGATCAGACCCTACTGAAAACTGTTAGTTATGTCCTTATCCTGTCATCCAACAGGTATTCACAGTGAGTTTTTTAAACACTGCATGTAAGGTACTTTATGCAAAAATCTTGTGAACCCTGCTACACATACCCATTCAAACATACACACACACACACACACATAAAGCACAAAATACCTCCATAGCTCTCTTGTAATCCCCCAAGTGAAAGGCACAGTAGCCGATCCAGAGGTCTGCCCGCTCCTCTTTCTCACCAATACTTCTCTGAAACTAGAGATGACGAAGCAGCACATCAGCAGCGACACAGTAATACAGTGTTGTCTGAAGAATCTGTGATTCTATTTTGGAAACTCTGATTTGTAACACAGGACTATCTGCAGGGGGTTTTGCAGTTAAAAACAAATAGTTTACCTTTCTGTGGAAAAAATACAGGAGTGATTTATTAGGGAACAGAAACAAGCAGTATCACATCACATTTGGATATTTTGTAATTTCTCATCTTACATATATGCCAGTAAAATATATATTCAATGAAAAAGTATCAGCCGATATATATGTTTGGATTATTAATTGGTCTGGGTTAGCTTTCTGGTTCTACTGCCAGACTTTTAATAAATATTAGAAAAAGAGGACACACCGTTCCTATTTCAGCATTAGTTAACCATTTCTTTTACATTTTAAGATAATCTAGCATATTTTACTGTTTCTATTTTTCTGCCTTTTTTAGACTTTTTTTAATCAATTTAATTACATTTTTTTTCTCCTGTGTCCTATTTTTCTATATGACATGCTATAACGCACTTTAGTTGCATTTTTAAGAATGATGCAACACAAATACACGTTATTGTTACTTTTTCATCATTAAGTTATTACTTCATAATAAAGAAAAACGTGGTTGAATATAACCAAACGCTTCATCTCTGCTAACACATGATGTGTGTGTGTGTGTGTGTGTGTGTGTGTGCGCGCGCGTGAGTGAGTGTACCTCTAACAGTGTCAAGGCCCCAAGGTAGTCTCTCTGCTGCAGGTAATCCTCCAGCCCGGGAACCTTAGCTTTATTTTTCTTCTTTTTGTCGCTGATGCTCACTGGTGCCTCTGCCCCCACGGCGGGCTTG
>JAOXYL010000061.1:10607666-10624785 GCA_028564955.1 Terapon puta
CACACACACACACACACACACACACACACACACACACACACACACACACACACACACACACACACACACACAAAGGGGCTGTTGGGTGGAATTAAAGAGACTCAACATTATCTGTGGTTACATGCCTCATGGACAAACACAGACATGGACAGGCAGAAAGATGAGCACTAAATTTGGCTGCATTTAAAGGTAAACGATCACTCTGAAATAAACATGTGGACAGGGAAAAGAAAATGTTCAGTAAAGGGCATTAACAATAAATACAGAAACAAAAATAAACGCAAAATTGTATTTCTGCAGCATACAAGAGGTCTACCTTACACTCAACATTCAGTACATACTATATGTATCTTACACACACACACACACACACACAGAGCACTTTAATGCACACATTACGCACAAATAACAACACACCCTCCTACCTTCCCCATGTTGCCTGGGGATCGGCTTTGAGAATCCTGTTTTTCCTGCATTTTGCCCCCTTTCACCTCCCTCTCTATGTGATGCTGCTATTTCAAATAGCATATTATAAAATAAACCTCCATCTCTCTCACAAACCTTCCCTCTCTCTCTCTCTCTCTCTCCTGCCGACCCACAATGGCTTTCTCCTGCTCGTCGTCCTCCCTCCCCCCCATTTCACAGCAAAAGTAGCAGCTTAATCCAGCCTGCGATTCTCTATGGGCTTCTATCTTTATCTTACAGAGACACACACTCACACATCTGTATTTATCTCTGCCCCCCTCTGCAAAGCTCACTGTTAAAGTGCATCTTTGTCAAATGGCATGAGTCATGAAGTAGCTGTGTGTGTGTGTGTGTGTGTGTGTGCGCGCGCATGTGTGTGTGTGCGTGCATCGCTGTAAGGAGACGACACAATTTCCTCACAAGGATGACGATAATGATAATAATTTATCTTATTCACATTCCCAAATATCCAATCAAAATTGCCAAAATCAAACTATGTAAATGAATGATTTTAATGATTTTAGACATTGGATTTCAGCACCTGTGTGCTGGGTCAACAATCCACAACAGATCCTGTCAAGAGTAAAATCAATCCCATGCTTCCATAATGCTCCCAAAAATTGGCAGCAGCCATCTATTGATTTTCAAAATAAAGCACATGGCTTACTTATTACCATGGGCAGGAAATCGTTCTCTAATATTAAAGGGACAGATTTTATTTAAGGAATTTAATGTTGTCCCAGAAAGGCAAGTTTCTAATTTCATTAGCGACCAGCTGAAAGGCAGCTTGTGTTTTTACAGAGTGTGCAATACTGTGAGACAACATAAATGCTGAAGAAGTTGAAAAGTCAGAAGTTTTGCCAGATTTTTCTACCTCATAGTAGTTCTCCCTGAAACTTGATCGGCTAATGTGAAAAATATTGCAGATCAATAACCAGAACTGATTTATGGTAGTGTTGAGGTTTCCTGATTGGACAATATACATTAACTTTGATCAGGATATGTTACCTACACACATGTTGAGAGCTGCAGCATTTTGTCTTCTTTGAGTTGTGGAGAAAAAACATTTGAGCACATTCATTTAATATACACTAAAAAAACTATTGTATCAATTGAGAAAATTATAAAACAACAGATTAACGAGCAGTTGCAGCCCAGGACTCATGTCTTAACTGATCATCCAGAAAATATAACATCTTCATATATAATGACATCACTATGAATAAATCAAGTTAAACAGGGTGTTTATCTGCTTCATTGATCACCTTTTGGGAGCTGGATGGACACAAGTGAAGGTGAAAATGTGTGTAGAGTATTAATGAGGGGTCACACACAGAGGGAGAACACATGCTGATCTGATAAATGTGTTTCTGACAGACTGATCACCCCGGCTGTGTGATATTGATAACATTATTGATTATGTGATATATATTGCACTCACCGCTGCTAACTCCATCTTTGACCTGGATGTTGAGCCGGACGAGTCCAGTTTCTCCTCTCCTGCCGCCACCGTGTTGAAGCTGGTTAATTTGAACTAAGAGAGGATAAATCAGGAGGCAGCCATGAGCCACATTTCAAACAGAGATGCAAAGTCTCCAGGAAGAAGAAGAAGCGGCAGCAGCAGCAGCAGCGAGCTAAGTTAGCTGGCTAAGCTAGCTGTCAGACTTAAGATGGACAGACAGACACTGACAGACAGGCAGACACAGCCTGTTTACAAGAAAGACACCCTGAAACTTGACAGATATGACAGACAGATCTGTCAAATACACAAACAGCTGCTGATCAACTAGCTACAGCTAAGTTAGCATGTTAGCTGCTGTTACCTGACGGTCAGGTGTGTTAAGGACCGATGGACTCTCTCTCCAGCTTCAGAGTCTTCAGGGACTCCATGTCCTGTTTTCACAGCGAAAGTCCAAAGATATTAAGAAAACACTTAGACAGCTAAACACTTGATACTGAACTTTGTGACGAGGCTAGTCAGCTAGCTAACGCTAGCTCACTGCAGTAAGTCTTTGAGCGCACTGACTGTAATCTTTCCTACAATATTAATGAATGATGTCCTGATGCTGACCGTCAAACTGCTTTATCAGAGAGGAAATGCTCAGAAAGGAAACACCAGATGTGTCGTAAACTGACTGATCTCAACGCTCCCTGTCGGTGTTAGCATCTGGCTAACAAAGTTCACCTCCAGTCCACACGCACTCACACACTCACACATACACGCATACTCTTACACACTCACACGCGCGCGCAGATATCCGCACACTACAGACTGGTGACATAAATTATTAAAAAAAAAAACTAAAAAATATATACACACATATGAGAAAATAGTATGTATACATTGGAGAAAATATTTTATATATGTATGAATAATATTTTCTGTTCAACTCATGTTTGAATCCAGTGTGTTAATTGTATTTCTATAAGTGACCTCTGAGTGTCGCTGTTGCTCCGCGGCTTTATTTTTCAACCAGCAACGCACTGACAACTTTACATTATATAAAGAACTACAACAAAGCTACCTCAGGTGAAAATCTAGTTTGGTTATCTAAAGCTACTTAGAAAAAGTTGTCGAACTTCTTTCCAAAAAAAGAAGAAGGTCAAATTGATAATGCAGGAGTGATTTGAGGTTATAACATACAACATAAAAAAATAAAAATAAAAAAACACTCAGTTGAGTGTATTGCAAAAAGTTCCAATTTGTTCACAGGCATACATAAATAATAAAATAAAATTTCTGACAGGTGCAGCCAAAGTGCAGCCTCCTAATTTCTTCCTTCTAAATACTGATCTTATTCTAGTCAACAATGTTACATCATAATTTGTTGATTCTATTTTTCATTATTAGTCTACCAATCAGAAATAAAGAGACAACAAAAAGAAAAATAGAAAAATCATGTGGTCTTACCATCAGGGGGAAATCTGTAGGAGCACAAATCAGCTGGGAGAATACTATAGACTGCGGAGATGCACCCCTTGAAACTGTATACTGAACAAACCGAGACAAAACATCCTATAACAGTTTAACTGGAGTAATGTACCTTAGTGTTATAAAAAGACAGGACACTTGTGCATAAAAACCTGCATACAGGATTGCTTCACAACTGAGGATTATTCCTGGGCACATTTCTCTGTGCCATGCTGGGTTCTCCAATTTAAAAAATAAAAAGAGGATGGCTCATCTGAAATCAAATGTATCCTGTATGTGGTATTTTTATGTAAAGCCATTGTTCCTTGTTCCTTGCCTTGTTCCTCATTTAGGACAATTATTCACTCACAGGCCAATAATGTCTCAATCTACATATTAAAAGGTGAATATTGTCTGAAGACAAAATATATAAATGCATCTTTTAACCCTACAACTTTTAAAATTTAGTTGAACTCAAAGAAATGAGGAAGCCAAATGCATTTTATATTTTGTTGATTTATTGCATTAAGGCATTTGATAAAATATAGAATAGCCTTCAAATATTGGCATCAACATGACATGTAATTTGTTTTGTAATACAGTGTTAGGGTATTATGCTTAATCTAAAATATGCAGGATTCAGTGGCAAAACATTCAGAAGCTAATGTGCTAATAGAACCCCCTCTGCTGTGCAAAGCTTAACATAAAACAGTACCGTGAAAGCTACTACATGATGACCCACCACCAATAAAGTGTAAAACCAATGAAATGATACATCAACCAAGCTATCACAGATGATGATACAACATTTCTCCCAATATTGTTGCATTTTGATTATGAACTGAACAATTTCCATTCTTGTGTCCATTTGGTACGTGTTGGCATTGTGCAAAATTGGTTGAGGTAATAACATGACAGGACCACAGAGTGAGGGAAAAAACACAGTACAGATAAATGATTTCTACTACTAGCTAATGTGACCACAGTTTAACTACATCAAAACTCCCAGAAGACCCATATTTGTGTGCAAACAAGCATCAAATGTCCAGTGTTTTCCCCCAAAAGGGTACAGTGGCAGACATAAACCTCAAGCACAACAGAATGAAATTGCAATGGCTTGTTACAAGAGAGATATTTTATAATATATCCATTAAGTAGAAAAATAGACCAAGAAAATGATGTGTAAAGCCTCTGTAGAAAAAATACCACTGACATTCACTGAGATGAATGTGAATATTTGGCCAAATATAAATGCGTCATATGGAAAGAAACAATAAGGCTATAAGATGATTGTCAAGGGAACAGAGGCTAAATCCTCTGAAACAGTCCACTTTACAGCTTTCATGGCTAATGTTTGACTACTGGTACATCCGCATGTTGTCTGGTCATTACAATATTTCCCTCCCGGCTCTCTTCGGCTCACTCAGCTGCAGGCTCAGGCGTTTCAGTCAGCACGTCCGCATCCTCATCGCTGTCTATGCCAGAGCGGTTCAAGGTACGCCGTATGTTGAAAGGCAGGTCCCCGCGTCTTTAAAACAAACAAGTAATGGTTCAAACAGAGTGAGGTGCTGCACACAATCAGACAGGAAAAGGCACATAGCATAAATGAACATGTTAGACCAACATTCAACATATAACCAAAATTGTAGCCTGGAGCGTAGATGTGGAGTGAGCTGCAGAGGTGGGATTTAAACAACTTTTTCCCCCCACACATGGAGAAGTATTTTCGACACAGGTCCTCCATTAACACTTTCTCCATGGCCAAGCCATGTGCACAAACATTGTGCAGGCTATTTTCTCACCCTACTCTGCTGTCAGATGAAGACTTTTTGGATATACAAGTGTTGGCGGCATCTACCTGAGCTTGCTCTTCAGAGTGCTGACTTCACGGTTCATAGCGTCTGCTGACTCAGTGGCATCATCCAGCTCCCTCTGCAGCTTCCTGCGGGAGGCGTTGGTTCGCGTCACCTCCTCCTCTGCCTCTTCTAGCTGACGCTTCAGCTGGCGCATTCGGCTATTTACCTTCTCCACCTGCAGACAGAGGGTTCACTTAGTGCCAAAAACTGTCCAAGTCGATCAGCAAGGACTAAAGATCAAACTACACAATAGGACTCCTCTGTCCCTGCATTAATAATGTGGAAATTAAAAGTGAAAGGAGCTTAATGATGAGGTTTACCTGGTCTTTGTATTGGTCAGTGTTGCGCCTCTCATCATCAACCTGTAGCATCACCTCCTTCAGCTTCTTCTCCGTCCGCCGGGCCAGCCTGGAGGCCTGCTGGCGCTCCCTGAAAGGAGTAGACAAAACAACATACAATTACTCAACTCAAAAGAAAAAAAAGAAACGTTGAGGTCGTGACTCAGAAAAAAGTTGTGGGTTTTGTGTGTCCTTTGCACTGGAACTCACTTTGACTCTATGTCGAGCTGTTCCTCCAGCTGAGCGATCTTGGCCTCCAGGGTGGTGATGGTAGATTTGTACTTGGACTTGATGGTTCCCTCAAGCTCCTGGAGCTTCAGTTTCAGCTCCTTGTTCTGGCGATCCAGCTGCGAACGAGACCCCTCCAGGCGCTGGGAGGTGCTGCGCTCCGCAGCCAGTTCTGTAGTCAACTGCTCAGTCTGTCAGAAAAACACAGAGGAGACGTGCTGTTAAAGTACAGAAGGTCTAAAGTAGTGATCTCAGTCTACCCCTGGGTGTGACAGTACCTAAAAAAAAAGTATGTTCTGAGGATTTTGGTCAGATAAAGACCACGTCTTCTGTGATTTTTGTGTTATTAGACATATTTTTCAGAAGAGTAAATTAACATCCTTCCTTTGTACTGATCACTATATGTCTTCTTCTGCTTGCAAAAAGAAGTAAAATTATGTGCTGCAATGATCAACATGTGGGGAGCTGTCCGTACCTGCAGTGTGGCTCTCTTCATACGATCGTTGACCATCTCGGTGTTCAGCTGCTCCTCCTCCACCTCCTCCTCCAGCTGGGTGATACGAGCTTCCAGCCTCCTCTTCTCATCTGCCAGCAGAGAACTGGCAACAAGTAAGGGAGAGGAGTGATGGTTAATGTAGAGACACAAACTTCTAAATTTGCCTGAACTGTATACGCTGACGAAGTATTTTCAAACAACATACTCTTTACTCTACAACTATCGACATGTCCATTTTGCCATGTGGAACTACATCTGAACAACCACAGTTCAATATATAATTTATCATTTGGATTTGGATTTGGATTAATATTTTTTATTTGTGGGTGCATCTTAAGTTCATCTATTGAAATACTTTCTGAAAACTGTTTGGTTCATACTTCTTGGAGTTGCTGCTATTAATCTCGTCCTGCAGCTCATCTCTCTCGGTCTGAACTTGTCTCTTGAGTCTCTCTGCAGTGGCCAGATCCTGAAGGAAGCAGAAGACACAATGACATTAAGACTTTCAAAGGTTCACACTGCAGAGGATGTGGGTGACATTACCTGTAAATAACATGGTGTTTTGACAAAGTTAATTACATGAATGGTTTTTAGAATTTTTTTAAAACAATGGTGTTTAAATTAAATCTGCTATATTGAATAGAGCCGGTGCTCTTTTACTTCTTTAAAGACTAGAGAGCCATTAATACTTAATCAAGATTTATATTACTTTTATCTCTGAGCGGTGGCTCTTATAATTACATTCATTTCTGCTGCGTAAGTGTGAAATGATCAAGTATGTATGATAGCGTTTTAAGGGACTTAACTTTTGAAGGCAAATGTGCTACATCGTGAGAATCACATCAATACAGCATAGGCCAATAACTTCAAAATGCCCTGGAGTAATCGGTCTTCTTTCACTCAGTTGCACGTTAAAGATGAACAGGGTTGGAGCACAGAAAGCAATATATGCTGTGAACCAATATGTCATCTAGAACATCTGGTTGAGCTCGGTGACACTCATATTGTCCAAATCAGATAATTTCCTCCACTCAAGTCAGGGTTCAGAGCTTTGTTTTCATTACTCTCATACCTCCTGGAAGTGCAGGGCGTCTGCCTCCATGGTTTTGAGCTTCTTCTCGGTCTCCTTGGCCAGGTTAACGGCTTCGTCTCTGGACAAACGAAGCTCATCCAGCTCTCTCATCTGATCTTTCATTAGGGCCTGGAGAGGACACAAGATAAACATCCATCTTTGTGAGAGGGGTTCTGGCCAATGTGTATGATCACAATGACTACTTTTGTCAATACCAATCAACAAAGTGCATTGAAAAAGAAAGCATTTATAACTTGTTTCCATTTGTCTTTGTGTTCATTTATATTAAGTCAAGCTAGTGATTTAATTCAATTACTGATGACACAGCAAAAGCAATCCATCTTTGGGTCTCTATGCCAATTATTTTGTGCGTGTGTGTGTGTGTGTGTCTCTCTGCTTTACCTGGAGTTTTTTTAGCTGTTTGAGAGCCTCATCACGGCCCTTGTTGGCACCATCGATCTGGAGTTCAAGCTCTGCCAGGTCCAGCTCCAGCTTTTTCTTTGATGAGAGGGCCTGGCTACGCTGCCTGCGCTCATCTTCCAGCTCAACCTCCATTTCACGCACCTGCAGGACAGCAAAAGGAAATTTAGTCAGTAAACCATAATTCTGAATATTTCTTTCAGCAGTTGGATGGAGTGAATTGTACCTGTTTAACGAGTTGTTTCCTCCTCTCCTCTCCCTGCTCATCTCTGGCCTGCAGGTCTCGGTCAAACTGGGCCTTCATGGCTTGCATGTTGACCTCCAGGCGCAGCTTGGCATCCTCTGTGGCCTGCAGCTCATCCTCCAGCTCCTCCACCTGAACCCTCATCTCCTCCAGCTGCTGCTCCATTGCACGTTTGGACCTCTCCAGTTCGTGAACCTGTTGAGCACATTCAGCATTTTAAGACAGTGAAGAGGTGCGACGCTGCCAACAATCAATGTTCAGTCTAATCAGGATTGTGTCTTACACTCTTGCCGACATCATCCTTGGAGGAGACCAAGTCTTCCATCTCTGCTTTGAGTAGTTTGCTGGCCCGGTCCAGCTCGTCTTTGAGGTCCGTCATGGTCTCCAGCTCACGGGCCAAGGTCAGTGCTCGCGTTTCCTTCTCCCGGGCCTCAGCCTCAGCCTTGTCACGCTCTTCTGCATACTGAGTGGAAATGTTTTTCTCCTCTGCCAACATCTATGGAAAGGAAAGAGAAAGGCAACAAAAAAATTGAACCAAAACTGAATACTGCTGAACGAAAGCCTCATCATTTGGTGAAATTCCTGTGTGTGTCCACAGTTAATACAGGAAATCAATTTGGATGCTACTAATAAAATAACAATGACCATTCACAGATTGTTATATTGTTATTCTGTATTTTCTTACTTATGATGCTCTTTTTCTTTTCTTTGTACTTTTCCTTTCTATGACACTCTCAACACAGCTTCTTCTCACCAGACTTCTCATCCTTACAGCCCAATTTTTACATATAAAATGCCAGATGATGTTTAGTGTTGACACAATCAAAATTGAAAAAAAAAAACCCACTTACACAAAGTTAAATAAAAGCTAAATATAAATGTAAAACCTAACTGGTTACATTAAAAAAATCTACATCTCATTGGACTGTCAAAAGAAAAATAAATAGCTTTTTGTGCATTGTTTGTACACTGACATGATACCTGGTCAAACTTCTTCTGCTTTCTCTCCAGGTTGGAGACGATCTGCCTCAGGTGGTCCTGGTCCACTATGAGGTCATCCAGCTCTTGCTGTAAACGGGTTTTTGTTTTGTCCAGTTTGTCGTAGGCTGCGGTTTTCTCCTCTAGCTGCTGCATCACACTGTCCAACTCCCGCTGGCTTCGCTTGCGGCTCTCCTCCGCCCCCTCCAGAGACGAAGCCTCCTGTTCCAGCTTCTTCTTCATCTCTGCCAGCTGAAGATATGAAGAAAGGAGCTGAGATTAGGACACGAATGAATGATGTGAGACTGTGGACAGCATGGAGGAAGTCCTTCTTCTCTGTTGGCTGAGGAAGATGATCACCTGCACCATGCTTCTAAAATTCTGTTTCATTGTTCATTCATTAGCTATTCAGTAAGCTTGTTATTTTTGTAAAGTCTAGAACAAAAGTCTAGAGCCATGTTAGCAGGTCTGTGAGGCTCTACAGTTACATTTGCTAACAATAGCATGCTGATGTTTCAAGATTCAAGAGACTTTGTCATCATGTTCTCACATGACGAAATTAAAAATGACGACTTAAAGCTTTAAACAATAAATATATGTAAAAAAAATATGTACACAAACATCTAAAGTTTCAATGTACAATGTGGGGGTGGGTCGATGGAGTTGGGGGAAAAACTGCCTTCAACTTGACGTGGTTAAAGTCTCCAGCCACGATCTGCAGTTAAGCAGTTATATTTCCATCCAGTTGTTGTGGAGATATTTCAATGTGAACTAAACCAGAGGAAGTCACCAATCTGGAAACTATTAATGTTTGTTAAAAGTTTAGTCTAGTCAGAGAATCACCACATTAAATTGGATTGAACCCCTGGGGAACTTAATATTTGCAGCAGTAGTTTTCATGGCTGTCCATCTTGTAGTTGTTGTATTTCGGTTTGAAACAAATGTGCTGGTGGTACGCTGTCTGATGTGAAACAAAGAGAAGGGCTATGTTTGAAGCAGAGACACTGCGACCGACCTGAGCCTGCAGAGTGGAGACCTGCTTCTCCACATTCTTCTTGCTTTCTTCCTCTTCCTCCAGCATCTCCCGCAGGCTGTTGTGCTCGTCCTCCATCTGCCTCAGGCGGGTGGAGAGGGACAGCTTCTGCCGAGTCTCTTCTTGGAGCAACTCCTGGGGTCAAGAGAAAGAAAAAACAACTTGAGAAATACATAATCTTTAAATCCTCTGAAGGTCTTTTTGCTCATCTCTCACTCCATTTATTTTTCATTTGTTAACATTTTATTTAATCTGCACCATGAATCAGAATCAGATTTAATGGCAAGGTATGTGTGCACATGCAAGGAATTTGACTCCTTAAGGGTACGAACATAATAAGGATAAGTAGATGACATAACTTAGATAACATAGGAATATAGTATAACATGACATAAACATAGACATAAGTGTGGACTATGGAGTTCAACAGAATGGAGTGCAATGATGCATGATATGGCTTAAAAATAGATATGCATAAACTGTATATTCTGTACATAAGATAATATAAATCTTCATTTATATAATATTTATATAATGAAGAGTAATTCTGAATTAGCTATGGGCAGTTCCTTTCTGCAGTGTCATGAATTCACAGACACCATGACTCCATTACTTGGTGATCAATGAGTCACACAGCAAAAAATGCAGCATGGATATTAAGTATCATTAATTCTGTGAAGCTGTGGAAAAGATACCGAACTGCTTGTAGATTTAGATCAATCAATTAAAAAGGGGATTATGGTCTAAAGTAAATAGAGTGAGAGACCAGTGCTATAAAAATAGTTGTTGTCATTAGTGAAACATTTTTAGACTGTTTTCTCAATAAATTTTTTGGTAAATAAATGTCCGAAAATTATGAAAAATGTTCCTCACAAGTCCGTAAAAGCTCCAGTTGATATATACTGCTTGTTATTTGTGACCGACTATTCATTTCTACTTCATTTGAGATGAGAAGGCAGAAACAACACAGTACAGTATGTAGTAATAAACATGTTTGTACCTGTGAATCCTGCAGCTGGGACTCTGCAGAAGAGAGGTCTTTACTGGTTTTGATGTTCTTGCCCTCTGCTTCACTCAGGAGGCCGTTTACGTTGTCAAGCTCCGACTGGACATCAGACAGAAAGAAAATTAATAATCAGACACAAATAAAAATCAGCCACTATGTCCATCCTCACAGAAACTTAATCTCCTCTCAGCTGTACCTGCAACTTGGTCATCTTGTCGGCCATCTCCTGTCGCTGACGTTCACTCTCTGTGTATTTGACCTGGAGTTCTTGGACCTGGGCTTCAGCCTTCTTGCGACGGTGTTCGGAGTCCCCTTTGCCTTGTGTCAGCGTCTTCAGCTCAATCTGCAGCTCATTCCACTCGCTCTCCAGTGCCTGCTTTGCTTTCTCCACTGACACCTTGTTCTATAGGGGAAGCACACATCACAAATGTTACTACTATTATTCACGTTTGACATTGTTTCTCTTCTGACCACACCATTCATTACCCTTTTCGCTTGTTCGAGCTGTTCATTGAGCTCATCGAATGCCTGGTTGTGTTTTTGTCTCATATCGGCCATCTGCTGCTCATGGAGCTTGGCCTCTTCTTCAAGACTCTTCTTAAGCTGGGTGACCTCCGTCTCACGCTTGGATCTGGAAAGATGGAGCGGTGAGGTGAGTGAATAAAAAGAGCCCAAACAAATTTAATTTACACATGTTTGCACAGTGGTGTTGTCCTCATAGCTTTCAATGCTAACACTTGGTGTAATCTGCATTGTCAGGGACATTTCTATGTATTTAAAGAAATGTACATTGCCCAGAGAACAAATCTAACTGACTTTGATCTCATTACAGCTTTATTTAGCACTTCCAAGAAGACAACAGTTTGAGATTTACAATTTCACAATTACTTGAGCAATTCACCTTTTCTCTCCCCAAACAAAAAATAATCTTTCCAAAGGGCTCAAGGAGATCTGGCAGCAGGACTTCGGTCTTACCTTAGCTCCTGCTGTGCTGCAGTGGAGTCCAAAGTGTCCTCCAGCTCAGTCTTGAGGGCTTCCAGTTCCTCTCCCAGGTCCCTGCGGTGTTTCTCAGCCTTGGAGCGAGCCTGCCTCTCCAGCTCCAGATCCTCCTGCAGTTCGGAGATCTGGGCCTCCAGCTCCCTGATTTTCTTCTGGGCCGAGTTCTTGGCCGCAGCCTCCTCCTCAATCCTGGAGGTAAGAGAGAGGAGTGATGAGAGCGACATATAGGTACTCTGAGGGAATAGTGGAGGAGCAGCTGATATTTTTATTACTTTGAAAGTTTCTCTCATTCATATGCACTGGTCTTGCTCAATCAATCAAAAAAATAAAAAAGAAAAAAAAGGAAAAAGGAAAAGAAAAAAAAAATTTTAAAAAGGAAAAAGGAAAAGAAAAAAAAAATTTTAAAAAGGAAAAGAAAAAAAAAATTTAAACCTGGCCAGTGCAGCATGGAGTTCCTCCTCCTTCTTGGCCAGCTGAGCTCGAAGTTCAGCGATCTGGGCCTGCAGGTCTGCAATCTGGTCATGAAGCTCAGTGGAGTCTCCCTCGAGTTTACGGCGGTTCTTTTCCAACTCCTGACGCACTTTCTCCTCTTTTCTTAGACGATCTGTGAATGATAACACAGAAAATCCCAAATTTATAATTCAAGAGTTTCTAATCAAACAAATGAAAGTTTCATCGGATTTTAAGCATAATGACATCAATTATTTATGAAACAAACTATCACAGTATTGAGCAGGTCAAGAAAGCTGAAACAACATAATACCAACATAAATAACAAATACTTGCCCTCCAAATCTGTGATCATTGCTTCATGTTTGTTTTTGAGTTTCTGCAAACTTTTGGACTTCTCTTCCTCTTCAGTCAAGTTGGTGGTGAACTCTGAGATCCTCTCCTCCAGCTGTTTCTTCTCCTGTTGTTAAAAAGAAAAGAAAAGAAATGACTTGCCGTCCCAGGTGTAGTGCTTCTGTTTTATTCACGCAGCACATTTCCATGGCCAACAGTATATTCATAAGTACTAAAGATCTTTGGGCTACATTAACAAACTGTACGGGACCTTGGCGAGCTTGTTGTTCTGGTCGTCCAGCACCATCACATCCTCTTCTAGCTTCTTCAGCTTGGCGTCCGTGGTGACCTTCTCCATCTGAAGCTTCTGTCTGGCTGCTTCCTCTTCATCTAGCTGCTGCTCCAGGTCCTGGATAAAAAAAAAAAAAAAAACCTTCAAACTCTGCCACCTGATTTGAGTATGGTTTTTCATCATATCCTTTTGGACATTACTGACTGTGATGTTCTGCTGCATCTTTTTTCTCTCTGTATGCAACTGGGTGGCTCTCTCCTCCTCTTCCTCCAGGCGAGACTCCAGGTCGTGCAGGATCTCCTCCAGCTCCTGCTTCCTGGTCGCCAGACGGGCTCTCATCTCCTCAGCTTCTGCGCACAGCTCTGTCTCGGCCTGGAGCTGCTCTTGAAGAGCTAACTTCTCCGCAGCCAGCTGTGCAAGGAAGTGAGAAATTCATAGATGGACTCTACATGTTGTTGCAGCTGTAATACTGAAAAACCTAATCTAAACCTAAATTTGTCTGTTTTCAATTAGTTAAAATAAGCCTGACAGTATATTGAGCTAACTCCAGTGGGATGGAGGCTCCTACCTGTTGCTGCTTGGACTCAAATTCCTTGAGCTGCTCCTCAGCTTGCAGCTGTCTCTCCTTCACCTTCATCAGCTCCTCCTCTTTGGCCAACATCTCCTCCTCCTGCCGAGACACCTGCAGCAGAGGCTTCACCTACGAGATAAAAAAAAAACACCAATAATCTATTAAAACACATTTCCTGGGATGGAATAAAATGGCAATTTCATGAGTGCCATGTCTGAATGCTTCATTTGACTCAAGACTTAAGTTGCTGTCCCGTACACATTAAGAAATGAAGTTATTCAAGAATAGATTTGCCAGTTAGCTTAATAATAGCAGCTACATTTAGCTGACATCCACCTACAGACCATCTTGTTTCTGTTGAACTCAAACAGTCAATTAGTAACAGGTGGATTATCATGGCCCACCTGATTCATATCTTTTCCTAGTTTTAATAGGTTGCCTAACAAGTGCCTTCTTTAATCTCTTACTTTGGTGAAAAGCCTCCACCACTGCCAGTTCCTGAGTTTGAGGTACGCAGCACAGTTTCTCTGGATAACTTTCATGGCTGTTAGCTGCTGCTGCCTCTTGGCAAAGGCTCTGCAAAGAAAAAAAACAAAACAAAAACGTGTTCTCTCATCATGTACAGAAATACGTTACTTGATGAAACATTTTGTGGATCAACTTAAATGCCTCATACTTGCGGGCCACATATCCTCTGCACCAGGCCTGGAAGCTGATGATCACATCTGTGATCTTCATGTCTCTCTCCTCCTCAAGGTGGGCCAAGACTCCGGCTCTGAAGAACACTTTACTTTGACCAATGCGGTACAGGTTTGGGTCCAGCTCCAGAGCTTTGATCTGACATGAAAAAGACAGAATTGACTGACAAATCCCAATGCCTGAAATGGAGAAATGATAAATGATAAATCTGTTTTATTGAAACTGATTTATTATTTTTACCATGAGCACACAGGCTTGTTTGCCATCCATAAAGCCCTTTGGGATGGAGTTTGGAGTGAGTATCTCATACCTGAGAGAAAAACAGAATTATTATTATCACTGATAATCATTACAAATGAATGGACTATCTTAAGTTTTTAATGGAAAAGGACAGAAGTTGTTTTGTTACGATTTAAACATTTTCCTTTATGACTTGCATTTGTAGTTAAAGGTATAATCAATGTTGTGAATCACAAGCCTTCATCAGCAGTCTAATCCATCTGTTTTGTCCATCTTCCATGAGAACTTGAAGTTAAGATCAGGGTTACTTTACAGGGCGATAATATGAGAGAAAAGGGAAATAGTTTGAGGAACTGGTCTCTATATTTAAGACTCTCTGTTGGTTCACAGATGTGTAGAAACATCTGCTGTTTGTTACCTCTGTCTGAACTCCTGGAAAACGATGCGATTGGGGAAACCCTGTCTGCAGATACGGATCCCCTCCAGGACTCCATTACACCTGAGCTGGTCCAGAACCAGGTGAGGCTCCAGTTTACCTGCCTGAAGAAGAAAGAAAACCATAAAGTACCATTAAAAAGCTTCTGATTTTGGTTTACATAGATGGAGACTGACATATGCTATAAAAATCTAATAAACCATGTGTCAGAATTCAATGTGTTGTGGTTGTTTTACTGGTGGACGCTCACATGGCAAAAGATGAGCTGATCTTCGTTATCATCATTTCTCGTCTTATACAGGCACCAGTGAGCCAGTTGACATTGGTAGTTTATTATATTCAATGTTTATTTAGTGATGCATCAATAGAGTGTCGTGCTTTGCTCTGTACCTTCTTCTCGTGGTTGGGGATGATGCAGCGGACGAAGTTGGGGTTGGTGTTCCTGAGCGTGGCCATGAGGTTACCCAGCTGCTCCTTGTACAGCTGGCCCACAGTGCGGAACATGCCCTTACGGGTTTTGAACGCACCATGCATGGAGTCAGACATACCTGCCACCTTATCCAGACCAACAATACGGTCCACTGTGACGAAGAGGGTAGAACAAATAATAATCAGTGTGTTTTATGACTATGAAAACCTATAGGTTTGTCTTTTGGCCCCAGAAAGTCTTTTGTTTACAAATGTTTGAAAATGTTGATATGATGCTTTTCCAAACACGTTAGTGCCACCAATGGAAGGAAATGTAATATGAAATAAAATGTTAAAAAGTAGTTACAGGAGTAAGCAGTATGGCATTTGAATAAACTCAGACCACTTACTGTCTCTCCAAAGGTCAGCAGTGAATTTGTCAGTGGACTGGTTGAGCAAAGTGGCCACACACTCATTCAGTGGATCCATGTTTTTCATCAGCCACTCGTCCGCTTTGTAGTCCACCTGCACCAGATGAGAACTACACTTAAAAAACTAAGAACTGCAAAATAACCAACGTTACTTTAAGTTAATGCTTGGATGTACTTTACACTATATTTCTATATACTCGCTTACGAAATTGTAGGTTTAGATTGCTTAAATAAAAAGTATGATTAGTAAATAAAATATTATTGTTTCTTATTGTTCAAACTACCAGTATAATATATGACTATAATATAAAGCAACTAAAATGAGTTCTCTTTTCTCCAACTTCATAAAAATACTACTGTTATATGATAATGGCAGTTCTGCTTATTAAGTTACTTCAGATTCTTTAAGGAAAATTATTATTAATTTATTTATTATAAACTAATAATAATAAAGTTAATAATAATTATTATTTAATTAAGACAATGTGGATGTGGGTAATGCCTATATAAAAAGGAGTATGTATGTATTTCTTCCACCATGGCAGTAATAATATTCTCTAGAAGAATACTGACACAACTTCAATAGGGAAATATATAGAACTTGAATATTAACTTACTTATACCATTAAGATGAAAAATGAGAGTTTTATTCATCTGGATGGGAAAATATGGTTTAACTATGTATGTCAGCGTTTAAGAGGCTCAAGTTGAATTCAACAAGATAGAGTTTTTGTCAGTGACCTTTCCAGCGTAGTGCATAATGCAGAAATCAGCATCATCCTTGAGTTTCTTGGGTTTCTGGAACTTGGGGTGTGTTCCCTGCTCCTGAACAACTTTCTCCACAAAGGTCTTGTCTGTGGCTTTGGGGAACCAGCACTCTTCATCCAGCAGAGCCAGAATGCCTGGAGGACCAGCCTATGATGAACAATGGAAGAAACAAACAGAAAAACCATGTGTCAGTCTGCAGTTCAAAAGAAATCGGACGTAATAATCTATCCGCAGTCAAATACCTCCATATGTGCGTCACGACTGTTTGTTGCAGAAGCGCCTGTGACTCCAGAAAAGGGTTTGTATTTGATCCTAATCTTAATTATATTTCTCAGATACCGTCAGTGCTATTTTAGTCTTTCGGAGGAATAACTACTTGTCTTACCGGTCTTTCTATGAGGTCGATGCAGGGCTGCAGGTCGAGGCCGAAGTCGATGAAGCTCCA
>JAOXYL010000061.1:10648586-10665602 GCA_028564955.1 Terapon puta
CACACACACACACACACACACACACACACACACACACACACAGTTAACATGAGAGTAGAATTTATATTTGATGTGAGCGTCTGCAGCTTGTTTGAAATGATGTGATGTTCAGGTGGACTGAATCTCGCACTGATTACTACAGTCCTTCCATTTGTTTTTAAGAAAACAGACAGTTGCGTATTTTGAGAACACCCACGTTGGTTACTATGGCGCCGTAGCATTGGATGATATAAGGGCAGTCATGACTCTTCAGCACCACATCCAAGTCCATCAGGATCCTCTTGTTCTCGTCCTTGTTTCCTGTGCGACGCATTTGCTGGTGACACACACATAAAAACAGTCATCTAACATTCCTGCCATTTGACTGTATGAAACACACACACCATGCTGTGTGTGTGAAGAAACAAGCAGCTAGGAAATCACAAGACAAAAAAACCCTTCTGAGAAGCTGACTGACTGCCTAATTGTTAAACAATTCGGATGGCTACAATTAAGTCATCTCTTAAATAGGGGGGTTGTTATGTTGGGTTATTTATGCCACTGTGTTGGTAAACTAGTCACACTTAAAGCACAACAGAAAACCAAAGAGCTACATTGGGCTGAGCACCAGGATTCTGCTGTATCTTCATCATAATGACTGATGTTTGAGTCTTCAGGGTCCCTGCAGGGAAATTTTCTTGTAGTTTGTAAAAACAAACCACAAACCAAGACATTATAATTCAGTTCCCCAAAGGTTTAACTTGACAAACTGAATTATCAAAGCTTAAATAATTACACAATGCTTACGGCATGCTAAATAATCCTGACTAACCATCAACACCAGACCTTGTGCATTAGTATGCTAATGTTTATTAGGAAACCATGTTCTTGGAGCTTTAATACACCAGCAGCCTACAAGGACAGCTAAAAGTCAATTATGCCTTTAAAACGTAAATCAAGTGATCTGATACAACCTATTCTGCATAAAGGTATATGTACAAGGTTTACATTTGTGCCATTAGTAATTTTAAGTTTATTTGTCCTATTCTTTCACCATTGTCAGAGTCTAGATCTTAGCCCATGTCTATTTGTATGTGTTTGAGCCACTGCAACAGCTGAAGTGAATGAATACCATACAAATAATAAACACAGGGCACAGAGAATAAAACACACTGCATCATGAAAAGCAGGAATACATTAAATAAGTGACCTGTAAAACACTGTTATAAATGTGGGATCTACATTTTAGCAGGACAGCTTTCAGAGAAAAGCACCGATAGAACATTGTGTAAATGTGAGTGGAGGAGGGTCTCACTTTGACTGCGATGACGTGGCCGGTCTTCTTGAATCGCACTTTAAAGACCTGCCCACACGTCCCGCTGCCGATCTCGCCCTCACTGATCAGGTCTGTCACCTCAGCTGGATACCGCTGTAGACGAGGAGGGACAAAAGGCAAAATAAGACTTTAGACCACATTCAGGATATCTTCATTGGTTAAACTATTGACTGATTTTGTCGTTTCTATGCAAATTCTGCAAGCTGAAAATAGATGAGAGAGGCCAGTTGTGATTTTCTGCATCATAAAGCAGCAATAAACCCTCTTGGCCATTTACTAACAAATGTTTTGAAGTGTAATTAAGTTGCTCCCCCTGTGGCAAAGTCTGAGGATACCAACACACAACGGGACGACACACCATTTCCCCCACTTCGTTAAAATAAAATCATTGATGACTGCGATGCTGAGTGATGTCTCATTAAGTGTGTGACGCAGCAACCCCTTCTGGGCTAATGAGAGGAAGTAGAAACGATCTGGAGAGCAGCAATGAGTCAAGTCATTTTCTAAAGCATCTTCAAACCCTGACTGGCACTGACTCCGATACTGGACCTGAAGTACCTAGGGGGGAGAGAAAGGAAACAACCGAGGCCAGCCTGCAGTCGTTCCCTCCCACTTTATCTTGGTGAACAAAAACGACACGTATCTTGTGGTTTTTGAGTCTTATACTGTCTGTTGTCAAAGAGTAGTTTTTCTCAGTGGTGATGTTGGCTTTCTCAGTGGTTTAACCTCATCCTGGTTTAACAGTGGTCTCTATTGTCATTACACTAGTCCATCTGCTTTTTGAAACAGATTTGTTTTTTATATCTGGAACCTGAGGAGAACAAACATTTCCTACCCAGTCTGTGACACCCATCCTCTAGCTCATTGGTTAATGCTGAAGAAGTTACTCTTCAAAAAGTGACAAACATGTAGCTTTATTATTTCTTAAAAGGGACTGCATACTGTATTTTGTAGTAAGTTTTACTAAAATAGGAATAACCGTATCAGTATGTGTGTATGGATGTGTGTATGACATGTATGTATTAGCATTTACAGGTCGGAGAACTTCAACATGTGCACACATCTTACCTGACCATCAATTTTCAGATAACCCGTCTGTTTCATGATCTCCAGCAATTTCTGGTCAATCTCTGCACTGTGGGCACGAAAAAAAACACACAGAAATAACAACAATGTCAGTGAGTGCGAACACTGTTCAAGTATGTCAGATATGAGAGAGTGAAAGAAAACGGAGAGAGACTTATAAATGGTTGCTGTGTGTGTGTATGTACATCTCCTCCACCCACACACTCTGCATGTAACATAACCTGCTCTTCGATAAACAATCCTTGATCTGCTCACCAGTGCTGCTGTGGTTATGCACAATCTTGTGTGAGTGTATACATCTAAGATAAGTGACTCTGTTTTGTCTCTCCTTGTTTACATTCATACTTCTTCTGCACCTAAAAACTGCACTCACTCATTCTCTGTGTGAGTGTCTATGTTCACATTCATTTTCAAAACAGATGGTTGAGATTCAAAGTTGCGATTTCCTTTCCGAGTTTCATTTAGTCAAAAAGTCAAACAGAGGACTGGCTAATTAAAAACTTCATTCTACTTATCACTTGGCTGATGTTCACAGACATTAAAGATGCTCTTTCAGCACCATCGTGTGTGTTCACATACTTCTCTAGACTCTTCTGAAGGCCGTACGGAGGCGTGGGCAGGGTGAGCATGTGTCGCGGGCGGCTAGTGTAGGGATGGTGCTGAGGCGAGCTCTCTGAAGACGATGACCGGCTGCCTCCATCGTTGGCCAGCGGCAGCTGGAGCGCTGTGGTGGGTGGGGGGGAGTGAAGGGGATATATGACACATTAGACACAGACAGGAGGACAGACGAATGGTACAGTACGTTTTGCACCACAAGCCAGCATGCCAGAAGGTATAAGATGGCTATATGTATTCATGCACTGACTGGCTTCACTACTCTTGTGCTTTAAAGCTGTGATGCACCAACAGAAAGTGATGATATTATTTATTTTTGTGCTTTATTGACTTTCTTTTGCTTAGTTCAGTAATCTCTCTAACTTTGAAGTAACTTAGAGACATATTTTGTTTTTAAACACAATTATTATAATTTTATTATATATAAGTGTCTGATGAGAATCATATCGTTTGTAGTACCGACTGACAAATATTTCCCATGAGACATTAAGTGAAGGCAAAGTCAGAGAGTTCTCTCCCTGCAGTCCTGCCATCTACCCACTGTGTTGTATTTAACCAGCATATGAACTTGTTGTTTTTATTTCTCCAACGTTACAGCTTTGTTTTTGTTTCGCTGATGTCCCGACCTAATGTTAAAACAAACAGGACAGTTATCTCAGAGCAAAAGCAACACCATTCTCAGGCAGGGAGGGACAGCACAGGGTTAGCCCACAGCTCGAGGAGTGGGGGGAGGTTACAGTTTAGAGATGTGGACGTCCACGTAAAGAAAGTCACAGTTTATTAAAACATAGGTTTTATTTAATTGGCTCTAACCATCAGCTTTATTAATTATGATAGCACTATACTCACTCTCAAAACGATACAAATAAAAAAGCAAAACAAAACAAAAAACAACTGACCTGGAAACTAGTGTGAGCAGTCAGTCGATCTGTGTTGTTAATCTCTCTTTATAAATGAAAACACTACTACTGAGTAGGTATAGCTAACCTGGGTGTTTCTTTCACAACTTTTATGATCATTTGAGTGCTTGCGTTTGTTGGCCCTTAGGACATCTTTTTAGTGATTGTTGCCACGTTCCCAGACCTCAAGAGATTATTTTGGCACATACAACGTTATCATGACCGACAGAGCTGATGGCCAGAACAATGAAAATAAAACCTAAGTCATCATAAACTGCAGTTTGACAGCCAGTATCATCCACACAAAGTCACACAGCCTGGCCGATATCCTTTAATGACTTCATAACCCCTGGATGCAGAAATTAGACAGCTGAAGGTCCAGTTCACAGATGAACCACACTGAAATCCAGAATCCAAACAGAGGATGCAACATGCTCCTGGCCCCGCGTTATTACAGGCTCAAATCATGCGTTCAAGGACGTGTTAAAACAACACTGACCTTGTAATATCAGATGTGTGTGTGTAAGCGAATGCTGACTCATTTTCAAATGGAGATGTTAAAGAATAGAAGAGTATAAAAGTAGTATTAACACACTCTGGTCATGCAAACCAAATGCTCAGCCAGGAAGTCATCAGCTACAATGACAAAGTGTTTAAATCCCTGTTTTTTTAATATCAATTTCACACCAGCAACCTGTCTGAAAAACCATTCATAGACGACTTGGCTGTTATCATAATTTTTTTTTTGTAATAGCAGGCTGGGAGCTCTTCAGAGAGCGCCGGCAGGTGGTTGCGCCAGTGAGTCACCTGTGGAGGGATCAGCCTGTGGGGGAGAATGAGTTGGTGAAGGGGAGTAGGGGGTTAGTGAAGAGAGGAAGGAGGACTCAGGCAGTACTTTGGCACAGATCGCAGCTCCACAGTTCAGCCGGCTCCAGATGGACGGATGAGAGGATAGACGGGCAGACAGAGCGAGGAGAGAGGGAGATGGACACACACACACACACACACACACACACACACACACACACACACACACACACACACACACAGCGCCTCCTGCTCAAACAGTGCTGCTGCAAAAGGAAGGAGGAGGGGGAGGAGGAAGGGATGCCAGAAGATGAATAACAGACAAGCAACATCAAACAGTCCGATGTAAGAGAGAGACGAGAAATTCGGCCAAAACTGCATAACACAGACGAAGCTGGAAGTCACACAGTCAGTCGGGCTTGGACAGGAAGGCAAGTCTTGTCCACAGAAAACAGAGAGGAGAGAAAGAAGAAGAAGAAACCGGAGCATTCGCAGCACTTCTGCAGACGGACCAGTGGGGATGCTGGATTAGAAACTGTGTCGAACAAAATGCAACCCAAAACATCGTGTCGTGCAGGAAAGCCACATGCGCCGTGTATTCTCTGCCTCCAGCAAAATGAAGGTTAATCATCCCGCGCACACATGTCCACACACACACACAAACACGGAGTGAACATCAACACACACCAACACCACCCTGCCACTGGGTCAGTCACACACAGACAGACAGAGAGAAAAGAGAGAGTAGGGATGGAAAGATGGAGAGGGGATGTGATTTTAAGGGAGGTGTAAAAAACAAAAAAAACAAAAAAAAATGCAGCACTAATATTTCAGAACTGTTCAAGGACTTGGTTTCACAAATATGGATTAGACTCTGTGGTAATCTTATCAGGCTGTTTGGTGTAAGATGCAGAAATGTAACTGTGCATGCGGGGAGGAGGTTTCAAATTGAAAACAATATGACGTTTCAAGGCATGCTAAGAAACTGCCGTAAATCTGCGTTTCTGAAGAAAAATTACACCTCATCAACACAACTTTTTCCTTGTAGGTCACTTTAAAGACGCTGTAGTTGGTCAGCCTGAAAAATTATATGCCCCTAAATCTGCTAGAGAGTAAACTGAGTTTTACAGCCACTTGTTGAGGACAGAGCAGATGTTTCTCCACACAGTCTTCTCTTTTTAGACTCACTTACACTATATGTAAGAAACATGCATAAAAGTGTTAACAAGACCAACGCGAGTCATTACAGGAAGAGAAGTAGTAAGATTCGAGAGCCTATTAGGCTCGACTGGCGGGAGCAAAACAAAGGAAACTTAAGTCAGTGAGAATGTGGCGAGCTGTATGAGTGTTTTTCTGCGATAGGTTAAGAAAAACATAAAGACAAAAGATGGAGGAGGAGAGGATGGGAGGTGAAATAGGGGGACATGGGTGTTGGAGGGGGGAGACAGAGAGAGAGGTGCAGTGGCAGAGAGAGCGATGGATTGAATGATACCTGCACGTTGGGAAGGGGCTGGAGCAGGACTGAGCTGGATCACGATGACTAGACGGAGGAAAGAAAATATATACACACACGCACATTACTGCAGTGTTCGGACCAATCACGCGTACGCACACAAACATACCCAATCATACAGCAAAAGTGGAATAAAACAAAACACTTTCTGATGTCTGTGATGGCTTTGTTCTCTCGATACATAAGAAAAGCAGAGTATATCATGGGATGGTGTTGTTCTACCTTTGAATTCTTTTCCTATAAATGCTGTGAAAAGACCATAATCAACAGTGTGCTGGTTTGTCTTTGAACACTTTCCCACCTTGTCTGCACCACTCAAGGCTTCGGTTTCCTCCTGAAGTCGTGAACCTTTAACTAAACATTTCTTGGGGTCTAGCTTCAGTGGCAGATTAACACTCATCTGGTGCTCTGGGGGATTATTTATGGGAGCTGGTTAGAGAACATCAGCTATAAAAATGTGTTTGCTGTAATGAAACAACATTGTGGCTCTTTGTTGTGTTTTAAATGACAGGATGCAGAGCACCAAAATGATACCAGCAGTTTCTTGTTCACCAGATTTAATATTTGAATAACTTTCTGTGTGGGATCTCTAAGGCGACTCAAAGTTGAGGACGGCTGGTGAACCACTGTGACTGAATTTCATAACAACGCTGACAGAGAATAATCCTCCTCATCAGACTGAAGATGTTTGTTTCTCAGCCAGTTGTTGGTTTCGCTCTTTTTTCCACCGACAGCGACAAAAACTACAGATTAATACCAAATTTTACCTTTAGCTTGGTCACACTCTTGTACACAGCTAGCTCACAAAACCTGATTATAAAAAAAGACCACGAAAGGGGGAAAAGAACAAAACATACAAACAAACAAAAACAGGGTTTTGTGGAGTCAAACTTCACACGAAAAGCTGATCTACAGGAGGTAATGATCTTTGATTGAACAGGGTGAATTTAAGCATTTAAAAGTGCACTGTTGAAATAATAAAGGTCTTTCTGAATCCAGTACAATGCTAATATCAGTTTATTTGACACTGAGCTGCTGTTTGTTGGAGACTTTTCCACACGCTTCAAGGGCCCATTATTTCACCACATAACACTCACTTCATATACACTGACAGACATGAAGGGTTTTAAGAAACAGGTCTGTAGAAGACTTAAATTTCACCTCTAAAAAATAAGTTTTATCTGAAACCCATAAATATAAATACTTAACGGTTAACGACAACGGCTGGTAACGTCCGTTCAGCGTTAGCTAATGTGTGATAGCCCAAATTAGCGTCAAGAGGGTGAAAAACTGTCAACAACAACAGATTTTTCACACGTAAAAAAACACCGCTTGGTAATTACACAGAGCCACAGGTTAGCTGGGGGCAAATGGCACCTTGGCAATTTGTCACAAGCAGACTGGAAAGTGCCGTGAAATGTTTCCAGGCTGACGCGGGGCCTGCCACCGACTATCACTCGGGTCGCTAGCCCGCTAGCCTAGCGTGTTTGACAGGACAGAAGCGGAGCAGCTGTCGGGACGGGACTTCCAGCGACGCGTCCCATGACAGCGCCTCATTTCTTCAAAGAATCATTTTAATCGGCGTGGGGGCGGCCCCGCGTCCCAGGCAAGCGATTTGACGGTGAAATCGAGAGAGCGAGCCGACTCCGTGTTTGTTTATGTAGCTAGCCTGTTAGCATGTAGTAGCTCCTTCCCTCCCTCGCTCCCCCCTTCCCCTCCGCCTCTCCGGAGCTTTTCCCCGGGTTGTTCTGCCCGGTACCGACCCCCCACCGCTCCCCGCTGGACACTCACTCGGCCTCGGGCGCGATCGCTGCGGGCTCATGTCGATGTTGAGGTCGATCCTCCGGCGAGCTTCTTCATTCTCCTGCTTTAGTTTCTCCTCGATTCGCGACAGCCTCTGCTCCAGCGACGACATCTTGAAAAATTGAGCACCATGTAGTTTCCAGCAGAGCTCTCGACTCCCCTCTGTGGTGGGAGGAAGAGAGAGGAGGGGAGGGGAGGGGAGGACAGGAAAGGAGGGGAGGGGAGGAGACAGGAGAGTAGGAAGCCCTGTTTGGTGTCTTAAGTCCCTTTATTGAACCATCGCAGGAGGATTCAACATCACACCTTCGTTTGAGAGTGATAAGAAAGAAAGCTGAACACAGGAAGATGTTTCTCTGATCAGACATTCACAATCATTACATCATCATTGTCATTTTTGACTGCAGCCCTGTCACCCTCCACTCTGCTGTCCACTTTTCAACAGGCAGTTAAAGAACAAAGATTCCTCAAACAACCACATGCCCTGAATCTCATTTCACATTTAAAATCTGCCACGCCTACAGCACAGAGCTGTAGAAAGGTGTTAGTGGAGTCAGACCCATGTCCTTTAGTTGGAAGAGGAAAAGCTATCTGTTGTAGCCCCTCGACCATCAGCGCTCGAGCAGCATTAAACCCGCTTACAACAAACTCTGTGCAGTCCAAATGAGCAGTTTTGTGCTGGATGTTAATGAGTCTCTGACCCCCTTTGACCACAGGCAGGCAGAGAACTGCTGCCCGGTCTCACACCAGAAAAAGTCAGAGACCGCTCTCTGGACATCCTCTACCAAGCCTTTGGTGGTATCAAAGCAACCATCTGTGAAAAAGAGTAAACTGACAGCTGGAGTAGTTCTTTGTTTGAAAGCCCTCAGAGCCTGCTTCACTTATGCGAGTCTCACAGGCAGACTGGAGACCGCCGGATCCCTCCACTGTTCTACCAACAAGGGTTCACATTTTGTCCAGTTCACCTGTGCAAAAGAGTCTTTTTCATACGGGGATAGAGTGTTCTGATAACACTGAGCATCTCTCAGACTGGAGATAAAAATACTAATATCATCTGCACAGGCAGAAACAGTAGGGGGAGATTGAGGTTAGACAGTACAGGTAGTGAAATGCTCCTGAGCCAACCCCCCAACCTCCACAGCAGGAGCTCAGTGGCCATGCTATGTAGTTGAACCCTGAGCACCATATAGTCTCTACAGAGGAGGGACACAGCTCTAAAGGAAGATTTCCTTTTTTCCACCACAGGGAGAGAATAACTTGTTTACAGTAGACAGGAAGGGATCCTTTTCTGAAATATGCCAACATAACACCCTGTAAATCCCCCAAGAGTACTAGTGGGAACATGATGGGTATTTTTAACCATAAATATTTTTTTTCATTAGTCCCTTCACGAGGAGGTTAAGTTATAGAGCTGGTATAAAGATTCAGGGACAGAAAGGCTCTGTGACCTCAGGATCACGTAGGTTAACTTTTCCTGCTTGCTAATATTGATGATCACATCAATCAAGTTGATGACATAAATCTGTACCAATATAAATACCCAAGATGTAAACATAAATATGTATGAATATAGTTGTTTCATTAGTATGCATTGTAGTCAATTAGTTAATCAATAGAAAATTCAGCAGTGGTTATCATAACCAATTAATTTTTAAGTGAGCAACAGTTTATACTGCAATATTTTTTATAATTTTAATGACATTTTTTTTGGGCTGAAGAAATAAGCGACTGAAATCTAAGTTTTATAGGTTGTATTCTCCTTTATGACACTTACGGCAATAATCTAGTTGCAGGTGTATTTTTGGACCTCACCTCAGCTTTATCCGTACACAGTCTTTTCTTTTATTCAACCACAGTAACTGTTTACTCACAGCTCTAGCAGCAGCCAGAAAAAAATAGCATGCTGCTCCAGACACCGGTAAGTTGAAGAGCCAGAGTCCACACTGACACCTGTGTTATAACACTGCAAACGCTACAGGCTTTCATCAGTCGGTCAAAGGCTCCGTCATGACTGTGTTGCATCATTCAGAGATAAATAATGATGTGACAGATATTTATTTAACTGAAAACCTTCATGATTATAACTTTGAAGAGACACTACCCTTAGCTCTGGTAAGTTGGTGAGCTGTTGTATACATTTGCATACATTGTATACATCATTTTGACTAAATGATGAAATGCTTTCTCTAAAAACAAAAAAAAACTAAACAGATTTATAGACATTTATAAAGAAAATAACCCTTAATTAATTAAAATCAAATATACAATCATATCAGATGAAACCATGAAACTTGATAAACTATATTTGAATTATATCAAAGTTAAACAGATCTGTGATAAATGTATATTCTGACTTGCTGTTTATGGTTTATACTTCTGCATTACCTTTCTTGTGTCTATACTCGACCCCTTCCTCCGTTTGTATGAACACTCCCGTATCCACAACAACAATACACGGACATCATATTCACTCCAGGTTTTCTTTATAAAATAAGTCATCTCATCCTCTCACATGGTTTTGTATTGTCATAAACAAGAGAAGTGAAATCCACACTGCCATACAAACAGCTTCACAATAAACCTCTCCTGTACTCACACATCGGTGAAACGCTAATAGAAGTTTATACCGCTGGCTCATATTTTCCGACATTTATCGGCCCGTTTCCTTCAAATGACGCAGTTCATTTACAAACATATTGCCAAGAGAACTTGTTCGCTGGGATGTGATGCAGCTCTCACTGGACTGAGCTCTAAAGGGCTCCACTCTGGCTGATGAGGTTCGTTGTGCTTCTGGCGCCACACAGATTTTCCAAAATCACTAAAGAAGTCAACTGTTTTTGGCTGAAAGATGATTTTTGTCACTGTGAAGGAAACCAAACCCTGGAGTGGCCACAGCGGACAGTTTTTTTAAAAACTGTCAGTGAATAAAGTTCTTAAAAATAGACACTAAAACAACTTTTACAGTCAGTGTTTGATGGAGTTAGATATACTTGTCTTGGAGGGAAATGACTTTCTTCATGTTCACAAAACTCTGGTAGCATGTAGATAATTGGATGAACGAGTCTTTACAAACAATCTGTTACTTGCACGTCAACTCTTAGTGTTCTGATTCTTTTTATCCATTTAAAAAAAAAACAATTGCTTGCCACATAGCTTTTATGCTGGTGGTTGTGATTCTGTGTCTGCTGCACCCATTTGTATCAATTCTCAAACATTGAATTAAAACTGAGTATGTGTCAGGTAATAAATGATGTGTTGAGAAGTCGGCTGTCATAAAATATGACTCACTTTGACATGGCTGTTGTAACATTGGTGGCAGAAACTAAAACACAAGCAGCACAAATTTCAAAAGTAGTTTGTAAAATTCAAAAGAAAAGTAAGACAGTGGTTCTTTACCCAGAAACTAAGTCATAATTCACCAAGCATAGCTCAGATCATCATACGACTACAAAATTGACTCTGAATGTCACAAATAAAATCCCTCTTTTTTTGTTGTTTTGAGAGTGGTGGAGCGTTTCTGCAGCACATCACGTTTCTCGTCCTGCTGCGATATACAAAGGACCACCAAATTCAAATGAAATGTTTTTCTGTGGATCAAATACAAGTACAAATGTAAGGCATTGGTATGAAAGGCCGTCACGCGACCCTCTAACAGTCAATGGTATGAAGAGTCTCACAGCTGCACAGGTGACTACAGGGACACACAGGAAGGTGGGAAGAGGTGTTATAAAGGCGGATGTTTGTCGACATACAAGTCACTAGTGTGTTGTACAATGACTGGAGAGGGGGCCTTAATTTGTCCTTCTCTCGTGAACAAAACATTAAAAACATTTCACCCCGTCATCCATCAGTCCTGGCTTTTATTTTCTCAGTCCTCCATCTTTAAAAAACACACAAAAAAATAAAGACCGACAACCTCTGGTCTTTCTGCATTCATTCACAGTGTAATCAACGACAGAGTCAGTCGACAGTCAGAAGAGACCGCTGCTCAGCTCGACACAAAACCGCCACAGAGCCTCCAAATATTGAACATTCCTTGAGGTCTAGGAGTCCGTGGCCCACTAGCAGAGGTCAGAGACATAGTCAAAGTCCCGGAAACTGTCCTGGTCTTTGCGGGAGAGCACGCGGGGCTCTCGCGGAGGTGTGAGCGTTGGAGCTTCAGTGGTGAATTCCTCGTCAAAGTTGCTGACGTCTTCCTTGCCGCCGATGGAAGGGACAAAAGGAGGGGGCACCTTCCTCTGCAGCAAAGCCTCCCAGTCCACGTTCTGGAGGAGGAGATGAAATGAAATGGTAAATTCAGAAGCTGCTTAATTATGCTTCTCATTATTCCTTAGTTCTGCCTCAGAGTTGTTACCGCTAACTGAAAATTTCCTGTTGCTGCTTCACATTTAAGACAGAAAATGTGAACATATTCTGAGCTATATAGTCAGCAGATCAGTTTTAAAGATTGCAGAGCAGAGAAATCAGGGCAGAGGCAGTCAAAGCAAGCTGTGAGTTTTTTTTAACCTTGTCGCACTCTTCTGTTGAAAAAAAAAACACTTGAATGATTGCAACTGCTCTTCCCTGTGTACTTACTCTGAAAAATGGCTGCTTCTTCACCTCCTCTGCATCCTTTTCACCAGAGCCCAGTCTCCTCTCTGGGTTCCTCCTCAACAGCTGCTCATGATAACAAACAAACACTAATAAGACATTTTAAGGGGAAATTACATTCTTCACTTCTCTCTGACATCTGTGATTGTGACTAAGTGGACATTTGTCAACTATGTTGGTGAATAATAAGTGTTTGATATATGTGTGCAGCATTTGTCATGTACTGTTCATGAATGATAAAGTCAGTGTGTGTGTGTGTGTGTGTGTGTGTGTGTGTGTGTGTGTTTCCTACCCTTCTCATGATGCCAATAGCCTCAGTGGACAGGAAGCGTGGATAACGGACTTCATCATTCACAATGCTGTCAAACACCTCCTCTTCATCATCCCCTGGGAATGGAGACTACACACACAAAAGAGGAGGACAAACAAAAATCCCACTTCAGTCAATACAATCCACATTAGAGATTCCTAACTCAACGTGTTAATCACATTGTAGGAGCTTATTGCGTGTGTGTGTGTGTGTACATGTGTGAGTATTAATTCTCACCTCTCCCACCAACATTTCATAGATGAGGACTCCCAGCCCCCACCAGTCTACTGCCCTGGTGTAGGATGTATCAGTGAGGACCTCAGGAGCCAGAAACTCTGGAGTCCCACAGAATGTGCTGGTTCGGTCCCCAAAGCCCATTCCTACAGAGGCAGAGGGATCAAACTGTTTGTGGCTGAAAGCTTTTAGAGGAGCTGATGCAGCAGCTCTCAGATTAAACATGAACATTAAAATGAGCCAATCTGTCAGTAATATCAATATCCACCTTCTTTACACAGTCCGAAGTCAGCGATCTTCACATAACCATCTGTGTCTAGCAGCAGGTTGTCAAGCTTGAGGTCTCTGGAAGAAAGGGAAAGTAACAAGATGTGGGTGAGAATCTGTGTCTCTACAGGATTTCACTGAGTGCAGCTGAGAGAACACAAGGAGTTTAAAAGAGATACAAGCAAGACTGAGAGTCTGCACAATGCCAGCTGCTCTGTGAAATTGTACAGCTGTGCTTCCCGCTCAAAACATCGGTTATCAAAATTCACCCTGAAGAGAACACCAACACATACTTTTTTTAAAACACACCTCAACTATTATGAGTAAATGGGTTCCACTCACCTGTACACAATCTTATGGTCATGGAGGAACTGAAGTCCAAGAACTACACAGGCAGCATAAAACCTGAAGGTCAATCAAAGGAATATTTTTACTAACCGGCAATAAAAATGAATTCAATGTAAATCTCATGATGAATACACCTGTAATAACACTAAAGTAAATGCATAATTTTAATGTCATAGTCAGTGATTAATCACCTGATATAGGATACCATGTACATTTTATAAGGCCACTAAGTCAGGGGCAGACTTTATTTCCTTCCTTTCCTTCCTCCATCTTACTAAAAAGACTAACTTAGAAACTGCTGCAGAGATTTGTTTAAACTTTTATTATGCAGACCTTTTTTTAATGAGACATTTTCTTTTTCTCCCAACTTACTAAGGCACCAATAATGGAACTGAACTGAACCCAACCTGTGCTGTTCCTGCTAGAAGCAACAAACATGCGACTTGAAAAAATATTTTAACTAATGCCAACAGCTATGACAGTCAGTGTACTGGGAGTGTGACCATGTAAAATGTATATTTAAGTAGAAGTTCAAAATATTTCACAAACTTCACAAGCCCTGAAACTCATTCTCTTACTATCAGGAATTTACAGACTTGTGTGGGAGTCTAAAATTGTGGGAATATGCAAAGTGTGTTTAGAGACTCATTGCACAAACAAAAAATTATTTCAAAGAAAGTCTCTAATTAGCATTCTCTCTTTCCCACACACGCACACACACACACGCACACACACACACACACACACACAGATGATACATACACAGCTCGAGGCTCTGTGAAGACGTCTGTGTGGATGTGCATCATCAGGTCGCCTCCTGCTGTGTACTCCATCACAAAACACACATGCTCTGGAGTCTGGAAGCACGCAAACAAGTTGACCAGGAAGGGATGGTGCGACATGTTCACAATCTCAAAGATGCGCTTCTCACACATTAGACTGCAGGAAGAGGAGAGGAAAGGTGGAGGAAGAGGAGAAGACAAACGGGAAGAGTGGGGATAGGAAAGAGGAGGTGGACAGTGGAGAGAGGCCGAGGATGAGAGGAGAAAAAAAAGCATTGTGGGGCAACATTTAGACATAATTCTCTTATCGTATCTGAGGTGCCCACATCCCACATGAAACGTGATTGTGGTGATTCGAGGCACCGCAGCAACACAGATTAAATACAGTGAAATGTTCTACAACAGTGTAAAAGATCCAGCAGACCAACGCATACCTCTCCACCTCATCCCGAGCTATGATATCTCCTTTCTTCAGGGCTTTGATGGCGTACATCGTGCCAGTCTTCTTGTATTCTGACAGCAATACCTGGAGATGGACAGACATGCAGCAACGACAAGTGAACTGAGAGCTTCTAGATCTAGGTATTTATTAGTTTAATGAGCAGAGGAACTTTGAAGCTATTAAAATGAGGTCTTATGCATGCTTTAAGCATGTTTAGTTTACAATATTGCATAAATATATACATAAGAAAAGGGTTTTTTAATCAGGTCTTGAAGCTCCTGTGGATGTTGCAATCTTCACAAAGCAAAAAGGAGTCGTTGAAAGCAGAAATTGAGAAAATGTGTTCATATACAGTTCATAATATGGACAGAAACAGGAACTTAGTGGCATAAAAAAAACAAAAGGGGGGTTTTCAAATGGTCTTATGTGCACATTTTTTTTCAGTTGTGATATAATTATCACATCACATCTTTTTTCTTCCTTGTTTATTTTGGAAAGTCCTTACCCTAAACCTCTGCATGATCACTAACCTGATCACTAACCTGCCAAGGACCTGCCACAGTTTATTGTGCATTCAAAGTTTAACTTCCAATGCAAAACTATACCTTCCCAAAGTGTCCTCTGCCCAACACAGCAATCAGCCTGAAGTCTTGCAGAGACAGAGGACCTTTCCTCTGCTTACTGGAGACAGACAAACACAGACAAAAAAAAACAAAACACAGTAACTGAACTGCTCAGAGTACACAATAGTACAACGATGGGAGCTGTGAGCGTGAGCAGAGCGCTCTGTAACTATTCAGAGGTGTAACTAATAAAATGAACAACACCAGGACCCTGGAGCTGAACAAACTAAATGGAATGTAGGTATTCTTTATAGTATTATTTAGATTTCTGCTTATTCAACGGTCTTAAAATACTCTGTGAAAAAGGCCTGTTGTAAAAGACAATATCAGATGATGACAGGACTGTGTAATTATATGAAAATACATAATGAGGATGAGGTTAAATGCTTCGCCATAAGGGATGCAGCATTTGCATCCGTGCATGTGTGTGTACCTGCTAACAGGCGGGGTTCGGACAGGGCACTCAGGGGTGAGGTCTGGGGGGGAAAAGGGCTCGATGACTGGCAGTCGGTCCTGGCGGGGGCACATGCGAGGAATGAGACACAAAGGATAAAACAAACCGACGTGCAGAGACGAGAGATGTAAGAGGACACAAGATGGAAAACGACAGTTTGGATGTGACACACAAACAATCCTGCAGTAAGCAAGATTCACTTTACGTCCTCTGAAGTTCAAACCTGAAGGGCCAGACTGCCTCCAAAAGACCTCTCTGTGCAACAATCCCATTATATTACACTCCAGGTCTGTTTTTGCAAATGTTAAATATTATTGCCAGAAGTGGTCATTCTGATCACACAGCCAACCTTCTTTTTATATGTATGATAGATCATGGTCTGCTTTTCGATATGAGCTTTCTGGATTCATTTTGGGTATACAAAGCTAAGAGAGAGAGATTCACTTCATCAGACAGCTGGAAAAAGTGGAAAGAGTTGTATCACTGCAGATGATGTGGTTAAAGATAGTGTGTATTGACATATGATTTATATCAATGCACAGTATCTCTAACAGTATATCTATTGAATTTAGGATTCATTTCAAGTTTGGATTTAATAACCGACTTTGTCTGACATGAGGCATCCAGTTTTGTTTTTAAGTAGCAGTGACATTATTAAGAGCTAAGTAGGTTAGGATCTTGTAAGTTGAAAATGCTCACCTTGACATGACACGTGCTAGTGATGTGCGGATCGGCTCTGATGTCATTCGAATCCTGTACATATAAATTATCCACCCACAACCCCCCCCCCAAAATGTATTATTTATCCGATTTCGGACCTCTACACGCGACTTTTTAAGATATATAATTAAGCGTGAGCTTGCAGGGGATTTTTTAAAATTATGGGTTGTACTGATATTCAGTTGTTTTCTTTAACGGCCTGGCCTGCGTA
>JAOXYL010000061.1:10680561-10719214 GCA_028564955.1 Terapon puta
ACTGAGATATTTATGTTTCCCAGTGAATGAGTCCTACTGACTGTGATGGTTCTCATTTTTCCTCTTGTGCAACCAGCAGATTTTAGTTATCCTATGAACCATCTGAACATCTACATTCAGTGTTCCTCCACCTTTTACAAAGTCGAATTCAAGACTCTTAAAGGGGCATTTCCAAGCTTTTCAAGCACCCATTGGCTATGGTAAATTGTACTCAAATCAATTAGGACCTGACCGAACCCTGTGACAGATAAATAACAGATAAATAATCGAAGTGACTCTGGTGTATCCTTGACCTTTTCTCTGGCGCCACCATGAGGCCGATATTTTTGTGTTTTACTGTCAAACAACCTTTTCCATGACAAAAAAAAAAAATCTACTGGGCAGGTTTGAAGCTCTGACTGACCTTTTTCATGACAGTGTTTGTATTCTTTTTGCAAAAACATAAACCTAAATGTGCTCTTATCACGTCTATGTAAGACACTTGAAGATAAGCTGCACTTTTATAGAGAAATCTATCACTAATTATAATCGTCCCTGACTCGTGACTTTAAGACTGTGGTTGGGTTTATCAACATCACCCTGTGTATCTCTGAAGTGATGCATGAAACCAGGCCCTCAGTGTCAATCGCTGTACAACAATTAGACCAGTAAAGTCGACCAATCTCAGATTGTCTAGTTACACTCCCCACAGTCTGGCACCCTTCATGAGGAGTCACTTGCTCAACTGGTGAGAGCATGTCTCCTGTCACTTCCAATGCAAGATGTGTTAAAGACATGTTAATGCCAGCAGATGTCAACAGGTCTGACACACGCACTGCATGTAAAGCAGTCACCACGTCATGCAAAGAAACGCTTTTCTTACACTGACATCTAGTCAATGAACGGTTAAAGAGAGGAAGCTGACACTAAACAACACTGAGCTTCAGCCCTCTGTGGCTGATCCGGCGCAGCACTACAAAGATGGCGACAGCTAACGGGCACAAATGACTCATCCCGTGCAGCTTGTTAGTGAACTAGCCCAGGGAGGAACATTCAGCAGCGGTGTCCGGGGAGGTAATGACGAGCTAATTCAGTAGATAACGGCGCCAAGCGAAGCTAATTCAATCAGACTGTGTGAGGCAGCGTAGAAAGGCCCAGGGCTGGACAGAGAGAGACAGGACTGAACATGGGTTAAAGTGAGTTTGTGTGTGTGTGTGTGCATGTGTTAGCATGTCCTCCACTGTGAGGACAATGCCTGGAGTTTTCCTACTGAACGATAATGACCACTCAGTGCAGATAGTGTCCACACGAGGGTCACGGAAAGGCATGGTTGTGCAAGCGTACATGATATGAACAAAAATAGGAGAACGGGTATTCACTTTTAACAAATGCACGTGCGCACACATACAAAAGGCCTCTCACTTTCCAGTGTAACACGAGGACATTTCTCTTGGGGGAGGGAGGCAACAGAGCTCAGCCCATTTCTGATTGAAGCCTGTGTTATTGTAGAGGGTGTGATCTTAAGGCTCCATCTTGTTCCAAAACTGACTTTGGTGTGAGCTGTTGAGTAAAACTTGAAATGAAAACACCATTGTAACTGTGACTGGATGCTTGTTTTACCAATGAGAGAAGGAAGGATAGATGAGCTGAGGGGTACTGATGAGGGTCAGAATGCACACAGTTATGACTTGAAACAATATTGACATTTCATGTAATAAATCGAGTAATGCTGGAATGTTAATCACATCATTAGAGTGAACAGAGGGTTGTAATAATAACAATAAAAAATAAAAAACTCAGATTAAAGATGGAAAAAATAAAATGTAAATTTATGCAACAAAACCAGATGTATCTTTTTCCTCCCATACTTTCTATACTTTCTTCTATATCTTTCGATATTACCAACAATGGAGGTCAACTATCTCCAGCTCAGTCAGAGATTTGTGGGCATTTTGCTAATAGCTGCAAATGTTGCAACTTTCAACAAACGCTTGACTCAAGTGACGTCACTTGAGGCAAATAAACTTAACACAGCTTCATGCAGCATTTTTCACAAATGCAGTAGTGGTATTTTTACTTGAGACACATATCTAGTACTTGCGTCTTGCTGCTTGAACAATGAATTCACCCCCTGTGCGACTAATGAAGGCTATTCTGTTGTATTGTATCACATGCTGGTTGCAACCTATAAAAAGACTTTGATGTGTGAAATTGGTTCCCCTTCAACTTCAACCTCTTATTAATATGTGTAAAACAAAAACAAACAAAAAAAGCAGACAACACTAACTGACTGCGTAAATAACTCATGGACTAAATATATGGTGCAAACTTTTGAACACGTTCTTCCTGTTCTTGGCTGCACAGGCTGTTAAGTTATATGCCATGTTAGAGCTTTGGGAAACACTCAAACACTTGTGTACTGTAAGAAGCTGCATGCAATATATAAGTTTGGGAATGTTGTGGCTGTCAGGTTTCTCTTACAGACAGACCCACGTAGACAGGACGGCAGGAGCATACGTGAGCAAAGGCTCTCTCTAATGGATTTACAGTAACTTGCACATCATTTCCTGTAGATGTCTTCCACTGCCACATGAGCCACTTTGTATTATTCAACTGAAAAGATGAAGCTGCAGGGAAATACCATTTCCTATTCTTGTCAAGCTGACTGACTGCACAGCACAGAGGCAGGGACAGGGAGCAAGAGAAAATGATTAACATCCAGGAACACAGAGGTCAAAAGAGGAAGTGTATCAAAAAAACAAAGATTTAATGTCTCCTTCGAGGGAAAGGCTGGTTTAACACAGTCCTATAAGTGCTGAGAAATAAGATGATAACTAGAAATATAATGAAATGAAAACAAGACCATATTATTTTTGAAAATCCGGTACAAGTCTGTTTGCTAGCAGTGCAGTCATACTCAAATAGAAAGGGGACCATCATAAACCAGTGGACCATCTGCAGCAGAGACTGCAAGAAAATACACACTGGCAAAGCGCGAGACCGAGAGCTAGTTTGTCCAGTCACGCTCGTGAAAAAGAGGGAGAGCGAGGGGCAGAGAGAGAGAGAAAGACAGACGCGGCAAACAAAAAGAGAGCAGCATGGGGACAGGAAGAGAGGGAGGAGAGAGAGACGGATGAGGCACAGCCGAGAGGGTCACACGGTCGAAGCAGACGGGGCAGACAAATGCACAGAGAAAGAAGGAAGGAGATAGAAATGGGGCAGCGATGAATCAGCAACCGCACTGCAAGTACAATGTGCAACAACTGCGCCAGTCGGTTTGTCAAAATAGCTCAGAGAAAAGTGGTCGCTGACTGGATCCTTTATATGTTTATAGACAAAAAACAGCAAACTCTCCTGTCCTCCCTGTTCAGTTGTATGTCAGCTATTTATAAAAGCTTTTCATAGATGCACGAAAGAAACAGGGGGGCCAGCACAAACCCCAAATCAAAAAAGAAAAGAAAAATGCTTGCCAAAACCCAACATGATGTATAAGAATAGCTTGTTTTGTCCAACAAACAGCCAAAAACATACTCAATTTACAGTGATGATATATGATAAAGAAGAAACAAACTTCTCAAATCTGAACTGGAGAAATGACTAAAATGATTAATCGACTGACGAGATTAATTTTCTGTTCATCAGCTAAACAATTAACAGCAACCTGTGGTCGTTTGAGCACCATGAGGCGTGTCAACAAATTTTCTCTTGCTTGTTAGTCAATAGTAGTCAAACAGGGGCTACGATCTACCCCTCTGCTGTTGGTTTCACCAGATTCTGTGGACTGAAAAAAGAAGAAGCACCTGTGGATGTAAACACAGCATCTCTAATTGTCAGACCGTTTAAGTGCTACGCAACCTACATTACCGGAAACTCCAAAAAATTTTTGGTTTCCACTGTAGGTACCAATTTCAATTGTTCAGTCCCACAACTCCCATCCTCAATGAAAATGAATGTAAAACAAGTGGTGCTCTTGTCCAAAAACACTAATTTAAGAAAATCCCATGCTTCCCTAGTAGTTGCTGGATGATGAATTGGCTCCCTCTGACAGACAGTCTTCACCACCTTTTGGACATTTTAGTACATCAGTGCAGGACTATATGAGCCGGAGAACTTGGCACTTCTGAAGGAAGCCCAACGCTTTGAGCTGCAGCCAACATTTAAGTGACAGGAAAACCGTGATTGCCAAACCAATTTAACTTACCCAGTACTTATGAATTATTACAACAAATAAAAATGGGGCTGAAGTGCAACACACTCCAGCTGTCCCAAACCATGTGATGTGTTTGAAATGCTGCACACACAGAAGACAAAAGATGCAGTTGGGTGATGGGTAGCTGAGATGTGCTGATAGAGATTACAAATGTGATAAAACTGCTTCCTTTCATAGGAGTTGACTCATGTAAATATGATAGTAGCTTAAACCTGCAATGCATGCATGGTGTGCTGTGTTCACGTGCATCACTCCCTCTATTCAATCAATCTGTAATTTCCACTCTATTGAACAGAGTGTACAGAATAAACAGACTCTGCATCAGAGAAAAAGATGCTCTTCCTCGGATATTTCTGTACTCAACAGCGCAAATGATATGGCAAGTAAGGAAAAGAATGGAGAAATTGAGTGATGACAGGAGGCCTAAGGGGAGAAAATGTGGGGGCTTCGCTCCAATATCTCTTCCCTCATCCCTTTCCCTCTCCTCTACAGACATGTGTCACGTCAGGAAGCTGCTGTTTTGTTATGCAAACCTTGGGCGTGGTGCTTGATTGCCACTTGGATTATTCTTCGCACGCTGCGAGAAACACAAACAATACCGCTGAAGACATTCATTACGTGGAGCATGCAACATTGGGTTAGAAACACTCCAGAACATTTATCTGATTTTGTCGACATCAGTGTGAATGGTCAGGTGAAAATGCATACAAATGTTTATAATGTGCTGCCTGTGCGTGTGAAGCACGTGAAGGGCCTCGTGTTAGCAGCCAGTCACTGTCCTGATGCAGTGATCAGATGTGCATACTGACCAGGAATCATTGTGGAAATTATGGTTGGGAAACATGAGATGGTTTCCAGTAAAAACAATGTGTACTGGACCCTTGGTCCTGTCTGGTGGATCAAAGCCAACCTCTGTTTCTCTTAAACTAGAAGCAGCAGAAAGAAAGAATTTTTGGTGAATCCCCGCTAACTCTGGGATGATGAAAACGGAAACACTTTCTCTATTAGTTTAGGTCAGTGGTAGGCTCTGCCTGCACAGTTGTGTTATGTTAATTTATGGGGCCTATGCAGATACTGTAAATTTTAAAAATGCCAGGTAGGACAAATCTATCTATAGTTAAATGTTGATATGAATCAAGTATGTTTAAAGAATGATTACATAATTGTGTCCAACATGTGTTCCAAGTGGGAAGACTATTTAACCTATTTAGTTTCTTTATTTTATGACAATTTACTTTGTATTAGATGACAGTCAAGTTATTTCTTTCATCTGCTGATGGACAAGATGTCACCCTGGGCTCTGTGACACTGACATGGGCATCTGTTTTATCATATGTAATAAACAGCACAATTCATCCACAGTGCAAATAATCATCAACAGTGCGAGAAGCAATAGGTACAAACCCAGAGAAAGATAGCTGAAGCAGAGGGAGCCTGACCATGTTTAGAGAGGAGGAGCAAAGGATGAATCAATCATAACGAGATCTCAGTCAGTGGGAGATGTTTAACTGACAAACATCCCCAGGTGGGAATGTAAACACCGTCTACCCAGGGTGAAGTGGCTCCATATCTACAACCACTGAAGCTTTCCTGGAATAGGGAGATAAAAGGAAGTGAAGGAAAGGAACAAATAGCTACTGTACTGCTCTGTTCTCTGGAGAATAAACACACACAGAGGCTCACAGCAGCAGGGGGAGGACCCTCAGCTCGGCAGGCCATCTGTCAATCACAATCTGCTCCAGCCTTGCTTTGTGAGTGGACCAGACACCTGTCACTCAGGAGCCAATCCCTGGCCTGCTGAGTCAGCGGGGATGCCAAATGGCTGTCCATCATCCTCAGGACAGTGCACATGCAAAAAAAGGCCAACAGGCTGTGAGAGGAGCTTGCAACAAACCCTCTGATAAAACAGTTTTGATTCTGGGAACCAGAGATGACCTTTTCAGTAATAGTTGGAAATTAATCCAGGTGGGAATGTAAACACACACACACACACACACACACGCACACACACACACACACACACGCGCACACAGTCTCAGTGGAATATTTGGCTTCAGAGCATGGATACATTTTTAAAAAACTATTTATTCAGGAAAGACAGAGAGCATGCATGGTCCTTTTTTCAGAAACTCAAATCACCAGCCCTTATTATAAGCCACAGTGAGTAGATGAACCTCAGAACAGTACAAAGGCAAGCTGCCATTAGTTTCAGTCAAACACTGATGGCCTATGAAGCAGGTTTGGTCATTCTGATCTCGTTAACTGGAGCTGATTCATCTGGTGTGTTGTTTAGACAGGGAGAGAAGCCTGAGGAAAGGCTGGAGACGTAAACATCTCCAATTACTACAACTACTGTATCAATCCACACACTCCTGAGGGGAGGTCTAATCAGCTGAAGGTGTTAAAATGACCTATGTGGTGTGACCTATTTAATATCCTAAACCCTGAATATTAAGCTCTTTTTCAATTATACACCTAAACTTTAAAAAACTTCAATTGTTGTATATGTGTATACGTGTACAAGACTACAGGTACATATACAAGACTTGTTCATCTAAAATAGTCATAAACTGCACAGGAAACCCACAGTTAGAAAAACACAAAATGATGACTTTGGTTGACTTTGCATCCCAGCCGGTTTGAGTTTGAGTTTCACTTCACAATTCTTTCTGTTGTATCAAATATTTCTGGTATGTGGCAGAGGCAAAAACAACATGCTGACCTCAATGTCACTTTTTAGAAATGTAAAAATAGAAGGGTACTTATATCTACAGATGAGGAACTGAAACTGCAGAAGCACTTCCAGCCACATGTCAGCCCCTCAACTTTGCAAGATTAGAGATAATCAGACCCTTTCAGACTGAATCGGCCGAGGTATACGTGGTATGCATGGCTCAGTGGTTGTATAATAAGACGCTAATTTGATGACAAAATGTTACACTGATGCTAACAGTAGAGATAAATGTGATAATCAAGCTTTTTGGTGCTGTGCTCATTTCTGTGGGGAGTCTACTTGCACGATATGAGTGTGATTAGACTATATCAGTGTCTACGTGTGTGAGAGCAGAGATGTCTGGGTAATTGCTCTGACAGGTCTGGGGTATCTGTCTAAATGAGCTTCATAGACAGGCAGCCCTGAGGAGCCGCATGGATGACACGCGTATCACTGTATTTTACTGCTGTGTGCGTGTGTGTGTGTGTGTGTGTGTGTGTGTGTGAGTGCGTTAACTCTAAGTAAAGAGATAGAAATGCGTCTGCATGGCTGATTTGATCTGATGTCAGTTTGGGCTTGTCGCTGCTCATGAAAAGCGTGAAAATAGGAGGAGACGTGAGCTGTTCCTGGATCTTTAAAGTGCGAATGGATCTGAGTGCAAAGGTTAGGCACAAACTTCCACCTGAAGTCAAAACAATGTCTGCTTCACAGCGTTTATGTGCAACAGAGGAAATGTGTTTGTGTGTGTGTGTTCGTGTGTGTGCGTTTGTGTCTGTGTGTGTGTGGCTGAGTCATATAAAGAAAACATCTGGAGGCATTCCTGAGACGCCTGAGTGGTGACAGCAGCCAACCTGGCAGGAAAGATGGGGAGGAGAGAGGGAGGGATGAAGGGAAAGGTAAACGGAGAGCATGAGAGTCGGAGGGAGAGACATGAGGAGACCGAAGCCATAAACTCGCTGGGCTTTAACTCGTATTGCTGCACTCCCTACGGTCTGTCTCCACCTAATCCATTTCCACTGATTCGTATTATGTTAAATACCACACGGATGAGACTGAGCCTATTTATAAACAGGAGTGTTGTCGGATGGAAACCTCATATCTTCAGAGATTCATGTGTTTCAGTGACAGGAAAAAGAGTGTACAGCTATGCTCGCTGCTCTGTGGGGCAGAACAGAGATAAATGCTAACATGCAGATGTTTAGCAGATATCATGTTAACATATTCACCATGATACAGGCTTGATATATATTTACTAATAACTATCAGCAACACAAAGTACAGTTTGACTGAACACATTTTTCACCTGATGGTGAAGGTCAGGTGGTTGCTATATTTAAACTAAAAAAGGACTAAAGGACTTTTTTTGCTTAAATAATCAAAATAATTAGCGGTTTAAAAGAGATTAATTTATACAAACTTAAATACTTTATTAAGGTACAAGTTAATATTAGAACTCACTGAATTATAGTATTGATTAAAAGGAAAATATTGCATGTCATGATTATTTAGGTCAACACGACTGTGCAGCAAAATGATGGTATTAGAGGGCAGCTATATACAAAACTGAACTCCTTCACAGTGAACTCTTAGTGCTCCCCCCACTGATATTACCAAAAGTGGCTTCAGGGAGGGGGTTGATTTTCCCCATTTAGTTTCACAGCAGTTCAGTTCCCTCGGTGAAACTCCCTGCTTTTCATCTCTTTCTTTGCAGAGAAAGAGAGGGAGGGATGAGACTGCAGGGAAGAAGAGAAGAGAGACAGACACCACCCTTCCCCACGAGACAGACAAAAGCCAAGAAAGCCTCCGAGCGGAGAGACAGACTGAAGGAGGTGGACAGACAGAGACAGGAGGGAGGAGGAGGAGGGGGGGAGACAGAGAGAGATGGTCAGCCAAAAAAATGATAAAGAAGCAGGTGGAGGAAAAAGGGAGGGTGGTCGACCCACAATGCCGGAGGCGAGTGATGGATAAAAGAGCATGTGAGAGCATGCTGGGAGGCCAGACTTGCTGCCAAACACACAGGCATCAGACACATGAGAGGGAGGAGAAGGAGGAGGACGAGAGAGAGAGGAGTTCATTGAGAGCACATTTTGGCAGAGTCCTGTTGCTGTAAACCAGTCCTGCGCAAACACACACACACACACACACACACACGGCTGCACTTTAAATCTACTGTACTTCCAACTCAGAAGGTCCTGGAGTTTTCTTTCCTTGTAGCCCAATATGTTTTAGACATTTTTGAGGACTTGAATCATCATCCAAACACATATCTTGCGATTGATTATTTCATTATCAGAATCATAATATTGTCTTTCTGAAAACACCTCTGACTTGTGCCTTTAGGTATCCTGTAACCCTGAGGTATCCTGTAATCCTGAGGTAACCCCCCCCCCAAAAAAACCAAACAGAAAAAAATCCCCAGACAAGTGCACAAGTTGTATGTGTTGGAGAGAAGGAGTGAGCCTGAGTGCCAGGGAGGGAATGAGGAAGGGGGAGGAGGGGAGGGATTCATGAAGCCCTGAGGGGAGGAAGAAGGGAGAACGGGAGGTCAGAGCTTCGCAGATTCATTTAACGACAGTATGCAAGAGGTATGTGTGTTGAATAAGGCATGAAATAAATGTATAATTTTCCCTCCTTCTATGGGGTCCACAATGTTCCGTATGATCTCGGCGGATTGACAGTGTCAGTCATGGGTTGGCAGGAAGTAGCAAAGGTCTTCATCAATTAGGTAAAAGCCAAGTTAGCGGCTCTGCGACTGTGCTCAGACAGGGCAGTGCTTTGAGCATGCTGGTGTGCTCCCAATGACAATGCTAGGGTGCTGATGTTTACCTGGTATGGTTTAAAATGTCCACGATCAGAGCGAGTTAGCATGCCAACGGTGAAATGCAGCTTCAACCCGGAACATTTCAATAACACGGTCAGTGTCACCCAGTTTTTCAAGAACAGTGTCCTGGTAATTTTGGATATTCCAGAGACTAAACAAATTACATCTGCACCAATTCTTTGATCGACAATATGGTAATGTTAGATAACACATCACATAAAATGACTTTAATTTAACATTACTGTACTTAAGTGCAGGTGATGAGAAGAAAAAGAATATATTTCAGCTGTGCACAAAAGTGTGGACAGAGTTTTAATCCTCCATAAAAATTGTCATCTGTGTGTTAGGTGCTTCATCTGAGCCATGATTAACAGTTGAATGCAAGCAAGTCACACCCAAAAGTGACAATGTGTGTGTGTGTGTGTGTGTGTGTGTTTGCAACAGTCTGTGGCAAATCCAGACCATGCAGGGGAGACTGAGGACACGTGGCTGTGCAAGGTTAATCTAACCGAGCGTGGACGGGCATATTAATGTGTCGCAAGAGCACCCTGGGGATTCATTGCCTTTCGTATGTGTGTCTGCGTGTGTGTTTTACAGCATTAACGGCAGTTGGGCTCAGGTGTGGCAGCAGCAGAGACCAGTGCAGCAGGTCTACAGCTGTGTGTGTGTGTGCGTGTGTTTGTGTGTGTATTTCAAAGGACTTGCAGAGACATGTTCATGTGGTCGCAGTTGGAGAGCCGTGATTGATTTGAGTTTACAGCTTTGTATTTTGTAACAAACATAATTCATTTCAATATCTTGGTTATCCATGTTGTGTTTTTGTGTTTTGGGTACAATAAACAAGCAGCTGCTTTCATATTTATATTAACCTGTTACATCATTTTAGTTTAATCTGTTAACTCCGTCGTTATTCCCGTGTTTAATATTATTGAAAGCACTCAGCTTCACACAGGCCCAGACAGAAATGTAGACAATAAACCTAGAGGTCTAGCTAATAGATAAAGTGGTATGGATTGAGAACATGAGATTATCTGAGATTTGAGCAGGTAAATCTAAGTGAATTGAAAGAAGTGCTTTGGGTTTGTATGTGGGTAGGTTTTGAATGTGGTTATATAAAGTATTTGGGGATAATGGAATGGTCTGGGTCTGATTGAGTAACCACAGCTTAATGTAAGCAACAGTTTAATCAAGTGGGAAAGGAAAAAAGTGTTTCAATCCAATTTCTAATTATATAGCCAAATATAATATAACAGCCTACGCTTAGTTAATTGTCCTCCGAGAGTCCACTCTCATTAAAGCTTCCAAAAAACGTGGCGATATGTAAATGGAGTCATTAGGAGGAGAACTCTGTGTCCCTGTCCTTTTTCACAAGCTACGTTTTCTACATGAATACAAAATGTCCCATTGAGCCTGAGCAGAGAGGACTTCCTAAATAAGGCAATCATCCAGGTGTGTGCACGTGTGTGTGTGGCAGTGTAGAAACCATTTAGTAGAAAAACTATGACCTCATCCTGTTACCAGCTGTTTCTATGACAGCACAGCCTCCAGGTAACACGCCAGGAAACACCTGTCTCCTCCTTTCGCTCATCTATCTATTTGTCCAGCACTCCCTCTGCGCTCAGGCTTGCAGACACTCGAACGAGCAGGAGCTGAACGAAGGCAAAGCCGGATGTCGTACTGACTGAGTGTTAAATAACTGAAGTGACCCGTGCTCTGGGAGCTCTGGCTGCAGAGAGACGCCACTCAGCCCACACTTAAACTCAAGACAAACACGGAGGGAGTGTACGCACTCAAGTTTTTGCATTCTTGGTCCTGCTTTATATTATTCATTTATTTACACCACAGCACTTTATTGAATCTGAAAAAATGTGCTGTTCTAAAACTGTGCTGTCTTTGCAGCATCCGCCTCGCCCAGGAAAGATTGGAAAATAAGTTGAGTTGAGAAAAAAAGCTAACAATCTTCTATACAAAACAAGAAGAGGACAGCAATTTTATGATTAATTAAAGGAGGCTGCCCCCAATTTTACACTTCAAAATGTATTAATAGATACCTACTGTAGACATGAAACAAGTTATACAAAGCCTTTTATAACTCATAAAGTCATGATGGTTTTTAGAAAAGGACCAAGACCGCGCAGAGGAATCAGACATCACACAGCATCTTGTTTTCATGCCATGCATTTTTCTTTGTTGTCAAAATCTGGCACCGAGAGTACCAATATGCAACTGGACTGCTGCAATTCAGTTGGACATTTAACTGTGATATCGGTATTGTAGCTATTTTAGCCTCGAGCAGAGTTGATGAGTGGACAGCAGTGGTCTGGTAAGCTCACTTCTTAATAATATCAAGCCCCCATTTTTTTTCATTAAGCAAAAGAAAAAAAATCAGCGAGGTTCCACTTTAACAACACTGGAGTTTTAGACAAACCAAATATTACATCTGTATCTCAAATTCTGTCTGACTGATAGATGCCTGACATCTGATACAAGTAGACATACTGTCATATTTAAATGTCTGCCTGTCAGAGATACAGTACATGACTGAACACTTTTGCAATTTTACATCAGCATAAAGATGGAGAGGCATAAACAGATAAAATAAATAAATTTCTGTTATTATGTGTTTTATCTGGTCACGTCTTACTTCTTGTTCTTCCTGGCAAGAGTGGCTCAGTACATTCAGAAACTGTGACGCAACGCTAATGTTAAATAAATTAAAGTCTTCTTTCACATTTGGAACTTATTTAATTCAAAGTGATTCGACTGCAACCCCACCCAGATCCCTAACCATCCAACCATCCACCCCGAGTTTTCAGCCCAAGCCGCGGGACCTCCCAGTAGGCCAAATGTTATCAGTGTAACTCGATCTTAGACCCATTCTAATGAGAGGGATTGTTTGCGGGGAGACTTTAATAACTCCCACAGGCTATTTATATCCGTAAGTCACACCCTCTGTGTATGACGCACAAATACACACACACACAAACGCACACCACCTTTGACAAAGACTGTATTACTATGAACGATCTTATCAACATCATGCAAGTAAATGTTTACATACTTCAGTCACAACAAATATGAAATTCACATTTTTATTTTAATGTTTACTTAAGCAATACAGCATCTTCTGTATCTAATATTTGGAGATTATGACAGCCATCGTCTCCAACTTGTATAAAAAAAGTTATCCAACTCGTTATAGGCGAAACCACCAACATAAATAAACTTTATCATGTTGGTGCTGGATACAAAATGAAGCCGATTCACTAAGGTAACCATGTTTCCCCTGTAAGTATGTTGTGGCTGTAGGTCTGTCAATAGCAACAGGATCACCTAAAGCAAAAGTTTTTTCCTTCTAATTATCCCCGGTGGAGGACAGATCTTGAGGTCCGACCATACCCAGACATGAAAACAATAAGTGGGGCCGTAGAGGGAGAAGGGAGAGGAGGAGCAGAAAAAAGAGGAGGAGAGCAGCTGGTGCATAGTCTGGATTGGAGGGAGGGAGAGATAGGAGATGGTAGGGGTGAGAGGAGAAGGGGTGCGCAAGATAACAGAAGGGCAAAATGGTAGATCACTTAACACTCACAACTGAGAATCAGAGGCGTTCAGAGAGGGTTTGGTTAGGCTGCACAGAAAATACTCGAAATGTAGACAGGCCTCTAACATGCCAGAAAAACAGAAAAACAGAAGCACAGGCCAAAATTACAACTAATTAAATTTTTCAAAGCTAGTGGAGGCATCTTCAACACGTATGTACCGCCGTACTCCAACTTGTTTGTGTTAACTCCCCTCTAACACATCAGTGTGAGGTCGCTGGTGCTGTAAAGATCAGCAAGAAAAGAGCTGCCAATCATTCAGTGACAGCCACGGACGAACATTGCTGAGCAACTCTTAAATTAGTGGGTTTTATGACTACAGGGCTTGACAGGAGAAATTGCCCAGTTGCCCCTGGTAACTGGGCAATATAACCACTTCCCCTTAGTGGCTGCCCCTGCTGGCAACCACTTTCCATGATAGAAACTTTCCCTATATGCCTCTCCCTCAGTGTAAAATCTTCTGCTTGGATGAGAGCGCCTTGGCCTCCCAGTGCTCTGCAGTACTCTGCTGGAAAAGCAGCTACACATAAAACAGCCCACAGGACAGCAGAGCTCATGGAGAGAGAGTCAAACACGGCTGAAACAGACGAAGAACCTTCACAGACCACTCGGTGATGAAGCAAGTTTGAAGAACTTTGAAAAGAAGTGTGACAAGGCAGAGAAGCTGGAAGAGCAGACTGTATGCATCTGATAATGTGTGTAATAATGTAAAGTATTACTGGGACTCTGGTATCCTTGTGGTTTTTACAGTAGGAGTCTTAAATCCCTCACCTCTGTCAGGGTCTCTTCATTACATTGTTACAGGGGGGCCTCTTTTACAGATCTACAGCATGTGACAAAATCAGGATATGAGGACGGGTTATATTTAGATCCACAGGATGTGACTATATATGAAATAAACCTCACCATATTAGTTGATTATAGATATGTGTGCTGACACATTTAAATGTTTAGATTAGTCTGACATTTATGCAGCTTTTTTACACCATGTGCTTAAATTATGTGCATCAAATTATTGTCACCTTTTGTCATTTCAATTGTTTTTGTGTTGGTTTTAAAATATTGAGGTTACCACATCTTGTCACTAGCCATGCCACATGATTTGGCTTTCTTTATGGCCCAAGGCATTGGGAAACTCCACCATTAGTCCTTCAACTTTTTATAGAGTCACTCAGGACTCAGGCAACAAAATAAATGTTCGTCCTCACCGGCAACGTCAACTGAGAGGGTTATTAATATTATGTTATTTTTCAGGACAGAAAGACAAAGCTGACATTTAACAACCACATGGAAAACAAAATAGCAGTTAACTGGTATCAAATATGGAGGGTAAATTATGCTTTAAACAGTCAGATAAAATCATTTTGATGAACACACATCAGCACTGGTGTTTTCTCGGGTGCAAGCTCTGGGGAACCATGCCTAGTTTATCCCATTAAGTTGGCTGATATTGCTTTGTTCATGGACTGTTTACCCGTCAAACCCCTGCTGTGGGGAAAATCACCATGCTTGAATCACCATAATGCATGCAAGAGGATGAGAGGATTGTATGCTCAAGTGGTGGCAGGGTGGGTAATGGTAGAAAAAAAAAAAGATTTAAGCTACGAGGGGTTAAAAAAAAACAATAATACAAAATCTCCATCAAAACATGCTGTTTCCGGATTCTTTCTGAAGTAAACTTTTCACCATAGCTCTAACATTACATCAGCTGTCTTTAAATATCTTGTCCTATTATGGGAAGAGAACATATCTCCAAAGTGAAAAGCCGTTCTGTAGATTACAACATAATGCTCTCTGTTGATTTATTTCCACTACGAAAAAAATACTTTTAACCTTTAAATTTAAGAACTGAAAGCATTTGAAAGCTTACGGTTGGCTTGTACATGCATAGTATTTGGAGGTAGTCTAAAGTATTTTGCTTATTTGTTGGTCAAGCTGGGCAGTTCATAGGAGGAGTATCAAATGAGGTCTTACAGCATGAATATCACTTACATGCTGTGCAGAAAGCCTCCAGCTGTCACAAAAGGCAACAGGCCCCTAAACAAATTCTTCATCCTGTTTTCTGGTTTTCGAAAGAATCACAAAAAACATGCTTTAAAATGGCTCATTCCACATTTTTCAAAGTGCATTTTAAGTCATCAGTTGTCCGGGCGCTTGAGAGACGGTTAACCCAGCTGAGTGGCTGCTTTAAACAGCATGACAGCGTTGAACGATGGAGCTAGGATCGATGCATGTGGCCCGGGGCTCTGTCATAATGAGAAGGGGTCAAGGGTCAAGGGATGTCAGGGTGCAAGGCTGCTGGTGTTGACAAGCCAGGCCCATGTGAGAGGGAAAGTGAGGAATTACTGCTGTTATATAATGCAACTTAAAAAAGGCTAAAAACATGGGAGCGGCACCAAATTTTTACTGATGTAGTCATGAAAACACGACTCTAGCATCTGTAATCTATCTGGCCTCATAGGATGGAAAACAGAGCAGGGCAGTAAAACTGACTGTCACATTCGTTCTCTGGCTGAGTGACCCATCCCGACCTACTTGCTCCTGTACATCCTCCTGACCACTCCTGATTTTTCCAGCCCTCCCAGCACTCTCACACAAAGCTGGTGGGGTTCACTGGACATGGGTGATAGGTGATGTCATGACAGTGTGCAAGCTCAGTGTTGCCGGCCGGCCTGTGTGTGTGTGTGTGTGTGTGTGTGTGTGTGTGTGTGTGTGTGTGTGTGTGTGTGTGCGTCGAGGGAGAGGGAGGGGTTCAACTGAAGCTGGAATGCAGGGGTACATCGCTATGAGGTCATGAGAATTATGGGCTGTTTGCACAGTGGGAAGGCGAGATGTGAACGAGTGATAAAGAAAGAGAAACAGGGCAAAATCCACGAAGAGAGACATCAGCTTAGAACAGCTGCTGTGGCCAACTACGAAGCACAAATTGACAAAAGGGGTTCAGTTTCCATGTAGAAAACTCCAACAGCAGACATCATTTAAACACTATTAAGCACTGTTAATATATCTGTACACTTTTAACTCTTTAGTACCCAGACTGAGGGTGGGCAGCTGGGTGGGCTGGTTTGTCGGCGAGGGTGTGGTCACCAACATGCTCCAGTCAGGATGAGAAAAATGAACTCACAGTGAACTGAATGTGATCTGGGCTGCTGGTGTCAGACAATACAACCCATTGTACCACTGCGGCTGTAGAGCCTCATCATCAGCATAATGCCCTTTAGACCTCCCCTTCCCTCAACCCTCCACCCTCGGGGCCTAGCAGGGCCTTACCCCAATTTGAACTGCTGCTATCAGAGCAGCAGTTATCCAGCTACAATGGTGACGTTACACTCGGTTCACAATAAAAGAAAGTTCAGAAGATCAAAAGAACATTGCCGACTGTAAAGTCCTTTGGTTTTGTGGCTGGCAAAACAATTCAACCATAAGGTTCATTCAGATGCTGCTGAGGAGCTTTTGAACTTATCACACGATCTTCCTCAGAAATGTGCAAGTCTGCACGTTTTAGTTGTACAATGTGACTGAACAATGTGCCAAAACAATGTGAATGCAATGTAATTTCAGCTTTTAACTTTTACCTACAACAAAACTAAGTTTAGTGCCTCTTTTTGCAGATTTAAAAATTATCTTACTGTTTTTTCTACAAATGTTTTGAATAACTTACATGCAAGTGCAATTGTATTTTAGTTATAACTGCAATAACAAAGATATTAAACACACCTAGGATACCGAGCTGTCCTGAAACAACATCTTAGCTCTGCAATGGAAACTGGCAATGGACTGGTAGACTGACTGGGACACAGAGAAGTTACTGTCATGTGCACACCATATGGAGACACTAAATGGAGCCCATCAGAGGACAGTAGCCTAACTGTGTCCAACACAGGAATCAACTGAAGAAACAATCATGCTACCATCCTAAATGATGACAGAAGTGAAAGCAGGTCTGTCTTGACTACACTCAGCCTCAAACCGGTTATAACTGTGAGCAGTGCCGGAGCTATATGCAAGTGGGCAGTATAGATAATTTTCTCCTCTTAAACATTCAGTAGCTTAAAGAACCAATTATCCACAGTGCTGGTAACTTTTTTTTTTACAAGTAGTATCATTTCAGACAACAAAAAGCACACAGTCAACGGAGCCAATTCAAAGTTATGATCATGTGTTACAAGCCTAAATATAGCATTATTCATGTGAGAGTTTGTATCACATGATAGGAAGTACACAGTGCTGTTAGACTACATTATTTTATTAAACTGAGATGCCTTACATAAAATTGATGAGCATGTTAGCTCTCCTTCTCTTTTTGTCTCTCTCTCTCTCTCTCTCTAGGTCTCCAGTTGCTCAACTGTTCCTTGATGTATTATTGTGGATTCTGTCTGCCTACATGGCCACAGGGCACTGCTGAGAAAAGCCTACTTTGTGCACATAGCTGTCTCCTTGCGTCATGGTAAGGCTTATGGGAAGCACTCCTATGCATTCCCTGGAGTGTCTGACTCTGTATGTCAGCTGTTTTATCTGTGCACTTGTGAACATGAACATTTGTGCTGAAGTATGTTTTGTGTAACCACTGGAGTGTGCCTTTCTAGTGAACATGTGCTGGGAAAAACATGCCACACAAGGCATGATACAGGTCTCCAGTATACAGTACAGAGAAGGGACATGCCCCCCTCCTCTATTCCACTGTTGTCTCCCCTCTAACCTTTATGAGGAAGTGTGACGTAGTTTGGTTCAGACTTCTATTGGGGCTGTTTAATATTGTCTTCCTGTGGGGGCAAACAAACATCACGCCATGGGAAAGGTGTAGAACGCCACTGTCAGCCTCATATCTACACTAATAGAAGCTTAAAAGGGGAACTCCACCAATTTCACACATCATAGTATGTTTACAGGCGCTCAGGAGCACAACTGAATATGAAAAGCAAGTCTTGTGTAACTCCAGAGCAATGTGCACTAAACCTGACAAATGACCTCAAGTGGTGAGAAAGGCGAGAAACTCAATGCTACATTACTTGTGACCAAGCTGTCAGCCTCCTAGTTGCATTTTGGGTAATGTAGGTAGCAGACTTTGACAAATAAGGAGAATGTATGAAATTTTAAAAGTGCTAGGTCTGTAGTCCTTAAAATTTATAAGGAGACATTTAGATGTCTGAACTGCAATTAGTGTGGAGCAGAACTGGGTCTGGGTTTCAAGACTTCACAGAATGTAAATGTCATAGCATCAACTCTTACTTTAAAAAGATACAGGATGAAAACCATCATGACTACTTCTTTACTCATGTTTCTAGACTAGTATGAGAGGTTATGTGTCAAAGATCAAAGGGAGACCTTAAGCATTGTCCATCTCCATCTTTCTATCGCTGCTCTCTGTATTTAACTGACCATTTGTCTCTACAACACTGTTATCCTTGTCCAAAACAAGAAGTGGCAGCAGTGCCCCATCAAGAAGAAAACAAAACGTCAGCAGTGCTTTCAAGCTCCTTGTTTTTGCTGCAATCACAGTGCTGCAGGATTTTTAGTGAAAAGACACAGCAGTAGTCCTTTTGGGCTGAAGCAAAAATCAGCTGACCTCATGGTGAAACCGAGCAAAATAATCTTGTAAAGCGCCAGCCTCACTGGCTGATTCAAATACACAACTTTCAGTCAATGATGTGTCTCCCAAAATGGTCACTGGAGTAGGCAAGGTACTGAGAGGTGGACAAAATCAGTGTCAGTGCAGACCTTTCAACCACAATTTTTTCATACAAAGGTTTCTGAATGTAAAAGCATTTTCACATCTGTTTTGTGACTGAGCTGTCTAGCCTAAGAAAATTAAAGGCACCAAAGACAGACCTAAACTGGTTGAGGTGGCAAACAAACCCAACACAGGCAATCAAAAAACATGTTGCAAAAGAGTAATTAAACACAGACTGGGGCTCATTTTACTGCTGACATGTGCTAGGGTTCAAGACTTCCTGAAGCAAATTAAAAGGAAAAACTGATAAAGGAGCAATCAGTGGAGAAAAATGTCCGACAATCTGATCCCTGTATAATTTGGAGGGTCATTTATTTTTTTGGAAATTAAGAGATTAATCCTACTGACTCACCAGAAAAGACAAACTGGGGGAAAGTGTGAAGCAAAACAAAGCCATTTCTCTTTGTACCGTTTCCATCAAGGATAAAATATTTGTTTTATCAGAAAGAATCATAAAGGAGCCCATACAGAATGACAACTGAATAATGAGTGGACAACAGACTTGGGCAAAAGGTAGACCACAAGTTACGTCACCGGGCAACTCCCTCAAAATCGTGTGCGAACATGAAAGCTCACATTTGCCTACACCAAAACAAAGATGCACATCAATCACTAAACAGCACGCCTTGCTCATTTATAATGCAGTGAGGGAAAAGGGCAAATATGGGTGAAATGGGTAATGGAGGAGAAGTGGACCTCACAAAAATCCTTAAACAAAATAATAAGAAGACTGGTTGTTAATCTGAACCTTTGCATCTGAACCTGCACCTTTTAACCCATACCTTCTTAAAACTTTCACTACTGTCCCACTTCTCAATTTTCACCTGTTCCATGATCATTTGAATCTGTCTAATTATAGAGTGAATTCATAATAATTTGTCTCCTGTTTCAATGCCAGTATCTCTTTCTCAGCTGAGTCACATCAGAGACCCTAAAGAGCAAACAGAGAAGGTATGATTGCAAAACAAACAGGTAGGGCACACACATACACCTGCCTCACCTGCATGACGGTGCAAGCACCTGTATTTCCAAACTCCACACTCGCATGTCAACTGATACACGACACTTGCTCAGACTTAAATGTCACCGTGTGTCACCTTTGTGGGAACAATGGTAATGAGTTTAGTGGTATGAAACTCATCTGCCTCCACCTCATCCACTTCACATTGGAAGACTTAAGTGAATACCATGTATTACTTGCCAGTGTCACTGTAGGCTTTGCGACCGTTCAGAGCAATGACAAATTAACCTGTTGCCTACATGCTACATTGGGTGCTTTGCCTCAACACACAGCTATTCCCAGTTCAAAGTAAGCAGTCTCCCTGCTTGCTCTAACAAAAGAGTGATTCCTAATAGGAGATAGGAATGGCGTGTGTGTTGTTTTATAATAAACACCATTATTGTGCCTGTGTAGGCCTGCCTTTACTCTCTGTACCTCCATATACACACACACACAAACACTTTGAAAGCTACAGTTACACCAAGGGACATCATGGTAAACACAACATAGAGCAGCACCTAGGTGACTGAGCTCTCTGCGAGCCCTCTCCAAACCAGAAAGTGTGCCATCATATATTATTCACAAGAGACAAACTATCCATTTCCAATTCCACTGAGTGGTTGGTGGTTCCTCACAGTGGGGTCCCAGGACCACCAAAGGTCCTTGGAAAAGCCTCCAGGGAGAGCTCCCCACCAGCAAATTAGGAATATTTCACCCGTCCACACCCAAGAGCAAATGCAACCAAGCAGCCCTGATAATGCATTTTATGAGGGTGGTTTTAAGTGAACCACCATACAGTCATGTGATTCTGGGTACCTGTTCATTAATGGTGTTTTATGTAATATGTTGTTTCAACCAGTGGTTCCCAACTTTGTGGTCAGGACCCCTGACAAATTGGAGGTGGCTCACAGGATGATTAAAAAGAAAAAAAAAACTACAGCATCATAGAAAAATGCCTATTCAACCCTGCTTCATTTTAGGAGGTAACAAGCATAGGAAAGTAAGGAATCACGGATTTTAAGTATTAATTTTGGGTGCGTTTGACATAAAGAGGAAGAGTCAGCATCCATAAATGCTGCAGGTGAGTAAATACGAGTCAAATTAGATCAAACTTCATCAACTCACTTGTATGGAGTCGTTCGCCATCGCCGCCCCTGTTGCTCTGTCTTCAGTCAGCTTCACGGGCGAACCCAACCTATCGTCTCCCTTTTTCAAGACAATAAAATAAAAACGATGACAGGGAAAAGGGCCCGACCAGGCGTTATCTCAACTTTACACAAACAGTCTGTATTGACACAAAGGCAAACAGTCAAGAGGTAATCCGCATTGTTGGCTCGCCTGGCCGCGCCTGAATCGATCCTCCCTTCAGTAGGTTTCACCAGCGTTAGCGCTCACACAACGATTGTTAAAAAAAAAACTGATTACAAAAAAATAACAGCTACCAAACTCAACTCTGGAGTCTCGGAGTCATTGTTCATCTCGTTCAGTGAGCGCTGGTCATTCAACAGCTAGCAGGAGCCCCGAAAAAACCCTCCGTCATGTCCGTCCTGAGCCCGGGCGGGGGGTGGGGGGTCGCATCCACGGGGAGAAATGAGGGAAAGCCCTTTCTTACCCCTCCTCTTTTCCCGGTAACATCCGTGAAACATGAATACGCCTCGGGTCCCTTGTCTGTATCACATGCCACCCGCACGCACGCACGCACACAAGAAGCCGCCTGTCAATCCTTCACGAGCCGCTCACACAGACAAAAGAAACCCAAAGTGTCCGTTAAATGTCCCGGTAGGTGACGGCTGAACAAAAAAAAAAGCACGCGGATAAAACAATAAAGCGTCCCGTTGGTCCCGGTTCACCAGATGTAGAAGGGCAACACCTCATCACATTCAAACTGCGGGAAACTGACGGGGTGGGCAGCACGCGCAGCACTCGTACGGTAGAGCCCTGCCGCGCGCTCACGTCGCTCGAGCCGTGTCGCCCGGGCACTCATTGGTCCAGATCTTCACGGGCGGGGGCGCGCGTGCGTGGGGGCGTCACGTGACCTGCACCCACCCTGTGTTGTCGGCTGTAACTTATAATAAACCAACTGTTGATCATGTCATTAACACAACGGTGAAGTGTTCAGGGAAGTCATTCAGGTAAAAGTACTAATACACACGGAAGAAATACTCAGAGAAAAGTAACTTACAAGCAAAAGTCCCGCATTTAATATCTTACCAGAGTAAATGTACCAATACCACACAGAGCAAATACTCTGTTACAGGTAAAAATACTGAATCTTACTTCTTAATCTTTCTTAAATAAAAGTACTCATATCACATTGTAAAAACACTGAACTACAAGTTAAAGTCTTATATTTGACATCATACAACTAATGATTAGTCTCATTATGGAATAACCTGCTGATTATTTTCTCAATTAATCAATCCATTGTTTGAATTGTAAAGTCAGATGTAAGACCTTCACATAGCTTTTTTTGTCAAAACAACAGGACAAATTAAAAGGAGAGGTAAAACATCTTCAAATCCATAGCTTTAGATACTGAGGAATAAAATGAACCATTATTTAAACCTTTTATTTGTCAGCACTGTTGTATGGCTATGTGAGGTCAATCTGATACAGTTTCTTGTTTTTTAAAGTCTCACTACAGTTAGGTACAATTAAGATCACAAGTCCTCACTTGCTGCAATCAATTACTTTACTAAATGTAGCATATACTGCATATGAACATGTTAATGCTTTTTTCAACCACCGTAGTCATTTTGAAAAAGATGGCCTTATTATTATAATTCATATTATAAAAACATGAAATCTGGCTTTGAAGGTTTCAATCTGATTTAAACCCAAATTTCACATTTGAAATAGGCTACAAAGTGAATTTACGTCACTAAAAGATGTTTCAAAGCACAACTGAATTTGATCTCCTTCAACAGAAATGGTAACCATGTAGGCTGTCCATGTTTCTGTGTGTGCTGGTGTGCGAGAGAAACTCATAATAGGGTGAGGTGATGTTTGAGTGGGCGTCTTCTGTAGATTTGATAGTGAAGTTGCACTGGACCACATTTGCATGACTGATTTGCATAGTGAAAATCAGCCAGCAGACGGATAGGAAGGAAGCAGGAACAGAAAATAACTCCAACGCTCCAGGACACGCACATTTCTCATATATTCATGATATGAAAATCTGTGCTGTCACAACTGACAATGAAATGAAAAACGCTGAGTCACTTACAATCAGCAGAAAGTGTGATTCAACCTGCTGTGCATAGAAAAGATGATACTGTGAGAACATTACAAGTTTATCAACACTGATTCAATCTGTGGATGTGGAGAGTTCAGATAGTAGTAATGATTCAGTATTGGATAACAAGATCTCCTGAAATGTTTGACACTATCACCTCTTTGTCTTGTCATCTTGATTGGACTACATTTTTCAAATTAAACAAAAATTCATGGACAGGACAGTTTAAAATATATTACACACACTCTCTCTCTCAATTTTAAGAATAAAGTGGGTGTTTCAAGACAGACTGGCTGAATTAATCTACTTTAGCAAAGTAGTGTTAACAGTTATGCACTTACTGTTCTTCTGAAGAGCCATACGCTAAATATACAGTCCAAACACTGTGTATATTGGTCAGTAAAACATTGCCCGAATAGTCTTGATAACACAATTTGTCAAGCATGTCAAAGAATGGATTATGCAAATATTGTATTGTTATCAAAAACATTTTATTGAGCTATTGGGGACTCTCTTAAACTGACTCAAATATTGGCCACTTATCTCTAAATAATGAGTTACCCTCCCAAACAAAATGCCCGCTAGTCTGTACACAATGGACACAATAAATACAAACAATAAATAACCGACTATAACTGGACTCTGTAGAATAACACTGTACTTCTGCTCACTGTTTATTTCAGTTTCACTGTTTGGCCACCATGTGTGTGTTGGCTGACTCATTTATCACCCTGAGATATTATGTATTTATGTATATTCTAAGGCACACTCCGTTTGTACTATGTACAGGTATACGTACACCATAGTTATAATCATTTATCTTGGATTATCTTATTTTTATTTCATTCTTATTTCGATTTCATTTTTATATTCTATATTTTATTATTATTATTATTTTATTCTGTCTTGCATTTCTTACTGTCTATTTTACACTGTTTGTTTTTGCTGCTGTTGCACTGTAAATTTCCCCTGCTGTGGGACAAATAAAGGTGATCTGAATCTAAATAATTACTTTTGTCATCATTATTTAGAGATACTATCTCTTTATCAAGATAAAGTAGATCATAAAGCTGACTCAAAGGACCTTTTGTTTTCATTACATTGGCATAAAATGCCTTTTATACAGAGTGTTTTTTAAAATGTGGTGTTAATGCTATTACTTGACAACATGACCTGAGTTCTACCACATCTGTGTTTTACCTTACCAATGATAAATTTAAGATAACGAACAAAGAAAAGCATCAGGTATTCACATTTGACCCCATTTAACTCCATCACCGGTTTTCATTTATTTTATTACATTAATCAAAGGGATTGTAGATTTGTTTTTATGATTTATATATATATAGAAAATGGATAGATGTGTGTGTATTGATATTTTTTGTAATGCAGATCCAAACTGAAAGCAGCAACTATTTATCATTTACTTTTTATTGAAGTTTTACTATTTGTTAGCGAACTTGAGTGACCTTTGACTTTTCACAGCCTGCAGACTTCAACAGGAGAGAAGGTAACGTTACCTAAACGGCTAGCCAGTTAGCTAACCTAAAAGTTAGCTCGTTAAAAGAAATACTCGACAGACAGAAGCGTCATAAAACATTGTTATCACAATATAAATTAATCTGGTCAGAAACCTCACACAGCCGACAAAAAAAAATCTTATCTCAGTTACTTTTTCGCTAAAAAAAAATATGGCGGCAGTTAGCCGCCTTGCTAGAATGTTAATGTCAGTTAATCCAGCTAATGGTCGGCAGGTCGCTCAGGGTGTGACAGCTCTTTTACCTCCAACAGGAAATATGACAGATGTTGAAGTTCAGGTCGATGTCCAACTTGCCTCAAACTCACCTCCGGGACAGGCCGCGTTTGTCAGCGGACAGGAGGACCTGAGCGGGGAGAGGGGATCAAACCGCCTGGAGAGTCCTCACAACACCGGACAACCAGGCCAGACACCGCCGACACACAGATTATTCAGTTATAACTCACACATAAACACGATATATTCACAACTATTGTTTCACTGTTTACATATTACTATTGTTGTTGATATTTACTTTTACCTTTTTCATAGGCATTTACGGAGTATATAAAGTTGTATATTGGTGATTTGTATATTGGTGAAATGTGAACAGTGCAGTGGAAAGATGACTGTCCTCATGCTAACATGATGCAGATGACTTTGTGTTTCAGAGGTGGAGGAGGCCGAGCCGCTCTCCTTGTTGGCTGATGTCGCTCTGACGCCACCCTGCGGTAAAGAGGAGGCCTGCAGCTGTGTGGAGGACAGACAGGTGGTGGACAGGCATGTGGAAGACAGCCTCCGGTCCATGCAGCTGCAGCTCCAGTTCCTCCTGAGTAAAGCTGATGACTTACAGGACTGCCTGCTCAGCGGGTAGGCCTCTGGCTGCTTTTTAGCTTACTCAGGTACTTGTTGCTTTTGTGTGACTGTCTATGGTGTGTTCGCTTGGTGTGTGTGTTTCTGAAGACAGGCTCATGTAGACGGCGAGGCCCTGGCTGCTGCAGTGCCGAGTCTCCTGTACACCTGTCAGCCATACTTTAACCACCTGGAATCAAAAACCAGGAGCACCGTGTCCCAGCTCCCCCCTCTGCCCTTTGACATGTACACAAGGGTAAGGTTTTTCTTTTTAAGGGTTATTCAACTGCTTTACTAACAGTCATGTTTTCTCACTGCTCATTGAGCATTTCCACAGAAATCTGTTGACAGTGAGGTCAGTGGATTATGTAGGGTAATGCAGACACTGTTGCTGCTGTGTTTACTTAAATGTCACCTTTTAATGCTCAAACTGAATCCCAAGGATGTCCACTGTATAGCTGTCTCAAAGATCGACAAATGTCTGGATTTGTTGTGTGCTTTGGTGGACACGCAGTAACCTCCCCCGTTTTTTTCAAACTACAAGAGACAAGTTGTGACTGTAGTTGTGACTGTTATTACAGCTGTCATCCAGCTGTTGGAAAAAAAGTTTCCTCAAAGGGGTGTACAGCTGAATGAGAAGGACGTTTGTGTTCACTGTACGGCAACATCACAGTGTAACGGCCAGAAGTTCACTGTAAACCTCTGCTCCATGTGCATTTGTGTGTTTGTGTGTGTAGCGGCTGTTGGATTTCTCTCAGCAGCTGTGTGACAGACTGGAGCAGCTGGTTTTGACCTACGCCAGCCACAATCTCCTCTGTGTGGATGAGACTGAGCCCAACAGGCATGCTTACACACACACACACACACACACACTGATAAGTACATGTTTCTACTAATACACGTTTACTAAACTTTTCAAACCTGAAATCTGTTAGGGCAGCACGAAGGCAACATAAGAGAAGTCTTCATGTATAAACAGTCACAATACTGATGCAGCATTTGGTGTTTTGATCTACTTTTCCTAATTTTTGTCACACAGTCTCACATTTAACTCTTAAACATGACAACTCTCCTGCTGCATTCAACTTTCCTGAACATGAATATTAATCTTTTCCTGAAGGATCAACATCACGTCAGTTTGTTGTTGCAACTTATTGCTTTAACTGCTTCCTGCGCGTTCTCCTGGTACATCACAACTAAAATTTACCAATTTCAGTGATTTTTACTAATATGACAGTAAAGCCTTTCATTTATCTGGAATCGTGTAAGAGGAAAAACATGCAATTTTTTTTCTTCATTGCCTGACACAGTTGAACTTAGTAAAAGAGTCCTAACTTAATGATCCTTAAAATACTTTTTGTCAGTTTGACCTTGTGTAATATATAGCCACATTTTAATGCCTTTTACAGTCAGCAAATATCTCTATATATACTTTAAATCAATAAGGCATATTTCTTGCTGTACATGCTAATTATTGTTGGCAGCATCAATGTATTTTCTGTTTATTTTGTTTATTCATTTTCATGTTCTGTCCCTCTGTCTGACTCTCCTGGTCCACTTCCCCAGTGTGTCTCACTTCTGCATTGGGCAGAGTCAGCTTGGTGGATTGAAGCTGACCACCTTTCGCTACAGTAAGCCGGCGCCGTACCTGGCTCAGATCGACACTGGCCTTTACAAACGCATGCGCTGGAACGTGGAGAAGCTTTGGGACGAGCGGCAGCAGCAGGTGGATCAAAGACAGGGCAGAGAGGGAGAGGCAGTGACGGTCGGCGACACGGAGTAGTAAGTCTCCATGACGTCTCCATCCATCTATCCTTGATTTAACAGAAAATAACACCACTGACATCAATCTTTTATCGCGGACGTCCATATCCAGTTACTTCCTCTGCTACGAGGATATTCCCAACGCGGACGCAGAGGCCAGCGGGGACAGCCAAGTCGTCTCACATGGAGGCGTAGTGAGGATGTGGTCCATCGGTCAGTGGGTGCAGACGGACCCCAACCCGGACACAGAGGACATCTACGACTGGTATAGTGATTCATGTTATAATGTTTGTTATTATAACATTAGAATTCATGTTAAATTTTCTGTACATGCTTCAACTTCTAGCAAAAGAAAGACACCCCTCATGTGGAACGGTTTATGTAAAAAGTTAGACAAAGAGCAGGTTCAGTGTGACTAATAAATAAAGCAACAGTGTGTATGTTCCTGTTTGTTTCAGGATTGTGTGCGAAGTCCCTGTGGCCAACTACCACAGGCTGCTGTTTCTGGGCAGCAACGAGCCATCGAGCTGCAGTGCCACAGACTACCTGCAGCAGCTGCTGTTGTCATGCCAGACAGCGCAGCGATGATTAGTGACGCAGGAGTGTGTTAGTGCACATCTGTCCAAGGGATACTCCGTTTCCTTGGTTGGTTGGTTGATTTACAGCAAGTGGAAAGTGACTGGGCCAAACGTAAAGCCAGTTATTAAGCAAATATGTGTGGTTGAGTGCAATAGGAGTTTGTAAGGTTGAACATCTGATTTTATGTGCAGCCTGGATGTCGGAGCAGGAACACCCAAACTGGAAACACAAACACACCATGTGACTGCAAACACACTTTCAGCAAGAGCGACTTGACCCATTCAGGGCCTGTTGGTTTTTCCACATTTGAAGCTGTAGAGGACTTTTCATAATATGCTGCAGCTAGCGTTGGTTTAAAAAGTGTTTATTTAGTCTCAGTCCGTTTGTGTAAAGGCAGTTTTATGTACAGATTAGTCAGTTTAAATCTCGTGTTTTTGTCAGTTTACTCTGTTCTGTGTTTTAATCTAATTAAGGTTTTAATCAGAGTTTGTAATTATTTTAATTTACTGTTTTACAACAGTTTATGCATCTCTAGTCTTTTGTTGTGGAGTAAAGAAGTCCTGAAGAGTTATTAAAAAAAACCATTTTATTTACAAGAAACATTGCATTGAAATAATCACACACAATCACATATTTCTGTCCTTCAGAAAGTCCAAATAAGGAAAAGTTTACATTTTTCAAACAAGCTGCCGTGATTTGGGCAGAGAGTGCCCGTTCACTTCATTTTAACATGTTCATCACATTATTTAAATTAGTTCAGACAGGTCTCACTTCATTTTCAATAAATTAATATCCAAAATGTGAGACATGATAACGTTGAGCTTACATAACAAATAAAATCAGTTCACTACTCTGTGTTCAGTTTGACCTTGTTACCATTCAACTCATCAGTTCTATTGACTGAACATTAAGAAGAAGGCAATGTACTTACAAACAAAGAATAAAATATATAATTTACAACCATCATCCTTCATTTTCTATTCAATACAAATCTATAATATGACTCTTAAAGGGCTACTATAATTCTAAATCTCTACAGTACAAAAGTAAAGGGTTGTTTCCCTTCATTACAGTGAGCAGTCTGAACGATATACACAGAAAACCTTTTTTTAAAAAAATGTACGCAGACATGTTTAAGAAAGCATACTGAAAAAAGTCCAGCTTTGTCATAAAACAAAAACAGCAGTAAGCAAAGTTAGACACAAACATACAAAACCAGAGCTGCTACATGTATGCTTTGATAGGACAGCGCAGACATGACGAAGGGGATTTTTTTTTTGTTTGTTACTGGAACAAAGTATGAAAATCTGTCAGAAGAGACAGATGTTATTGGATGCAGATTCTCGTATCTGGTTCACTGCCTTCAATTAAGTTATTAAAATCAAATATAATAAATCAAATTATTTCATTTGATACCATACAAAGACAATGATTCAAATGACTGCAGATTAATGTTTTCTTCTTCCTCCAGTTTAGATTTGCTAGAGAGATACTCCAAAAATGAATCGAATTTTTAAGCATCTGACACTTTAACGAAGCTCAACGTGGCTGCCTTTAACGCTGACCGACGAACACACTGAATCCAGACAACATACTGACAACACACAGCACAGATAAACATTTACAACCAGCAACACACACATGTACTTCCGCACCGCAGCACATCACAGCTTCAACAATAACCAAGTTAATACTCAGAATAACCTGATACTGAACCCTTCCAGCACACCAACCCTCAAAGTCATTCCTTCACATAATACAGTGACTCCTGACCTTCACAGCAGTATCGGTTAAAACCCAGAGTTAGTCCTCTGTCCTGGACCAGTGGGGGAGGTCTCTTGTAAAAATTGTCCACCATGTGTCTGAAATGACGGCATCTAAAGCAGTATTTAACTTAACAAATCCCATTTTTTAAAAAAAAAAAAAAAAAACAACCCACATCTTGATCTTAAGCTCATCAGTGCCTGACTCCAGTGTCTTTAAACACAGAGCTGACCTTTGATAGTGCAACATCCACACAGCTCAGACTGAGATCATGAAATAATGTTGAGTCAGATCATCTCTAATCAGATCAGTATTTTCTCTTCAGTTTGGAAATGCAGGAAAAAAGGTCACTTAAGCAGCCATGTTAAGACTCTAATCAACATCAGAGTTGACAGTAGTTAAAACACTTCAGTTTGTTTAAGTGCAGTGTCACTATTAAGTAGCAAGATACCTTCAGTGTATTCTCATTTTAAAGTACAATGATAAGGATATGAGTGTCGTCATGAAAAACAATTATGGCTTCACATAAAGAGGCTTCAGATGAAGAACAAAAAGAACCAAATCTATCAGTCAATTTACCTTTGATTGATAGTGACCATTTGGCACTGCATGTTTGTGTGTGTCACAGAGATTTGGCAAAAAGAAAAGCGTCCAGTTGCTTAGCCGGTAGTGATGCATCATGGTATCCTGTCAGTAATCACATGGTGTGCGAGTTTAAAGAAATGAAATGTGATATGACAGTGTAACAGTCAGTGTGTGTTTGTAGTGATGTTGCATGTCAAGTGTGAGAGAGGCACCGAGTTTCACTCTGGTCTCGTGTTTTTTCCACCTGAGCTGACACGCAGGTTCTTCACCGGCAGCACCGCGGACATTTCTTGCTCAGAGTGGATACGGAGAGGCGGTGTCGAAACACTCAGGACACTGAGGTCATGTCCTTGGTGATTTCTGTTGGGTTTGTGAATTTGGGTGTTTTTGCCACCCTCGAAGTAGTTTACATTCTACAGTTAATATATATTTTCACAGGCTTCTTCCAGTGTGTTTACTGAACACTCAGCACGCTTACATTTGACTGCTTTAAAGCCAACATAAAATACATTAAATAAAAAATTAGAGGTGGGTCTCAAATTTGTTGCCTTGAAGTTGAAGACTGAAGTTACGACCAAGTTCCCCCCCCCTCCCCCATTTAAGAAAACAAAATTAAACTAAGCTGTGTCTAAAAAGTTTGTCCTTAAATCGGGCTTTTCTGCTTCTCTTAGATACTTCCTAAGAATATGACTAAATACCCAGTATTTGGATTGCATGGTACTCTGAATTTACATAAAATTGAACAATTCCAGTCAAGGTAAAGGCTTGCTCCTAAATTCACCTGCATCACTACATGACCATGATTATAAACATAATCCAATCCTAGCTTTGTTTTAAATTCAGTCTTAACATTCAACTTAAACATTCAGTTAGTTGGGGGTTGTAGCTACGCAGTTTTTTTTCACCTTTTTTGCATCAATGTAGCACCAAGTATTGGTATCTGTTGTGCTTATTTTTCCAGTGCAATACAGAAACCCCAGACTCTCTCTAGTTGATCTAACATTTTTACGTTAGGACCCTCTAAAACAAACCTACAGGTTGTGACCAGATCAGCTAAAAGAGTGATTGTTCCCTCTCAGACTGCCACACTTGAAACACTTAACATTTAAAGCCCTAATAGGAAAATGTATTCAGTAGTTTAATAGAATGCAATAATTTAGAAGATTAATCATCTCTCACCCTCTCAGATTGGGAACCACTGAGCTACGGATTTGTTTTTTCATGTTGTGAACTGTGGCATTGTGTCTGATTCAACACTATTAAGTAAGTGATCTGATTTATCTGCCTCAACAGATGTTACTTAAACCAATGCTGAATCATTTCTTCTGGTTATTGCATTTCCCCCTACAAGGTCTAGCCCAAATATTAACTGTAACGTCTGTGCAGCTGTAGCGCAAGAACTAAGAAATAATGTGCTCAGTGGTTTGTATGTGCGGACTGTTCTGCATGTGTGTTACCCTGTTTATTTGTTGTGTACTTCTCCCACTGTGTCTGCGAAAATGGACAGCACTTGAGTTATCATCCCTGTACGTGTGGTTAATGGTGATCAGTTCACGTCCCCTCAGTGATGAGTCTCCAGTTCTACTACCGTCCACTCTCCCTGTGGGGAGCTCCCTGTGGCCTCTGGGGAGAAACTACTGACAGAGGTGACGGTTGCGGAAGGAGGGGTGAGCGGAGGCAAGAGGCTGGGCCACAGGCTGCTCTCCAGGGGGCTGAGTGTGCCTCCTGCACCCCCTGGCAGCAGCAGCAGAGAGGAGCAGCTGTCTCTGTTGAGCAGCAGGGTCTGATTGATCAGCTGCTGCACAATGTCCACTTTCTTCCCCCAGTCCAGGTCCAGGGGTGGAGGTCTCTCTGGAGACTCAGGGGGACAAGGAGAAGAGCTCTCCCCATCCTGGGAGGGGTTGCTGAGTGTCTGAGGGGAGTGCAGTAGAGGAGGAGGGGTGGAAGTGGACGGTGATGAGTCTTCTTGCTTGTCATCATCCAGCGTCGCCCTTTCGCAGTCGTCATCCATCTCTTCGTTTGCCGTATCCTGTCTGTGTTCTTTCTTCTCTTTAACAGGGTTGAGCGCCTCTATTTCCTCGTCTTCATCGTCAGCCTCCTCTTCACTGTTCTCCAGGGCTTCATAGATGGTGCAGAGGCCGGTGGACGGGGACAGCAGCACCGTCTGACCTTTATTAGACTGCTGAAGCTCTTGTTGCCACTGCATGATTTGCTGCCTTTGCTTCAGTTCCTCCTGTTGCTGCTGCAGCTGCAGCTCAAGGTCTCTTCTTTGCTTCAGCTCCTCCTCCTTCAATTTCTCCTCCTCTTCCTCCATCTGCTCCCACACACTCCCCTCCTCCTCTTCCTCTTTATTCCTCTTTATCTCTTCCTCAGCCTCTTCCTTCTTCTTCCTCAGCTCCTCTTCCTCCCTCCTCTTCCTCTCCTGCTCCGCCTCCTCCAGCGGTCTGCTCTGCTGCTCTCTGCGTTGCTGCAGCTCCTGCAGCTGCCTCTGGTGCTGCTCCAACCTGCGGAGCTGGGGGCTCAGTGCCTTCTGCCCGAGGCTTCTGGGCGGGAGGTCAGCACAGGTCAGCTTTGGCGTGGCAGCCGTGGTGCCATGAGGCTTGACGATGTCACAGTAGGCCCTGGGGTACACTACATGATCACGGCGGTGAGGGTGTGGTAATGCAGTGAAGCCTGTGTGTGAGAGGAAGCAGGAAGGAATATTACAGTAGGGTGATGTTATAAAAAAAAAAAAAGTCACAGGCAGCAGGACAGTGACAGCAGTGCAGTGTGAGTACAAGCAGAAGGGTGCAGAAGGGTGCAGAGGGAGAGGCCTTCTGAGGCTCATACTTGCTGAAGGAATAGTGAAAGCATTGTCAAGCCAAGCCTAAATGTCTCCTAGTGGCCAGCAGTTATCTGCAGTTTTGTACTTTGAACAAGTGACAGTGGGACATTGTTTGAAAGCAGTGCAGCAGTGACAGATACAGCCTAATAAGTATTCAGAGGGGTGGAGCCACAGTATTTATGTAAAAACAGTGAACACGCCAGACAAGAGTGACCCAAGGTGATATGACTGGGGGTGGGAGGGGAAATCTGTGCATAGAGCAAATGTGCTTAGTCAATTATCTTTTTCTCCACATAATCTTTGTATATAAACACCAAGAAACTTTTTTTGTGCGAAATAATATTTTTTTAAAAAAAAGAAGGAAAGAAAAAGCAGCCATTTTCCTGTATATGCAATTACTATCAACTATGGAGAGACATAAACAATCACAGAAAAAGCCCAACGCGAGCTCGGTTGTCACCCGTGAATGGAGTTTAAAGTTAGTCAACCAGTGATACATGCAAAAAGCTCCCCATGCATTTATCAACATCCAGCGTCACAAAAGAAGACTACAACAATAGCTTGGCTTTAGAAGGGCAAACGTTATTCCAACTCAAGTACATCAAGTCCTAGAGCCAAGCTATCCAGCTGACTCTGACCAAACTGATCCACAAGAGTCATTGTGCAACAGTGACATGCATAAGCATAAGGTAACGTTGATACTGTGCTGCAAGAATGCTTTAAAACAAAAAAAGGGGGCAGTAGGTAAAGAGCTAAAACACACCCAGAAGTGGCCTGAAGGGAAATTAAAGTGGCAGCAGAATGAGCAGGGCTGGGCTCTTGAGGCTGGAGGATGAGATGTCAAACTTCTCTGCTGCTTCAGGTGGCGAGGTTCGATCCACAGATGAGAAGCACTGGTGGTGTGGATGACTCATTCCAGTTATACGTCTTTCAGTCCAGTGAAGTCTTTGAGGTGTGAGACATGACTCTAACCATATGTGTCCAATTTACAAAAGGAAAGACAACAACTAATGTGTAAGTGTCTGTGGTAGCGTATGGAATAAAGCACTGTTGGGCTACATGGTTGACTGATTAGAAGTGTCTGCAGTATAGTGAGCTGTAAAGGGCTACTGGTAAAGACCTGTAAGTTTGTGAGACCTTGAAACAAAAATGGCAAATGACTGTGCAAGTGTGCCTTACACTCTGCATAACATTTCAAATGTGAGTGTCCATTTCAATAAAACTGTACGGTAAGAGAGTACATCATGGTAAAAATCTAATCTTTATTTAATGTTCATTATTCCAAAAAGATGGATAAACACAAGAAAAAAAGCTGGGGGTACAATTTAAAGTGCAAGAGGAGATACGGAGTGTTTGGGGACAAGAAGATTGCCTGTATCATAAAGGCAGGACAGCGGAAATCAAAACAGGGATATACAATCAAAACTAACTTTCGATTATCGGCTTTGTTCAGTAAAAAGTATTAGGATAGATACACATGTTCAACAATTCATTCCATTTGTTATGTTTCATTTTCTTAGTTTTCCGTTGTTAAAGAGCTGTAAACAGACAAGTCAAATCCATGCCAGTTCAGGGCAACCACATAATTCTGTATTAAACAAAACAGAAACCAAAACCCAGGCACACTCTCACATTAGGAGTACATAGTAGTAGCTATTGCACATACAGGAATTTAAGCCATATAGTCATCATGGAAATGTTATATCAGAGGGAAGTGCCACTGCAGTTCTCTTTACATTTTTTCCCTTTTTTGCTCTGTTTTTTTGTTTGTTTAATTTTTTTTGTTTAACTTTAACTATGTCCACCCCCAGAGATTTCAGGACAAACACTGACAACAAGAACTACAACAGGGAAATATTGTGGGCAAGCTGGAATGGTGCCGAGGGAAATTAAGGGACATTATTTGGGCTGTTAGGGAGATGAGGAACTATACGTTACCTGCAAAAGAGTTCTCAGTCTTTTCACAGATAGCAGAATAGTACGGAGGCTGGACGTCATCTGGGTTTTCCTCTGGTTGCTGCAAAGTGCTGGGAGTTGACGAAGGATCCAGGGCTTCTTCCGGCCCTGGCGCTTCTTCCCTGACATGCTCCACGAACTCTGCCTCCTGCTTCCCGCAATCGATGTACTGCTGCTCTGCGAGGCACGGCTGGGCGTGGGGCTGCAGGATCAGACAGGGTTCCTTGGCCTCCTCAGGCAGCTCCTCCAAGGAAAAGATGCCGGGGCTCTTGATGCAGCTCTCGCCTGTGGACTGGGCGTTGGAGTTTGAGGCTGTGGTTGTGGTGTCAAAGCCATAGGATGCCAACGAGGTGGCTGAAGGTGGGGTGGTGTCTTCACCTGCAACACCCTCCTCCTCCCCTTCCTCAACAGTCGATAGGCAGCGCTGCGCTGGGGGCTGGCTGTCGAAGGTTATGTGGCTGACCGCTGGACTCTCTAAGGAATCATCCAACTGAGCTTCACCCTCTGTGTCACTGGCCTCGTCCTCTGTTACTGACGATGAGGAAGGGTTGGAAGTAGGGGCTGTTGCGGGGCCTCCCAGGACTTCATCAGCGGGCAGGGTCTCCACCTCCTCCTCCGCCTCTCTGTCCCCTCTCTCCAAATGAATGCCAAGGTCCTGGTAGTTTGGGTCAGGCTGTGAGGAAAGCAACGCAACTTGCGCATCTTGAGGCTTCCCATCTCGGTTGTAGTCTCCCAGCTCCTCGGGAGTGCTGGTCTCGCTGCTCAGGGTGCTTGACAGTGACATTCCTGGGGCAGGGGTAGGAGCTGGGACCAGGGTCTGCATCGGAGCAGGGCCCGACTGATCCATGTACATTTGGCCCACTAGATTTTGTGGCTCACCCTTGACACAAGAATGATCTTCTGGGTTTTCAGCCAAAAAAGGAACAGAGCCTAGTTCCAGCCAGGTGTGGGCTGGAGTCTGAGTTGGGGTCTCAGAATCTGGCTGCCAGGGGTCTGCTAAAGGGCTGGCTGCTCCTGCCATATGTGCAGGCTGGGAGACATGCTGGAGAAGCTCCTGTGGTTGAAGAGGTTCTGCCCAGGGATCAGCAAATGGGTTTGGCTGGTCCCACTGAGCTGCAGGGGCAGCAGGCAGCAGAGGAGGGGGAGGGGGCGGTTGGGCTACTCTGTTCAAATTGTCCAGCCTTTCATCCTCAGCAAAGTCATCCTCATCTGCATTCCCGTAACTTTCCAGGCCACTCTCGGTCACCCCCTCACTAGCCATCTCCACATCTTCATCTTCATCCTCCTCATCGTCCACATCATTGTCATGTCTGGGTCTCTGCGGCTCATCTGTCCGCTCTGAGCCCACATCCATGTCACACACCCGGTCATCTTCATCATCCTCATCTTCGTCCTCATCAAAGTCATTAACTGGTATGTCAGGAACCTTTTCAAAGTCCGGTGAACCTGCTGAGGCACCTTCCATGTCAATGGCTCCTTTAAGACTGCCGTCTCCCAGGTCATCTGTGCTCTCTGTGCCCTCCAGGACACCAGGGGCGCTTAATTCAGATGCACCCTGCTGGCTGCCACTCACGTCCTCAGAATCCAGTTCAGAGAGCAAGGCGCCACCGGCCCTCCATACAGACCCTCCCACTGGTCCAGCTGATCCTGGACGAGACTCCTCTGTGGGCTGCGTAGTTCCACTCATTTCAGACACAGAAACAAGCTGGCTTCCCTCCCTCTCCTCCTCGTCGTCCTCCTCATTTAGATTGGTGGCAGGAACCATTTGAGGGACAACTGCTGTTGCTGGGAGAGCTTTAGATGTGGAGGGGCCTTGTTCTGTCAACAAGTAAACAGACTCCTCTGAGAGGTCTGGAGGGGAAACCACTGGTGGTAATATCGACTCAGCTGAGACAGGGATCTGCTCCTGTGTTGGTAGTAAGGAAGCATTGCTTTCTAGCTGCTGCTGGGGTGGAGATATCTGTGGTAAGGCCGTTCTGACAGGACTTTGTGGAGGAGAGGGAGGAGCTGCATGGCCCTGAACAGTCTCTTGATGTATCACCTCTGGTGTGGTATCCTGGACCAAGGGTGGAGGAGGGACCTCCTCTGATGCAGAGACAGCAAGAGAAGACACTTGTGACACTGTAACTTCTGTTTGGGTTTCTGTTAGTGCTACCACCGCTGTGGCTGCTGCTATGGTGGCTACTGCTGCTGCACCAGCGGCACTCTGTACTTCTGCATCAGGTGTGGTAGTACTTCTGACCCCTGTCTTCTTGGCAGCAGTGAAAGGTGAGACAGCCTGAGTGGGTTTAGTACTACGTTTCGCCTGAGAGGTGCTGCTGTTTGCAGGTCTGTTGGCTGGAGAAGCAGGTGGGGTTCGGCCAAGGGGTGGTTTATTAAGGGCAGGAAACCGAGCGGCAGCCACAGGCTTCTTCGAGGGAGTGGATTTTGCAGGCTGTTGAGTTTTGTGCTGAGACACTTTGGGGTCTGCTGCCTTCTCTGTTGTGGACCATTTGGAGGCAGAGCTGAGCTTTACGGTGGCTGTGGGTTTAGAAGGTTCAGGCTTTTTAACAGTAACAGATGTTGTAGCTGTTGCAGGTTTCTTAGCCACTGCAGCAGGGGGTGGCCGGCTGATATCTAGTGCAAAGAAAAAAAACAACATTAGTTTGCCCAAATTGAGTTTCATTTTGTGAATCACATATAATATAAAATGAGCATCTTTGAGATGTTTTAACTTAGATTCAGTTGAAAATGTTTCTGACACAGACACTATTTAAAAATATTAGATTGTGTTTCCAGTACTCAAATTCAAATAGAAGATAAAATCAGGGGTTAACCAATTTATTTTACACATTCTTTTAAGATATTACTGGAACCCAACTAAGGTCAGCTAATTCATGCTTATTATTACATTTTAAGACTGACTAGAAATGTTCTAACCAAAACCAGGGGTCTGCTCAGAACAAGGCATAAATTCTAACCTTTCTTTGCAGCAACAGTTTTGGGAGGTGGTGCTGCTGTAATCCTGCCAGTGGAGGGCGCTGTAGTCACTCTGGAAGGCGCTGTTTTGGCAGCTGTAATAGTGGAGGGCTTGGTTGCACCTGTAGTGGTGAGGGGCTTGGTTGTAGCTGTATTAGGCCTAGATGTGGAGGATGCAGGTCGGGATGCTAATGGTCCTGTAGCAGGCCTGGAGGCAGAGAGACAGATGTGTTCAGGTGGCATACAAACACTGAAGGAAAAAAAAAATAGTAAATGTCATTTTGTGGTCCATTTACTTTGTCAGATTGTCAGATGCTCTTTACTAACATTCTGCATCTATGTGCATTTACGCGCATAAATAATGACCTATCCTAATGTAAACCACAAGGGCAATTTCAACAATGGGAACCCATTAACACAGCACCATCCATCTATTACCACAACATAATGCCCCTTTAGTCTCCAGTCACTTCCAAGAGTCAAGAACTGGTTGTAACTAGAAAATTGCATTTCCTGCAGAAAATGCGTGTGAATGCTGAAAGCTGAAATGAATCTGAAAGCATTGCTTGA
>JAOXYL010000061.1:10739881-10758750 GCA_028564955.1 Terapon puta
CTCCACGTTTGAGCGGCGGCGGGCTGGTCCGCTTCATGAAGGATGGACCGGGAGAGGGGCGGCGGTGGTGAAGTGGAGGAGAGCTGGAAGGGGGGGGGCGGGGGCGGAGAGAGTGACAGACCGACACAGAAAGAAAGAAAGAGGGAGAGAGAGAGCGCGAGAAAGAGGAGTCCGGCCGCAGGTTGAGAGAGACGCGTGGAGGCGACGAGAGAAAATGCAGATTAAATCCCGCGAGCGGTCCAATCGCAAACGCGAGACCGGTGGTTATGCAAAGCGGGAGTGACGTCAAATTCAAAACCCGAGCTCGAGCGCTCTTCCTGTGGCGCGAGAGGAGGGGGGGGGGGTCTCAAACTGTGGTCCACTAGCAAATGTGACATTATTGCTCACCTGTAAAATACATAATAAAAATAATTCTATGTTACAGGTGAACGCACTTCAACGAAACAGATCAAAACTGACAAAAGTCAGTAAAATAACAATAATCTAAAATAATCTAATAACCTTTAAAAGTATTGTTTGCGCCTGTAAAATCGCAAATCCAATTCACAACATACTACATTTCCCATAATGCAGCTGACACCATATTTTCTTTTGATCCAGTAAGGGCTCAAATCCCCAGTTTGTGACACACATTTTAGTCTCTGAGCATAAGCTGCATTGGTGATGCCCTGTTTACGTGTCTATGTGATCCCGCAGCCATATAATTTTTATCCAACAACAAAAATACTTGGTCAATAACGTCATATCAAATATGAGGCAGTAACACCATGCACACTGTGTCTTTTCCATTCCATATTTAAGATTACATGCCTGTTTTTTTCCTTGCCTTCATCATTTGTTTCATTGCTTTCCCTTTAAAGCATTTCATGTAAACGGTTGTTATTATAACAAATCAAATGCGATGCAAACACCAGCGCTACATGTGTAAATCAGGGCTATTTTCATTTGTAGCAGCAATGGTGTCCGTGTTTTTGCTGTTGCATTGCCACCTGCTGTACAGGTCAAGTGTGTGATTCCCTCTCATTCTGTACGGAGTGACATAAAAATAGGAGGGGGAGTAATGCAATCTCATCAAGTGGGGTTCAGGTTCAGAAACTGTAGCTTGAACGAATTACTAGCACTCCACATTCACTCTTTACCCTTTTCTTCCACCCACATTTATTTTCTGTGTTTAAAATTAAAAAGTCTGAGACACCAAAGTTCTTCTTCTTCTTCTTCTTCTTCTTCTCTCTCTCTCTCTCTCTCTCTCTCTCTCTCTCTCTCTTTTACACACACATACACAAAGACCTTACTGTTTCTTGAGATTAGGACAGTTGGGAGGATGCCTGAGTGAAACAAGTCTTCAAAATTGTTCGTTTTCTGTACTTGTAGTTTAGCACAGTGTCACTTCCCCATGGTACAAGCCCACAATAGCAGCCAGCTGAATGCTTTTTTTAAAAAAGCATTCAGCTGGCATTGTGCAAGCTGCACAATAGAAATGAATGAAAATTGAGAAGACATACAAAGATTATCTCAAACCACAAAGAAAGAAAAAGTGAATGGTTCGAGATATCTAACATGAGCTATTGGTTTCACTACTAAAACTCAGAGATGAGGAGAAAGAATGGAGACATTTAGAAGGGAAAAAATAAGAAAAAGCTTCACTCTCTGTGTGAGTGAAGGGGGAGTGAAGGCTTACCAGAAATTGTCAACCATGGACTCCTCGGTGCACACGCTCTCAGCGTGCCTCAATGAGGAACGAGTGTGTGAGTCATGTCTCAGCTCTGCTTCTCCATCCCTGCTTCTTACAGGACTCTGGCAGCTGTTTCATCAGCAGTCTGTCTGCCTTTCCAGTCGGCAAGAGGCCTACTCCAGAGTGAGGGGGAAAACCCCAAACTCTCCTCTCCAGTTTCAGTAATTCTTCTTAGACTCACTGTTCGTGAGCACTTTGAATGTTAAAAGACTCTGGGATATGAATCACCTAAAAGTATGTCAGTAAAGCATTTAAGGCTCCTTTTATTTGACTAAACCAGTCAGTAATGGCATCCATCATTTATACCACACAGTTGAAAAAGCTACTAAATCCGCTCACATCCTCCCCATCCATTTCAGATTGCCTGATAATGTTGTTACACAAGGGTGTGGCTCAGTGCTGGGCTCTGGTGAAAATCCCTAACAGAATTAGGATGGACTGAAGATCTACAGCGACTTCATGCACAATCTTCGTTTAAATGTTTCTTTACTGTAGTGTGGTCACCCATCTGCCCAAACACCTCGTAGGGGAGACAGCTGCGCACACACACACGCGCACACACACACGCGCGCACACACACACACACACGCGCACACACACACACATAGCACACGGCACAAAACACACTCTGAGAGGCCACACATGCACACAAACAGAAAGACTGACAAACACAAACTCAGGCAGGCAGCTACAGATTCAGGGGACTCATTGTATACAATATAAGACAGGAAAATGAAACTGTGCAGGCCTGCATTCTTCTTTTTAAATCAGAGGTCCTTTGTTGATATAAAAGGGCCTGAACTTCAAACAGCCAGCCACATTTTCAATTCAAGCTGGCACCAACAAATGACCACACCCGACATCAACACACTGAACCTCCAGCTCATAGACCATTAACAGCTTCTGGAGCAAGATTTTATTTGCATCAGATCAGAAAATGCATCAGATGCACTAAATAAAAGTTGTCATATACGCACATCATGTGAAAAACCCATGTGTAGATTCAGCTATGAATTTGAACTCTCTCACCGTCTAACATGAACCATCAGGACACCATTGAAGCAGTACATAATGTATGATGATATTAGGTTAAGTGGGTGGAAGGCAAAGATGTGCTACATCAGCTGCCAAGCCTTGCTTTGGAAGCTCAATAACCAGGAAATGAGCTCATCATATCCGACCGCCCTGAAAAAAGAAAAAAAAAAAGAATTGTGATTTCCCATCTGTGAACACTCTGTGCTGCTGCGACTACATTAAAACATCAACCGAATATCCACAACAGGTGGGTTAGACTGGAGGGTTTATTCCAAGAATCATAGATTCTTTTAAATCCCTTTCTTATCTGCCAACAAAGTAGAAAAAATAACTTGTCCTTTGTTAGCGCCTGAATGAGTATCCAGGAACATGAACAACTTGCTCCCTCTTCTGAATACCAGAAGGAACTGCACCCAGTAGATCAAATTACATCATGACAGAAAATGAAATAAAACTTTAATATCAAATATGATCTGGAAGACTTTAATCAGCAGGTTGGCAACATCTATGACAACATCAAGAAGATGACATCAGGACAAGTGCAGATCATTTGTATAAAAAAACACAACACCTTCTACATGTAGAGAAGGTACATCTAAGTAAAACTATAAAATACATATATATATATACATATACATATATATCTATACATGCATGTCATAATATTTAAAGTTAAGGCCATGTTAGATTTGGCACATGTTTGTCACCTTGATCCATGAGAAATACTTAGCTTAAATGTGACACTGCTGGCTAATTGGACAGAATTTGAGACGACTGGAAGAAAAACTGCCATCTCACATTTCATTAACCCACTACTACTTGGACCAGAAGTTATCTCCTCTTCACAAAACTATCTGCTTTCCGAAAACACTTTCTGTATCCAGACTGTGAGGCTCTTTCAGCTATTGTGCGTTTTATGCAATATAAAGAAAAAAAAAATCAAGATCCAGTCACTGGGCTACAGTTTCAGACAAGACATCATTATGAGAACAAACGGATTATAAAGCAATATGATTCAGTACAATAGAACATGATTACAGAAATATAAACATGTTTCAGCCTTCATTAAGTTGCCTTCTTGTTATCTACCCTAAACCTTGTTCCACTTTGGAAGGCAATTCAAGTCATTATTTCTCTTAAAACAGGTCAGACGCAGTTTGCAGACTGCCATCAGTGTTGCCCAGGAAGAGAGGAAGGAGGCGAACATCTCTAACTTCTAAACAACAGATGAATTCTGACACACATCATTAAAGAAACATGCATATGGGTCTGGAGAACAGCTCATTTTGTTGTACCGCAGGCAGCGCTGAGTGCATCATTAGTGAAGTACATCAATCATTACTCTGATAAATATGATACAAGAGGCAGTCTACGACAGCAACCAAGGGCAGCAATAAAAACACACTGTCGTCTCCACGTTTGAGAGCAACGTGATGCCTGTGAGGGAGAAGATGATGTTTGAAACTTTAGACTAGTGGTGCAGCTTAGGAGCGAGAAAACAAATCGATTCCACACCTGGAACCTCAGATTTCCCACAGTCTGTAAGAATTGACTCATCCTGTTATGAATGGATTCTCTTGTACTTTCTGTAGTTTTTCTGTAGGGTATGTTTCGACTGTTAAGGACATTATGGATTTTCAAAATAAGGAGTATTGTTGTGAAGTTTTTGGATATGTTTTGTGATGTCTAAAAAGCCCTGTCTTCAAGAGATAACCCATTTTGAAATACTATAAAAGGAGAACCACAATAATAACAACAGCACCGTGTCTGCACTACTGCAGTCCTCATCATGGCAACTGAACCCACGTAGAAACTTGACAATATGTCAATGTGGCTTTGTGCGTCATTAAATACATACAGAAAAAATACTGTTTTGTTTAAAAAAACCAAAAAGAAATAGAGAAATGTCTGTGCATTAATCATCCATGACACTGCAGAGTCCTGTTCATTTAAAAGAAAGTCCAGCCCTCACTTTTCTTCTTCATGGAGTTGAGGACTTGATAAAGAGGTCCAATAAGAAGGGTGTTGTTTAGCGTTCCTTCTACAGGAGCACCGGTCCAGCTAATGGCGCTTCCTCCTTCAGATGAGGTTTGACCCAGATACAGTGTGTTGGTTCGGAGAAGCTGCTGGGTGTCAGGAGAAACCGGCATATCCCCATGGTCAGTAGGAGGATGACGAGGTTACTGAAGACACTGTCAGTTCACCAGGAGGACGTCTTCATATGTCGTTGTTCTGGGGAAAATAAAATGAAAGAAATCATACGTGATTATATTCTGTATTCATAATATCTTGCATCATAATTATATTATTCTAGAATACTGGTGAAACTGGCGATATCTAGAGAGACATACGTACATACTTATGCTTGTGAATTTTCTATGTTTTTCAAACATACAACATCAAATAAGATCTCTACTCTGCCGTACATCAAAAAAAAAAAATTACACAAGGAGAAAAAGATAAATATACTCATGGGTATAATAGAACAGAACAACAAAACCACCAACTGAAAACAAGAAAATAATTTTATATGAAAATAAATACTGAAATTGAAACTGAAAATACTTAACTAAACTTACATCTAAAAATATTCATGTTAAGAAAACTTTTTAAGAATAAGAAAAAAGAACCATAGAAGCATAAACCTTTATTTTGATAATAGAGACAAGAATTGTACGACACACAATAAAGGTCCCCATGTGGAATCAAATAGATATGCGTCTTCAACACTGGGCCGCCTGACACCTTGTACTTCAGTACTTCGTACCAACTTCAGTACTTTTGACCACAGTTTAATGTTTACTTGAGCTTCTATTTTTGTGAAGTGATTACTGCAGGCGAAAAGGTTTAAAAGTTCCTCAAACTCAAAAATGTATGGTGGTGGAAATGACTGTTTCTCATCGTTTCTCTTGTTTCCTCTCCCCCTCTTCTCCTCACCTGTCACAGCAGCAGAAGAAGGAGCACGGCGAGGTCTCGAGACCCCTGAACTTCCCAGAGTTCGGTGCATCCGTACACTCTGCGATGAAGGCATGCAGGTCTGTGATGTGGATGGGTTCTTGAGTTTGATGCTGTGGAAATCAGTATACACAATTTAATTCCCTCTTTAAGCTCAGACACCCTTCTGGCTGTCTCAAAAAGAACAGAAATGACAACCTCGTTAAAATCCGTTCCCTACCTTGATGGTTTCGTAGGCTCCCGTGATAAGGGCAATGAACAGCGACAGCACCATGTAGATGAAGAGGGAGATGAAGGTATAAAGGTAAACTTGGCTGAACAGCCACACCAGAGTGCTGCTCTCCTGCATCTCCGCAAACGTCACGAACATGTCATCCCCATTAATAAGGGAGAACAGGCACTCAGACACCATGGACAGAGAGCGAAACTGAGGAGCAGAAAACAACAAGATCAATCTGACTTCTGAAAATATTTTGACAGGGTTTCTATGGTAAGTAAATTACAAATACAGCAAACAATGCTCCAAGTGACAGAAAGAGGCAACTTCCCGAAAACCGTTTAAACTACAGAGACTTCAGCATCGTGTGCGCAATACACACACTCGGGACATCTACTGGGGGAAGAGTGAGAGAGCAGCTAGGAGAGTCCAGTTTTCTGTGGTTTAATTATGAAGTCTGACTGGGTCACTACTGATGGATGGAAAAGTGTCCACAAAGAGATATTATATATTTCATATGAGAGCAGGAGACAGAAGACATTTCTGTGTTGAAATCAGATTTTGTGATTCATGCTGATAGGACAGGTGTATTTTTATAAACTTAAAGAGCCATGACAGATGTAAACCAAACACTGTTTTTAAGCAAAAACAGATGAAAGTGTGAGTTTAGGAAATTAATATCTGATCTTGTTTTAAATACATACAAAATATGATTTCATAAAGAATGTACTATAATGCCTTCAAGTGCACTGCAGGGAGAGTGTAGAATTTAGTCTGTTATTACTAAGTTGTGAAGTTGTGTCAATCTGAATATGACAATGTCAAGTTAACATTTAAATACAAATGGAAATCATTTAAAACAGGTGATTAGTATTAATTGAAGAAAGCATAGAAATGGATAAAAGCTACAACAGAAAAGTATGACCACAATTAAATAAATATGTGAATTTTAACCATAAATTAAAGTATTGACAATTGAAATAGAAAATTGAAAACAATGTGATGATATGAATTCTTTTCTGTTCACCTTGACATGATACGGCCCCAGGACGATCCAGCCACAGAAGCAGTATCCCAGATAAATGACGGCCACGCAGCAGCAGAAGCGGATCACATTAGGGAACGCTGCTCGAAGTGTCACAATCAGGATCTACGAGAAGAGACAGAGACTTTAGATTTATCAAATTACCATGTGTGAGACTGAGAGCAGAGAGATTAGATTAACAGGAGTCATTACATTAAATGCACCATCAAGAGGTACATTTTCTCACTGTGTGGCAGGTTATTAAATCAACAGCAAGTTACAGAATTACTAGCTGATGCACACCAGCGCATCTGTGACTTACATTGTACTTCTGGAAGAATGTGAGGTAGCGAATTACTCCAACCCACACCAGGAGTGTAGAGGTCCCCAACAGGATGCCACACAAGTCATATGAGGACATATTCTATCAACAGATAAGAAAACAGAGCCACTCATTGGACAACAGTTTCACAATGAACACACAGCATGGTGATTGCACTCATCCAAAGCAAAGCAAAAAAGAACTACAGCAGATTTAGTGAATTCAGGGTGCAGTAGTACACAGGACGCACCTTAGACTCAATGCCGATTTTGATGATACTGCCAGTGATTGTGAGGATGTCGCTGATGATGAGGAGGATATACCAGCCGTTAATGAACTCCAGCCGGTCTCCCCAGCACACTTTACGGTCCAGAGTCTCTCTGAAGAACTGCACAAACTCCTGATAAACATACAGAGAGAGCAAGAGAGGAGTTACAAAAATGGGAAGTCTGAGGTCCACATGCTGTGAAACCTTCATTGATTTTACTTTCACATAAAGTCCTCAGTACCGAATAAGGTATCATTTTCTACTAATTTTCAGACTTCTTAGTCACCCTTTCCCTTTATATTAGCATTCTGACCAACTTGATCATGATTTTTAAAAAAAACTGGTGATTAATCAGTTAATGGAGAAGTAACTCTGTGATTCAAAACTCTCCTCCCTTTCGATTGGGACAGTCTTTTTGTACCTGTTGCAGCATGATGCCTCGCAGTATGGAGCGTCCACACAGCAGCAGTGACAGCATGCACAGCAGAGCCACAGCCACATCAAACGCTACTCGTGTGTAGTTCTCAGCTGCAGGATTAAAGGGAGAAAGCAGAGCTGTCAGAATTGTTTTACTTAGACGTATCAGCAGTAGATATACTGTACTACATAAAGATCTACACATTACTTCCTGTTATCCCAGTAATAGCAACTGAAAAGAGCTTTTAACAACTATTTCCTCAAGTTTTTAACAGCTTTGCAAGCTCTCATTTGCATTCTGTGCTGCGGTGTTTCTGTGACCTCTGTGAGTCTTATTTTACTAGTCTGGGGTCTCACCGTGTCCAGAGACGCTCGGGTCTTTACACTCCTTTATGGTTGCCTGATTTTCTAAGCGAATCTTCACCTTGCCACTGTGAGCCTTGTTGTCAAGGACTATCTGGAGGAGAGAGAAGCATTTTAGAAAATAAAGTTTGTGTGATGAAATATAGAGAGCATCTTCACTGTTTCATTCAAACAGAGCTGCACAGCTCCAGCTATCAGCCAACACACAGGTCGATGATTTTGACGACATACCATCTCCTCTTGATTTTGTCATTTGATCCCACTGTTCAGCAGGCACTATTTGTTTTCATGGAAACACTTCTCAGGAGTTATCAAGGAAGCATGGAAGCAGCATTCATAGGAGGACAAAGTTTTTAGTCTTAAATGAGGTAAGTCTTTATCTTTGTGTAACTTGCATTAGATTAATCTCAGAGCAAAGACATGCCTGCCTTTACATTGTAGACAATGAGACACACGCAGACACTGAATTGCATTATAACAGCCAGAATTGAAATGTAATTAAATGTTTTTAATAATATTGGATCAGTACTTTGTGTAAATAAGTTTTGTGTCTTCTAGAGTACATACAGTAATGTTATAATAACGAATTGTTCCTAACTGTTAATTATAATTATTAGGAATCATATGTAATCATTTACTAATAATCGGCCCCTTTGAGGTGAGATCATTTCTACTAAACATCTGACCACACTCCTAGATAAGCATAAACCTCTACAGCAAGCAGTTACTTAGTCCTAGTACGATGAACAAAACAAACAATGGCTCAAAAATGTTTATTGTTTTAATCTGAACAAAAAATATTTTTTTTTGTGGAGCTAAGCAGTTTAATAAACTAAACTTTATCACATGTGTAATCCTGTGAACATCATTGGTGCTCAAGTAGGAGCTCTTGAGCAGCTCTGAGAACGCAAACATCAGCTCTCTGTGCACAAGTGTGCCATCAAGTCACTTGCTTACCGTTATGTAAAAGGTGTAGCAGTCTGGGATCTCATTGTTGATGATGGTCTGTATATTGATCGCCTTCAGCTGGAACTCTATGGTCACATTAATGAATCTTGGAAAAAAAAAAACATATTGGGAATTGGGAAACATTTAATGGTACCACAATGACCAACTCGTGTGTGTGTGTGTATGTGTGTTTGCCTGTACACTAACCTGTGTTAGTGTTCTTGTGTACATGAGTGTGCGTGTGCAGCAGAGATAAGTGGCATGTTGAATGTCATCATCAGATACTACAGAGATAAATCTCACCACCAGAGGCCAAACGAGGAGAGGCTGAGGTGAAAAATGAAGCCTTACTTGTGGAACTTGAGTGTAAAGTTCTTGTAGCTGTTGGCAAGTGGAGCTGGAGGGACTGACAGTGGGTTCACACCTATACAGTCTGCAAATAGTGCGGAGAAAAGACACAAAACTGAGTATGTACAAGAATAAACTGAAGATACAATGGATGTATGGTGGTCTTATAAGATGATGACATCTTATTGGAATAATTAGAAGCAGCAGATCACAAAAAACATTTGACATACTTGACATGAGGTAAAGAAAGATTTTTTTCATGAGAATGTTTCCACTCTTACTTCCTCTTCATTTGGTCAAATGTGACTCAAAAACACATCAATATGAGGAAGTAAGAAACTCTGAGGGTATGCAACACCATCTCTTGTAAGTACTGGTGACAAAAACTAATCTGGAACATTTTATTAGTTTACAGCACATTTCAAAGTAGCTGTAAGCAGATATGAGGGCACCTTAAATATTTATAAGTGTGAAATAATTGTCAACAATTATAACTTCTCCTATGAGGTTATATTACAGCTGTGTTTTGTTATTTTATTAGTAGTAATTATGGATTTATACACCACCCTTCATCGATTAGAGCCCATCACAGATGTTATAGTTGATAGCAAATACATTACTTGCTTACAACTACACTTAAGGTGTGTTATTTCTATTGTGCTATTACTTATTACTATACTGCCACTGTAACTATGCTAAAATAATAAAGTATTGTGTGTTTTATCACCAGAAAGCCAGTAGGAATGCAAATCTTTCTGTCCATGAACCCTCCTACATGACATCTGTGACATAGTAATAACACAGTAATCTCATCCACATTAGTCAGTGACATTAACATCTCCCACAGTTTTGAACCAAGTAGGAAGTAAATGTGAACTAAATCAATTAATGCTATCATCATTATCATCAAAATGTATAATTATGAGAATGAATGAATGCAATACGCTTTCCCAACAGTCATGCCTATATGACTTAATACGTGTTGTACAGTTCTTTGTGTTCACATTTTAGGCCAAATTGTGGCTACACAATATAACCCAAAATGTGTATCACCACATATTTTCATCACATAATTTCACTAGAATGTGAAAAACAAAACCAAAGCCTGGTGACCATAACTGCTGATTTCCTGCACAGTTACAGTTATTTTGAGAAAGCCTTTGCAGAACTTGGTTTAGAGATACACTCTGTTAGTTACTTGTGTGAGACGTAGAGTGAATCCTCAAACATCCCTCCCACTCCTACTTTTGAAGTGATAAAAGAAGTCGCTTGTCTTGCTCCCTCAGGCAACAACTGTCACCCCGGATGGTCTGTAGATAACTGCAGTCTGCTTGACCTCCAATTCTATGCAAACTACAACATGGGTCACCAATTTTTAGAACAACGTTCTCATCAGTGATCCGCCTCTAAAGAACTCATTTTACTGGAAAAGGGAAATGTGCCCTTGTGACCTTGAACCCAAGTTATCAGCTGCTCTGATGTAGAGGCACTCATACTATGGTACATTATAAATTCTTGGGTTGTTTCAAAGGACCAACAACTTGTCCAAGCACTGTTAGCCTGCAGCATCTCATCCACGCATAGTTAGTTCACGTACCTGTGATGATGTGTGGGTCTATACTGAAGGTGTCGTTGGCTGGATCGATGCTTCCTTTTTTGTAGTACTGTTGGCAGAGGGAGAGCGCGCTGCCATTTACCCCAACACCATAGACGTATGCATATCGTCCCACTGTGGTCTCTGGTAAGGCCAGATACTGAGGAGAGGAAGAGAAAAATAACCGTGTTCTAATAGCTTATTCAATTTTTATTATTCTTTAACCCACAGGTTTCAGAATGATAGCACACATTTTTAATTGCATAACTGTAAATTGTGCAAAGTTTCATGACAGTTAGCTAAAAACAAAATTTATATTTTCTTTACATTTTTAATTAAGTACATCAGAAAATTCAAACCTCTCATTAAACCTAAGTCCATGCGCAGTGTATAACATTCAGAGTATTTATATAAGCCACAGCTGCAAGAGATGAGCAGCACATTTTAAATAAATGCGATAATTTACAAATGTTCTTTATCATGGTGTCACAGTATCAGCCTCAGTGAGTGAGTAAATACTTTTTCAAAAACACTGTTTGTTGAAAAGCCTTTGGTATTCACAATGAAGGTATAAACAGGTAGTGGGGCATTTTTCTGTGACACTTTTGTGAGTTGTAATGAAAACTGTATCTGTTTCAGTTGCTTTCTACAGTGACAAAGGTCTTCAATTGAACATGCAAGCTCTATATTCATAATAATACCTGAGATGGGCAAATAATAAAATAGTGTTAAAAGTGTTACAGTGTATAAATGCCTACTATTATAATCACTATAACACCCACCTAGTCTTGGAGTGGAAGTGGGATGATTATTTCCGTATCTAATGAAGCGATTTAAGTTATTCTAGTGCTTATATCACATAATCAAGCAGCTTTAACACTCCTCAGGGCTCACCTGTTCCACAGCGTAGAAAATGTGGTCGTAGACGTCGTTCTGCGTGTAAACAGCGAAGGAGTCATCTGAGGACTCATCGTAGTCTTTGAGGAAGATGTGCTTGAAAGTCATGGTATTCTCCTCCTTGAAGGTCACCACCACCTGGTTACTCAGGCCAAACAACACCAACTGCAGCCAAAAGGGGAGGGTGTTAAGAAAAAGGAATCAGGTTAAAGGGCAAGGAGAGAGTGAGAGATGAAAGGAGGAGTGGAGGGGACAAAGAATTGAAGTTGTATGTTCCAGGTGCAGCTTTAAGACTGTGCTTCAGAACTACTCTGTAATTTAAGGCTTGTCAATCACATTATAAGAAAGTTTTTTGAAGCTCATAAATCATAGACAGCTCCCATCCAGGAACTACTGATGACACATTTTTTGACGATTCAATGAAGCACTGACGCTCTGCCAGCGTGCGTTATTTATGGTAGCTGACGTTGTAGAGGAAACGCGAGTCCATTAGTGAGCCATGCTGCAGAACAGTGCTAATGAAAGGTGCTAACACAATTAATGAAAGGTGCTAACACAACACATTTAGCAAAACGCCTGACGGACCAACAGGTTGACCTCGAGAAAGAGTTATGTCGTTTGGTGACAGCTCTCATTTCACTGAAGCATTAAACAAGACGGCCTAGTAAAGCTGTTAAAGTTCAGTTGTCACGCTGTTGGGCAGTCATTTGTAATCAAAAGCTAAGCTAATCCCTCTCAGAGCCATCAGGCATGAGGACTCAGATAGTTTTGCTTCTTTGAAAAAAACTTTGACTGTGATAAACGTAAACTAATTAAGGTGCTTTGCAATTAACACTTTGAAGATTTAAGTTAATTAGATTTAGACATGTTGTCAATTTTCCCTGTGGTACTGAAATTGGTATAGAATATCAAAGTTTCGTTCTGAAGTTTATTAACCCTTTAACACCAGAGCCCCAAAACAGGGCACCTGGATGCATCTTATTGTAAGAGCTGTGCTAGTAAACTGTACTTTTCATCTTTTTTTCAGAACTACTTAAACTTTCATTATCTGAAAGAGAGCTCTGAGAAGAAAAAAAAAATCATAATAGATAATAAATAAATTGAAAATGTTCCTAGGACAGAGCATCCCACTGTGTGAATACAGTAATCCCTCGCTATATTGCAGATTTTATATGCAAACATATTTAAATGTATCTCAGAGATTTTTTATGTGAACATATCCAATATAATGCGCAGATTTTTCACTGGTTTACAGATTTCTGTGAACAAATCTTACCTGAAATCTAAGAGAATATAAATGAACAGCTAAGCCTCAAAATGTCCACCTGGACTTTTTTTTTGTGCTTATTTTGATTATTTGTGGGCTTCCCAGTGAAATGACACCATATCACCATGACACCACCACCACCACCATGTAAAGTGCGATGTCTCAGCTTTCAGAAACCGTTGGAATTTTTCCGATAGCGCAATTAATTAATTTATTAATTATGATAATCTAAAGTGCACTAGGGCAAACATGTTGGTGCCGACACCTTCGCCGTTAAAGGGTTAACATATTACACAGAGACAGGCTGAGAAAACCAGCTGAAAGAGATCCCGTTTTCACTTCCATCTTATTTATGCATAAAGATGTCAAATAAACTTTGAATTAAAATGTTTGCAGTGGTATACTTTTATTTCTTACTGTTTTTCTATGCAAGTGTGTCTAAATAGAGAAACATAAACTTAAGGTTGAAGTTTTGTGCATTTGTTAAATTGACAAAAGGAAAAGAGCACTCAGATGTAATGTGTGACGTACCTGAGCTGTGACAACGATGATCTTGAGTAGCTGCAAGATCAGCTTATAGGGCTTGCGGCCCTTTGCGTGATATTTATCACAGGGGCTCATGAAAAAATATTTCAGCTTCCTACGAATGGCCTCCTCTTCCGGATCTGCCGAAACCCAGTGACCTCCAGTCGTCGGAAAGCGGTGGTTGATATCGTTGTTCTCGTGAATGTTGCTCTGATGGCTGTGCTCCCCGCTGCTGTCTGTAGAGCCATAGTGGGTCACTGACGAGCACAGGCCATCCCGTTCTGGAAGAAAAAAATAAAGTTTCTCGGTCATTTAAATTCTTTTAATGGTCCACAGAGTATGAATGCTACAAACTATGATGACTCCCAGGTTTTTGCTCTTGTGCCATCATGAGGTGGGTATTCACTGAAATGTCTTTATAACTACTGGATGAACTTCTATGAAATCTGGGACACATATTCGTACCCAGATGAACTGTAATAATTTCGGTCCACCTATGTCTTTTCATGTAGTGCCATCACCAGCTTAAAATGTAAATTTGTACAACAACTGCCAGAAAAAAATACAGCCTCAGATTTGCGAGCATGGCTTTAGTTCATTTTATGTTATTAAGTCATCTTTGTTTTGGAAGGGAAGGCTGACATCCCCAACAAATAGAACAAAAAAAATCCAAGAAACTCTGACTTGAATGTTTTAGGGCATGAGGAGCTAGGTCATGAGGGTGTTACACTAAAGAATGTCACAGCTTTTAGAAATGATAAATGTCCTTTGTAATGTAAAAGTGATCAGGCAAGACGAGGAGAGAAGCACCAGGACAAAAGTCCCTATTGTCCAGTCCAATAGCTGTGACAGGCTGAGAGCACCAATCATATGAAGTGAGTCCTCTAAAGCACTGAGCCCAAGTCTAGCCATTTCTTGCAAAACTTGACTCCACCTGTTCCTCGATGAAACCGACTATATCCCGCGGCAGCCTCCTGTCATCACCAGACGTGCACCCAAGCCTGAACAGTCTGTCTGTCTGTCTTCAGTTTTAACTACTTTCACCTCATTCTGACGCCTCCTCTTGGTCTCTATGTGTGCAACTTTACTCCTCTCTGTCCCCTCCGGCACTTTTCACATGCTCATCTCTACCGCATGTGATCAAACTCTCTTAACTCCAAAGATACTAGGGCTGATGGAAATAAATGTTGCTTTGGGTTTTCCTTCAAACTAGTGAGCATAAAAAACAATATTTGATTATTACAGAGAATTTTGAATATTAATGATAAAACACTGCGACATTTATGATCTTATTTTATCTAGAAAGGAGCCATACCCTCTTCTTAATTTCTTCTTTAAATAAAGAAAAGCAACTGATATGATTGTGCAGCTCTGTGTAGATGTATGTAGTGCAGAAATACTATATTTCAACGAGTGACACTAAAAAGCACAAAAGAATTAATGCTATGTCTGCTAATTACTGCTGACATTAGTGTAGCAGGAGAAGTAAGGGAGCTTGCTGGGTCTGTTAAGTACGAGCTGAAAAACATGCACACATGAATACATGCGCATTATTCTGAAAATAGATCATTCTACAAAACATTTGTACTTTAACTGGTACTTCATTATCATTTAGTATTTCTGTACTGTGGTTTTTTCTACTTCTCCCACCACCATCCACATCGGAGGAAAAAAGTCACAAATCAGACTAATCATGCTTAATACCTATCACATGCTTTCAGCCTGCTTTAAAGACACAACCAGGAACAGGGTCACTCAAGTTCTCACAGTTTACACTCCAGAGTAACTTGTTGGGTTGGCAGTCGAACTAGAAACTAGTCATGGTGCTCATAGTTGGTTCGACGGACAAGGAGAAGGTTTTTAAACATTACTATGTTTTCAAAGTCAGCACAAGCAATGTCAGATAAAGTGCTGAGTCAAGAATCCAAACTCATCAGACACAATAAGTCAGCAGAGCAAACCAGCTGCTTTGCAGAGTTGTCCGATGGAAATGAGAAGTGAAACAGGACACACAAACACACAAAAAAACAAAACCCGATGTGGTTCAACATTAGTCAGCATTAACTTTAAACGAGAGGAAGGTTCAACAGAAAAATATTACACAGAAAATAAAGAGCTGCAAGAAGTCATCGATTAATTGATTAGTTGTCAACTATTAAGTTAACTATTAATTAACTTAATTATTTTCAAAAGACATAAGTGTCAAAACTCTGTTTTAAGTTTCTCAAATGTGAATATTTTCTGGCTTCTTTAATCCTCTATAACAGTAAAATGAGTAACTTTTGAAGAGATATTTAGATATGTCACACTGGGATTTAGATAGTGATCAGTGTTTTTGACCATTTCTGACTTTTAATTACTTTTAACTAATTTGTTACTTGAGAAAAAAAAATCATTAGTTTTAGCCCTTCAGAAAAGTTATAGACATAACACCATACCTTTGTTGTGCATCACTCTTTCGCTTTGTAATCAAACAATTAAACATTGTGGTTGAATACTCCATGCCCCTGGACTTCAAATGTCAAACCAACTACAACTAGAGTGACATTTCCTGCAGCTAGCAGCATTAGTTATCCTTTAAGCAAAGCGAGTGACAGTACAATAAAAATATGGTTTGGGTTTTTAATGACACATGACATTAAGTGTCATTAAATTACAAAAATTATTACATTAAGGTCTTTAAAACTATGAGTGAAGTGATTAAATAGCTTTTTTTTTTTAGCTGATCACACCCTTATAAGATTTCATTCGTACTATTGTGCATGATTCACCTCTGGAAAGAAGCTGACGCTGGGGTTCATGACAACCACATGTGGTTGCCTGCAGCAAACCAAAACCAATACTCATAGGATTAGTTCCTTCACTATCCAACACCTGTTGTCAACTTGTGACAAGTTCTAGCTCTTAGGTTGGCATAAACAACATCCGGATGAGCACTCCGCTTTAAAAAAAAGGAGTGACAGCGTCTTGATGAACCCTGCTGCAAACGAGGAAGGTGAGGTGCCCCGGCTCTGACAGGGGTTGCGTGCCTCAGTAAGAAGAATGAAAAACAGCTGAAAGAATCCAACCACTTCACATTTCATGCAGACAATAGACGGGAGACCAAGTGCACACGTATCTTTGATCAGAGGAGTGTGTCGATCGTCACGGCAGATAGCAATCGGACAAACAAAAATGGGCGCAGGCCAATGACCGTGCCACCAGATTTGACATAAAGCAGAGTAAATCTGTGAAAATATCTGGCTCTTCCGGTTCACAGCCACCTGTGCAGTGCTGGTAGAAATGCTAATGCAGCTACATGTCTGTCAATCAAAATCCTTACTGTAACTGGAAATCTGTCAACAACTTGGTATCTGCACTTGGATCTGGTCTGGCAGTCCGCAGCCAGAGGCCACCCACAGGTTGAGAGTCTAAAACTTCCACTTCTGCCTGAGTTAAAGAAAACATCTTGAGCCAAAAAAGATGACACACTGATAACCATGTTCTGGTTGATTTGTAGGTCGGAGGTGATACTTTTCATGAACTAAAATGTTTCACTCTTTCTTAATGTGGATTTAAATGGCCAGTTTTTCCAAATGACCTGTGCTTTACCTCTATGTAATTTTTTGAAAAACTCAACAGCAAACATGTCTGTTATTCAGAAAAATGGCAGCACAGACATGATCATTTTGTAGAGCAGAGTTCATACTTCTCTAGCAAAAAGTAGTTCCTGTGTCACAGTGAGGCCTGAGGATTTCCTGAACAACCAGGATCTCTCCTTAAAACTTTTGTGTTTTCAACCCTGAAAATCTGAGGGACAAATATCTAAAAAGTACTTTTAATATGCATAGGTGGAAACCACTTAGAGTGGACACATAAAAAGATTTTTATAACTTGGGTAAACTGAGACTTTAAATTGAAGCTTATTAAAGACATACGTGTGTGCGCAGGCCAGTATGTATCTGCATGTGTGGCCCCTTAGAGCAGACTAGGCAAACACAAGCTGGTATACAAAAACCCAAAAAATGTCTTAACTCAAGATCTACTCACACTCTATTCAAAGATCCCTCACATCACAGGGTGACAGTGGAGCCGTACTTCACTCAACCCACATCAACAACCTTTCTGAAAGCCTGCAGACTCAGTCACGCGTGAGAGGAGCTTATAAAACAGCGTTGGGACTATTATTATGCATGAAGACGTTAGGCCGCTCAGACATGCCTGATTTGGTAGATTTGCTGAAAGAGGAGCTCATGATGGTGACACTTGTGGGTCTCAATGAGCAGACAGTCTCCTTTACACCCAGAAAACTCAGAGACACTGCTGCCACAGAAACTGATGTACTGGTGTAAAATCACGAGAGATTAAACAACCAATCATTTAGTTTAAACTGTAAAAGAATCAAAGGTCAGGTCGTTAAATGTTGTGTTTTACTCGAGCATCAGTCCAAAACTAAAATGACTCGATTTATAATGTTACAAAAACAGATAAGAGCATCAAAGTTTGACACCAAAGAAGCTGAAAATCAAAAGCCCACATAATTGTCAAAAACATTAACATTTTCTGTTGATCGACTAAATCATTAGTCGTCTCATCTTGGCTTTAATAATAATCTGTTTCTAATCTGTCATTCCTCCAATAGACAAACATTCAAACATCTAACTACAAGTGAAATGACAAAGTATTTGCAGACCGACAGACAGTGTAGAAGGATTTACAGGAGAGGACAATAAAACAGTCAACCTGAAGCTGTCTCTAAGAGGTGATTACTTTTTATTTTTGTGTTATTGCTTCCCTGTCACAGGTCCGCCTCAGTCTGTGTACCGAGACCCGTGACGGAGCACGAAGAAACAAAATCCCACTTTGTCAACAGGGATTTAAAAGGAGAGATCTGACAGGGAAAAAGATGACAGAGCAGAAATACACAAGAGGAGGTGACATGAAAGCTGTGGACGTTTCAACAACAACAACAACAACA
>JAOXYL010000061.1:10778397-10795896 GCA_028564955.1 Terapon puta
TTTTTGTATTGCCTGTTAATTTGAGTCGAAGTAAACTGTTAAAAACTGCATCAAGCGTGTCTGTGGATCCTTTTTTGTTGGAAATAATTTGATTGTGGAATCAAGAGAGCGTCAAGCTGAGGCTTCATTCAATGGAAATCTACATCTAAGTTTCTAAGGTAAATCCCCTGAGGTCCCTGTGCTTTGTCGGTGTGTTGATAAAAACTAATCTAACCTGCAGGTTATGGAGACATCATGGCTGTTGAAACCTCTGGTGCCTCAGAGAAAACAGCTCAGCAGGACAACCTGAACTACTCAGGTAAACACTGTGGTAGAGAAAAGAGCTTATTTGAAGTGTAATGTTCATGAAGCTTTTATCTACAAAACTATCTAATCAGTTTCACTGTAGCTCAGTCAAGATATTTACAGTAAGATAGCTGCATCTTTTGTACTACTGCTATAATCCTTCTCTTTTTTTTGTGTAAGGTAAGAAGGCCTCAAACACCATGGCAAAGACTGATTTGAACAGGATGAAAAAGTACAAGTCAATGATCAAAAGTGTTGGGAGTGACCTTAAAATCCACCCAGCTCTCATTGCTGGTATCATCTCCAGAGAGTCCAGGGCTGGAAAGACACTAAAAAATGGTTGGGGAGACTGGAACCCAAAGAGAAACGCGTATAATGCCTGGGGACTAATGCAGGTAGGAACAGATAAAGCTGTTGGACTCTCATCCTCTTGGCAGAGCATCACATTTTGAGGAGTAACTGAGAAATTTTCTCCGCTGTTTTGAATTGATGTTCAGTCTATTGTTTGTTCAAGTTGCTCACTGCAGTTCATTACAAAACTATAACATATCCACTGTTTTTGAGCAGTTACAGCACACACACCACTGGGCCAGAAGATTAATGAATTCACTCTCTCTGACACTCACAGCAGGGGTCTCAAACATCATTTAACATGACTACTGGGCATCTATAAAAATGTTTATGCAACCTTTGGCACATTTTATATTTGTGCGTATTGATAACTGGGCATCTGTCTAAGGCAGCCTTAGAAAATTGTGAGCTTATCCTGTAAATTTTTACTTATACACCTGTTTGTCTCACTTCAGTACAGTACAATAACAGCATTGTTTGTCCCATTTCTGTAGGTTGATGTTAATCCAGATGGAGGTAATCACGATCAAGAGGGCGAATGGGACAGTGAGGAGCACCTCCGCCAAGCTACCGAGATCTTGATTGATTTCATCGAAAAGATCCGCAAGAAATTTCCAAACTGGTGCAAAGAGCAGCAGCTGAAAGGTTTGCTAAAAGAACCAGGGGACTCGCACATGTGCCAACTGTCTTCACACTTCATTTTGCTTTCTTCTCATTTACATTTGTCTCTGCAGGGGGGATAGCAGCCTACAACATGGGCGATGGAAATGTCCATTCCTATAAATATGTGGATGAAAACACAACAGGTGAAGACTACTCCAATGATGTTGTTGCCAGAGCTCAGTGGTATGCAAATAATGCTGACTTTTAACAAAACCTTCTCAAGAATCACCTGCAGATAATGAAGGAAACACAAAATTTGAGTCTTGTGCCAAAACTTGATTTAAATAAAAAATATTGCAGAACCACTTATGATCTTGCAGTTTATTGGGCTGAATGTGAACTCCTGCTGTGATCATTTGTAGAAAGATAAGGAGAAAAATCATATAGACTTAAACGAACTACTGTTGAGGCAGACTGAGCACTGCACTAAACCAAGCAATCTGTCACTGAGAGATGGAATGAAATCACGAACAGGAGATGTCAACACTCTGTGTAGAATCTACATTTATACAATGTGAGCTGTGAAGGGAAAGTGAAAGTTCAGTGGAAATAACCAACACTTCCATTTTAATAATACAATTCATTATCACTTGACGATGATGATTTTATTCTCATTCATTAACAAATTTCAAAACTGACACGCCTTCTTATGTATAAATATGTGAGTAACTTAATACTAACTTCAATTTCTGTTTTTGGATCTCAGCTCCAACCTTTGATTTGCTGCAATTATCATGAGATAATTACATGACTTTTAACAGTATTTGTGTCCACTCAGTCTCCTAAAAGACAGTTAAATGTAAAAAAAAAACAACAAAAAAAACCCATAACACTTCAGCTTTGGATGTCAGATGTCATCATAACAACAACATAGTCAGTAGCTTTCTGTCCTCAATGTGCACCCGCTGGTAAGGCTGATGGTATCAACTCAGCCCTGTCAGAGTCAGCGGTAGGCGCAGTGGTGTTCCTGGTGCTGCCGCAGGTCCACTTTGTGCTGGAAGCCGTAGAGGCAGCGAGGACAGCGGTAGGGCCGGTCGTCCCTGTGTTTACGGCTGTGAGTGATGAGATTGGAGCTCTGGCTGAATGCCTTCCCACATATCTGACACACATGTGGCTTCTCCCCTGGCACACAAATACAGCATAAATTATTTGAATGTACTGGATGTTCAGACAGGAAAGATTTCAGACTCTGCTCTGACAGTGAATTTCTGACAAGAGGCATATACATCTGTCATACTTAGATCATACTACATCTTAAAATGGCTCTTTTCTCTAAACAACATTTCAAAATCAAAAGTTATTTCGTTTCCAGTGGCCGAGAATACACACATCCCTATACATTCAAGATTCAAGATTTTATTATCATGTGCAAAACATTTACAGGGAGTCTCTGGCTTCCTTAAACACTGCTCTAAAACCACATGTGCAAAAACAACATAAAATAAATAATAAACTGAAATAATAAAATAAAACATAGAAAGATTATACAATACTATCACTATTATATCTGAAGACTAAATATAAAGCTACAACCAGCTATTGGTTAGCTCAGCTTTAGTAAACAATAAAAAACGTTCAACCAACGGGTTGACATGAACACACCGGTGTGTATGAAGGTGTGTTTCTTCATATCAGACTTCTGGTGGAACCTCTTGCCACAGTACTGGCAGGGGTAAGGCCTGGTGTCTGAATGTATGAGCAGATGAGTGGAGAGGGTGGAGGATCGCTTGAACACTTTCCCACACACAGCACAGCCAAACGTCCTCTCCTAAAACAACAGGCACTGTGGTTACTGATTGATGAGTGTCATGTGCATGATATCATTTAAAAAAAAAAGAAACTTCCAAGTAAATAGGAAGGTGATGCTCACCTTGCCTTTGCATAGTGACCGCTCAGTATCTGCCCTGCTGGACTTGATGTGTGCTGATGACAGAGTTGCTCTGCTTCCATGACTCTTGCATATGTGAGTCTTCAAACTTGACAGACATGAAAATATCTACAAAGACGAGGTGAACATAACGTAAATACTGAAATGATCAATTTAGTTTTCAGGAGAGTGGAAAATGAGATACATGTACATGTGGAAAAAGCTGTTAACTTTACTTATTATTTAAGTATTTATTGGCACTATTGACCTCTAGTTAGTGTTTTTTGTCAGGGTCCCTGTGTTTTCTCCCCTTGCTCTTCCTTGTGTGTGTATTTGTCTCCCCCTGTCTGTTTTTGTTTGTTCCTGCACTGAGGAGGACGAGAAGGTCACCCCCAGTCATCTACCAGGACGCCTGGTCTCACCTGCACAATGAATGTACTCCACTAACTATTCGCTTTCAACTCTCTGTTTGGCTGGTCATTCTTGGGTCCTAATACCATTCTGAATTGTTACAGCTTTGTCTTTTAACTTCCAGCTGCTCTTGTTGGCTATAGTAAACACGTCCTTGATCCTGTGGCTTTGGTCCTGATTCACAATGTCTAACAGCTACATTTAGCTACAGTGCTCATATGACCTGACACAATCACGGCCACTCCTTTTATGACACCATATTATCATAAACACAAAACCAAACATTTTGGCCGGTCATGTCACTATTTAAACAGTATGATGACAGCACGGGGGGAACTGATCTAAGTGGCTCCACTTTGTAAGTAGTAGTGAATGTTTCTCTGAATGTTGAGGAGTCGACAGTCCTTCAGGCTGTAGATGAACAAAACTGGCACACTACAACTGATGTCCAGGCCAAGACAAATTATATCATCATCTTGTTTCATCTTTCTAAACCTTATGGGAAAGCAATGTTGATAAAATCTTTAAATTGTGGATCATCAACAATTATATTATATTATATCTGATGACTGCTTTTCATTTATTATTTATTTATTTGGTGCATTTTACCCCTTTTTTATTGATAGGACAGGAAAGGTGGGAGAGAGAGAGAGAGAGAGAGAGAGAGAGAGAGATCACGGCACGCAGCAGAATCAGCTCAAGGCAGGAATCGAACTCCGGGCCACTGCAGCAAGACTCATAATCTCATACAGATGCTTTTTAATTCAATGTAGGGACGGCTTACTTTGCTGCAGAATGGACAATCTTGCCTCGGAGCACTGATCTTGGAGAAGCCACTTCTCCTGGTCTCCCTCAGGATCTGAGGGCGCTGAGTCAAGTCTCCCAGCCCCCCACACAGTTTGTCTGTATATCCTGAGCTCACATGAGGTCTGAGCCATGCTGCTGATGTGGGAGGGTGAGGCTGGACTTTTTCCACAGGGTTAAAAGTGTTTGAACTGACAGGACTGCAGGGCTCAGCAGATCTACAGTCTGAGTACAAAGACAGACAGGTAGGTTGACAGTGGCAAGGACACTTTTCAGTGCTTTTATATCTTATGTTTGATCATGATAATTATGTGAATAATGCCTGACAAAACTGCCATTGCTGCCAACTGTAAATCATTTAGTTATTTCAAGTAATCTAGAAAATATTTTGACTATTTTCTGACTCTGTGAAATCTTGCTTGGCATGTATGTGATGAATACATAATACAAAACAAAATAGATCTGTTACTGACCATAAGATTTGGGCCTGGATGGCTGAAGGTGCCCACTTCTGTCAGCCTGATGGTCTTGTTGCAATAATGTGATGGGCACTGCATTATTATCTGGTGTTTCTGGTGTGGAGTACTCCAGGGAAGTATCACAGGACCCCGTATTTTTTCCTAGCTGGCTAAATGTCACTGGGGTTGTTCCAGGGCTGGGGCTTCTTGCTGTGGGCCGAAGGTGGTGCAGGCCTCCACGCTTCACCAAGAAAGAACGAGGCATCTCTCAGGAGGGAGGAAGACTTGGTTTACACCTGAAATAAAAAATAATCTCGATGATTAAAAAAACCTGTTAGTGATATTCAAATTGTGTTTAATTCATCACTATTTGTACATGGTTTGGCACAGCCTGTGTTGTCACTAATTCACCATTCATATTATCCTTATCTTTATCTAGTAATTACATATTTGTATAAATTATGAAACTAAACAATTGGAAATGTGTCTTTTATGTGATGGATCACCTGATAACATTAACTATTTTCAAATGCTGAAATAATGGAGAAACATGTGATATTTGTTTTGCCCTAAAGAGGGCAGCAGAGCACACACATTCAATTGTTTGTTTCCTGCTTAAATATAAGTCCTGCATTATCACATACTGAAGATTGGTGGCATCATCAGAGAGGACAAAACGTTGTATGTTAACATCATGTGTAATGATAGATAGGATAGATAGATTACTTCTAATCGGCTATTTCACGTTTTTATTTGTTTATTTATTTGAGATTGGTCTTCAAATGTCATGCGCACAGATATAATAATGGCAATAAAATGAAATTAATGACTTTTTATTTAAACTTTCGGGCCCTCTATTCAGACCCATTTTGAAACCACTTCACTGTTGTGTTGGTTTTGCCATATGTGTTCAGCTGAAGGTTGAGTCTTTGCCTCGTCAACATTGTCGGCTCTTCATGGGCCTTCCTACATTTTGCTCTCATCATTGTTTTCTATATTTGACCAGTTCACCAGCTCCTGAGGACCACTTAGCAGTCAGAAGTCACATCAGCCCAAAGCATCGTTTTGGTTTCGTTTGCTCTTTAAATTCTGTCTTTTTCCGCCAGGCCTACGTGACACTAAAGGCCTGATTACAGCAGAGAGATTTTTTCTCTCTCTCCCATTTCAGAGCCTCCGGTATGCTAAATTTACACTGTCGCTTAAATCTGACAGAAACTGACATTTGGACCCTACATTTCCTACGTGTGAAACAAACAGTCATATGAGATAATACATCACTTAACGGCAAGAAATTTCATGACTCAGTGCTAGGATCTGAGCAAAAGTGAAGCTTCAGGGGGGAAGTTCGGTGGAGGACACGGAGGTGTGACACCATGCAGCAAAAAACTAAAAAGTGACAAAACTGTGACACTGTGTGTCTGGAAGAATTTACAAATAACAGCAAAATGATAGATGCTTAAGACTTGAAGAAAAGAAGCAGCTGTAAATATAAAAAAACAATTAAGACAAAAATATTAAGACAAATCTCTATCTTAACTGACTCCACTGTATGTAGGAAAGGATCACCTGCTTTGACAAAATAATGGCAGATGGTCACAAAAATGTAAGATTTTCGTGATGCATGATTTTGATATTAATATTAAGGATGGGCAAGGGTTCTTTTCAAATTCTCACACACAACCAATGAACACTTATTTTATAATGATTATAATGATCGGTTTGTTCCTTTGAATTACTTATCATCATATATTACATTATAAGGTTATCAACACTGATGCAATAATGTATAGGTAGCATTTGACTGATTTAGATGGAGCTAATTCAAATACGCATTTAATACTTAGATATCATAGCCCCATGGCCCGTAACCATGGGGTCGGGCCTCTCCAAAAGGTCATACGATAAATTTGTGTGGGTGTGGATATTGGATTATTTTACAAGTTATCTGTTAAATTAAATTTTTACCAGTTATTTTTACCTGTTAAATGAAACTTGCTAAATGAAAGTTTAAAGTAAGTTTAAAGGCAAAATGCCAAGAACACATAGACTTGTGAAATGTGACGAGGAGCCCTGATGAGATTTTAAAGCGTTCACAAGCTAAGAAGATCAGATACAGCTGGTTTAATCCTGAACAACACATGGTAGATTATATACATCTTTTAAATATAAAATCATAATCTAAAAAGGTACCACCAACTACAGCTATCAGATGCATTTAGAACATAAAACAGTATAACAAGTGACACTGGTAGCTGAGCGGTAGAGCGCACACACACGTTGGAGGCCTGCGTCTCGGCGATGCGGACCTTGGTTCAAATCCCAGCCGGGTTCCCTTTGCTGTGCGTTTTACCCTCTGCCTCCCTCATCTTTCCTGTCTGTCTTACACTGTCCAATCCACACAAAAACAATAAAAAGGGTCTTACCCATCAAAAGGAAGGTAGCATAAATCTGAACTTTGCATCTTTGAAATCTTTCTCTCAGAATATAACCTGACTGCTTAGAAAATGACTCATCACTTTATTGTAAGTCAAACATGCATTTTTGCAAAAAATGAACAAATGGGCATAAATGCATACATGTTGATTTAGCTGATCTGTTCATTTTTACTTTAAATGTGCTTCTATGCAATGCAAAGTGTTGCTACCGAAGGTACCTTACTTGGTGTGAGTGTTCTTAAGTGCACCTCATTTGATTGTTTTAATGTTTCTTTGGACGCATAGTGACACATACATATTTGTATGTGAACTATTTCAAAAATATTTAATCAAATGATTTTAAGTCTTAAGTCTAATGTCACAGTTAGTAACAGTATCACTAATGCTGGTTATATTTTACCCGATATAATATACATGATAAAAAATACCTCTCATTAAAAATATCAAAGTACACTGATACACCTAAAATTAAGTGACTCTGTTTTTCCCTGTACAACGTCTTAAAAAACGAAAAAAAAGGTATCATAGGGGGACCTTATAAAAAAGCTCTAAAATTACTGAAAGATTAAGGGATTGTTAATGGAAAATGTAAAAAAAAAATGGAGCTGGGAACTGGAATGAAAATCTCTGTGAAAATCATGTGATGTGTTCTAGGGTTAAAAAAAAAGATGCGTTTTAAAAAGGTCAAGCTCAGTCACATTTTATGTGATGAATCCAGCAGTGAGGACCTTAGTTTGCATGATGACATTTATACAATTATTCATTTCCCTTGCAAGCTTCGTTGCATGAGCATGTTGGGTAGTTTTATCGTTTCGTGCAGAGATGCTCAAACTGGCCGTGAACCTTGGCGAGACTGAGCAGCACAATGTGAGCAGTGGAACAGTATTCTCTGTCAAGTCTTTGATTTTATAATGACAGATGTATTGATGGTTTTTGATGGTGACTTGTTTGGTTTTACTTTTGCTTGGCTGTGCACTTTGAACTGTTGGTTTACACACAGGCAGCTGCGCGTCATGTCACCTGAATCTGGACTCAAATCGCAATACTCCATGTTAAGGATGACCAAAGAAAACAGGATGCACATACAATTTTCATCTGTCTGTAAAACTTTCTGTAATGTGACAGATATGAGCAAAAGTTAGTGCTCTCTTTTCTCTTTATTTTACTTTTAGACGACTTTAATTTGAGCTTATAAACAATTGTGTTAATAAAATTTGCTATTAGTTATAAAATGATGAGAACGGACTGTCTGCCTTACATTTAAAAATATTTTGTTCAAGGCTGTTTGTGCAGGGTATGTTTTTTTTAATCTTTCTTTCATCTTAACTGAAACAATTACGCAATATCTAGATAATTACAAAAGGAGGCGATCATATCTCAAGTCATAAAAAGTAATTTTTTTCTAATATAGATCATTACTTATGAAATTCTTACTTTTGTCAACACAACTTGTTTCAGCCTACTCTTACACTAAAGGACACAATAAAGGAAGAATATATATAGTTTTTCTTTGAATCATGATATTATCAGGAAGAGACAACCATCGATGAACCAAATGAAAACTGTAGTAGCTAACATTTGAACACGAGTATGAAGATATTTTAAAGAAATAAATATGAAAATACTCACCAGATGTTTACATTCCACCAGTGCTTCTCTAATGTCACTCACTTTCCACTAATAATTCAACTGAGATAGAGGTCTTGTATCAAGCTAGATAGGGCAGTGTGCTGTCTGCGTGGCACATGTGAGGTCAGTCTGCTGCTGTCGCTGATGTTCGCTGCAGGTCGCTGTGATGAGAGTAAAGACGGACGAGGAAGTGTTTCAGCTCTGACACCTCTGAGCCGACAACCACACTGCTTCCTCACACACAAACCCAAACACTGCACATTAACAGCAGCACTAAATCTGTCCACGTCTACCTCTTTTAAAAACAAAACAAGGTTTGTGCAAATGGCATCTGCAAATGCAGATACGTTGCTGTGGTGCACAAACAAAAAAACAACATCAGATTAATTGAGAGAAGAAAGATAAAGCTGATGTGAGAGGAAGAGGGTGGATGACTGCTGAAAATTCTTCAGAAAGTGTTGACACACTCTGTTGACACATTTGTGTTACAAAATAGACCGCTGAGGTCAGGTTTAAAAGAAACTGAGTGATGTAACAACAGATTGTCAGTATAGAATGATAATAACGAATATTAAGGTATGAGAGATATGAGATGGAGGGGAATTTATTTTTTGTTCAGCTCGCAATCTTAAAATAACAATATTAGACGTTGATGAAAATTGCTCTTTTGAGTTGGTTACACAGGCTACATGTTCATCCATAACTACATCTGTATGTAAAGGCCTCCTTCAAACCAGTGAAGAATGAAGTAACGATCACACATTGTCACATAGCTGCCAAAGGAGGCAATCTATATTCAACTTTATTTCCAATCTTTTGTGAATGTTGGTGTAAGCATACATGGTGAAATACACATTTCAGTATCACATGTAGAGTTGAAAATATTTAATTGTGATAATTAATCTAAGCACTTATTGGTATTACATTAAGAAGCATTAAGCTAGTCAAGTAGTCATATTAGCTCTTTTTTTTTTAAATATGCAGGTATATTGTGTTGTTTTTTGTCTGTCAAACAGCTTCTTCATTAAGTGAGTTGTGCCAACTTTATTTTATAGTAACTTTAGCTTTGTCAGTGAGCTACCAAGATGTACGTTTATTAAGCATGGACCACAGAAAAAGACAAGCAAACTGTATAAAGGTATAACTGCACCTGGAAAGCTTCGAGCAAACATAATCCCCTGCCAATTACAAATAATGCAGTCAGGCCTTTGCAAAGGTGCAATGTCAAAGTTTATTTTGTATCATTCATAGGATACAGAACACTGAAATGTATTTTTCCTCATCATACTGTAATTTATATAATCTTTACTGTCATTTAATATATTCGATAACAACATCAGTTGAATTGCAAGACAGAAAGAGAGAGGGTGGACAAGGTTCCTGGGCATGATGCTGTGGAAATAAAACAGCCGTCACATACAGCACATAAAATCTGAGAAATCCAACACCAGACTAACCAGGACAAACACCATCTTGTTTGTGACACACTGTGCATTGCCACGTTTCCCCGCATTAAAGTTGGCGAAAACGTGTTTGGACGTTCCACTTTCAAGATGATAAATCTGGAGCGACACAGTGTGATAGCATTTTAACCCACGCTAAACTCACTTTACATTACATGGCTGTTTAATGGAGGGCTGTTGTGGCCGACCTGTCGTTGAAACCCTCGTTAAACATACAAGTCTTTTAGCATAGTGTGTACATCTACCTACTTTTATGGCACGTTATGATGTTCTATCAGTACTGTCTCATGTAATGCTGTTAACAGGAGAAACCAAAGTACTGATGGTAAATATAAAAATAATACTAAGGATGAGAGCTAGTATATGTGTATTCAAAAGTAATTCACAAACATATCAAAATGTTTCGTCACAGTAGATAGAGTTGTATTGAGACAGTGGTGAGAACAGAACAGAGCACCATCACTGGACAGCAGTGTGCTGAGATATTACACGTTGAAGGACACCGAGCTCTGATCTGAGTTCAGATTAGGGTTACTTTTGGAGAGGAAACAGATACTCTACTCTACTAAATGAAAGCTTCATACAGCTTTATGAATTTGAATCTTTTGACTAAAATTGGAAAGTGAAATACTACACTTATAATCCTGAAGATTTCAGTAATGGCAGATCTGGCAACACCTGTGGTTAATGGTGGTAACGGCAGGCATATTTCAATAATGCAGCTCCAAGAGATCAGTTTGAAACATGGTATGAGTGGTAACACTGTCAGAAATGCAACAGATCAGAAGAAACTTGTGGCCACGATCAGGTCAGAAGGCCAGAGTGACACTTAAAAAGCATACAAAGTGACAGAAATAGTGCTGTTTTGAATGTATAGCACTTTATTTATAGCTTCTGCAACGCTAGCCAATCGTGTCACAGCAGCAAATGTCAAATTGCCGGTTTATTTGACATGTGTGGTAACAAAATGTACTGGCTCCTTAAAGGAGACGTCAACAATGATTTTTTTCAACATGGAAATAATGATCAAATGTTGCCTTGCGTGTCGCATGAAAAGCATGCATGCACTGACTTCTGTCTCCTCCATCATGTTTTCCTGTAAATCCTTTCAGTCCCACAGGGGAGAGACGGACACCACCAGCAACGAAAAAAAAACTTCACACAAAGGGTATTACAGAAAGTAAATTCACTGAATAACTACTGCCAGCCAGAAATGAGGTGTGATTGAATGAAAATCTTAAGGATTATAACTGTAATTGATAAATTAAGGCCAATGTGAAGATGTCAGTCTACATCCTGTATACACTGAGAATAAGAAGGAACTCAACTGAAACCATTTGTACAACACTCATTTGTTCTGACGATATCCAAGCTCTGATTCCACGGTCGAGATTTCAGTTGTGACAATGACCACTAAAAGGCTGTTATTTGCAATAGTATGGTGGGCTAACTGACATCCTCTTTAGTGCTTCGATGGCCATTACTGGAAGATCCAATTTCCCTATTTCTTTGAAGATGGCAATAATAGTCTCCTTCACTGTTCCTCCATCTGTTTTGCACACAAACGTTGGAAAGAAAGTGGGCCTTATAAGATTTAAGGAAAAACCTTCCGACATCGATCTGAGGAACAATGAAGCACAATACAAACTCTGGATGGATAATTAAAGTACTTAGATAATATTAAGGTCCTGCTGAGACTGAATATGAATAAGAAATGATCCCACCACAAATCCGTTGATCTACGCCACCTCTTACTGCTTAATGTCAAAAAGCAGATCGCTGCTCTAAATGTGACACCCTGTTTGGCAAACCACACACACTCTCGCCAGACCTGACTGACAGTGATACAGCTTTAAATCTCATCTATATACTTTTGTTCTTTTACACTGTATATTATGTATTTCTCCATACATTTTACACCTTTTTTCTACACAGAATATATTAATGTTTGATATGTAAAATATTTTCCTCCCATGCTCTCTGGTCATGATGACACCCTCGTTATGACCATCCTTACTGTACAGTATGAACTACACTTTCATTGGCGCTGCATGCTGCAGTTTTAGCTGTCAAAAAGCGATATGAGCACATTACACTGGTGACTCCAGGTCAGCACCGCAACCTGGACTCCTTTTTGCTTGAATGAGATGCTGATAACTAAAAGGAATGGTCTGATGTTTTGGGAAACACACTTACTCACTTAGACGAGAGGACTAATAACACATTGCTCATCGTATCTGTTACATCTGAAGTTACAGCCAGAGGATAGTTAGCTTGCCGAACTCTGACCAGAAGCATACAAATCTTTTGTTTTTAGCACCTAAAAAAAACAAAACCAAACAAAAAATCCCAAACATTTACATTATTTCTGCATTTGATGAATTATTTAGCAATAAAATGCACCCTTGCAAAATAAAAGACTCTTGAGGGGTTTCTCTATCTGCTCCAGTCTCACGAGGCCCAGTATGAGCAGTAGCTTATAATTAGTTAGTTAATGTAAGCAAACCTTAGCTAGTATTTGTAGTATTGTATTTGTATTTGAGTCAATAAATTTGACTTACGATTCTTTTTCACTTGTGCTGATGCTATAGCATTTATCATTGTACTGGACGAGGCAGCGGTTCATCAAAAGTTACTTTGTCCTGTACAGAAACTGAAATCTAAAAACAAGTTGGGGTTTAATGCAGTGTTATATGCTGGATATTTTCTTGATGGTGCGCAGAAAGTTAGTCTAATCCAGCACATAAATCCCCCCAATGCTGAGCTAATTACCTACAGGCTGTAGCTTCATATTATACTCTCATCAGGAAAGCAAGTAAACGTTTTTCCTAAATTGTAAAGCACACACACAATGATAATGTTTGGTTTTTGAAGGAAACCAAATAGCTCTCATCATTGCTAAATGATGAGAACATCCAGGGAGGAATGAACTGTTCAGTTTTTAGATTTGATCTGTCGCCACAGTAGTTGTCAACCTAATGTATGGCAGAATTACCAAGAGGCTCTGTGTTTGCCTCAAGACAAAAAAACAAACAAACACAAAAAAATCCCACAAAAAAGAGAAAGAACTAAATGGAAGTAAATCCAAAATCATAGCAGCACACTTCCCTTCTCTGAAATGCTGAAGTGACACAGTAAACCTGCAACAGACGACTCATTGGCACAAAGGACGGTGTAGAAAGTTTGGCCGCTGTCGGTATCTCTACACCCCTATAGTTTCATATAGATGTGTGTGTATAAATATATATATATTTATACATACATACATACACACACACACACACACATAGATGTATATATATATAAAAAATGTAAAAATATCAAAATAAATTACAACATATAAATAATTAAAAAAACAAAATAAAACAAAGGTTTTGGCAACATTGAGTTTCTTCCTTCCTTCTTTTGTGGATTATGATGAATATGTTTGGACATGCTGTATTGACTCACTCGCCTTTTTGTCATCTGGACACATACACCACACGTACTTAGTATAGTAAATTGTTTGTGATTCATTTACGAATGCCATCTTGTAATGTCCCTACAGTTTGATGTGTACATATTCCTACACTGCACCTCTCCTCCTCACACTCACATACCTTTTAGTTGTTCAGTTTAATACTTGGTCTGCTGAGAAGTATGGCTGACGGTTTTTTCTGTCTTCCTAATGAGAGGCATAAAAAGTGAAAAGAGAGGATAAAGGTGTATTAACTCTGAACCAGTCAGGAAGGAGAGTTATATAAGGGCAGACAGAGCATATATAGTGTGTCTTTTACACAGTTTACGGAGAGAGGGAGTTATTTCCTGTCTGTCTACCCATGTTTCACTCCTGGTTACAGTCACAGAATCAGGTCCAGCCGTCGATCTCGAACAGCAACAACAGTCTTGCTGGTCCAGTTTCGGTCCCACTTTCTTTGTTTCTGTCTCACATGTCTGTGTTTGGGTGTTGATGAAGTTTCTGGCGCGGTTACACATGGGGATGAGGAGAGAGGCTTTACATGACCTCTCTCAGGGAACACAGGATTGGACAGTGTGGGAAATGAGGTGCTTGACACAGTGACAGGAGTGGAGACGACGGGTAGTGATGATCAGAGGAGGTCCTATCAATGCCACTATGTCTGTACCAAGTTAAAGGTAAACACTGGAAAAGCAGAGGAGGAGGACTGGATTGAATATTATAATCCCATTTTACAGTAGCAGTCCCGCCCTGTGGAGCTCTAGCGTCTCTTCAGATCAAAGAAATCCAATGAAACCTTCACACCTCCCGCGCCAGGCCTCAGTTATCCAGCGCCTCGGCGCAAACCATGCTGCTGTACAGCTGCTGCGGGTCTGGATGTGTCCGCACCCGCTCCTCTGCCTCGCTGTCCGTGCTGCCCTCACTGTCGAGGCGGGCAGACGGGTGACACGGACTGGTCAGGGTGGGGAAAAGGGCGTTTGGAGGCAGTGGGCTTGGGAGGAGGTCCTCGTCTGAGCTCAGGTAGTCCCCCTCGGCAGAGGCGGGGCTGGCAAGACAGAGATCCTGGTAGTTGGTACATCCTCCACCGCTGACCCTGGAGCTGGGGGCCCCCTTCTGCCCTCGCAACTGCCTGATCTAAATGCAGAGAAGAAGGGTTTTACAGTATGATATTTTTGGGGGAGCAGGAGGGCAGAAATAATAAACAATAGATCTGGATGGTGGGTGTTGGATAAACACTGGTGCTGCAGCATCAGGATGCTGCATGTGCATCAAAAAAAAAAAAAAAAATCAACCTCAGTGCCCATATTCAGCGAATGAACATCTTATTCAGTGCAAGTGACATGTTTTAAATAGCTTTGGCACAACCGTGTTAAATAATAAATAGAAGAAGTTGCAAACCAATTGCAGCCACAATTAAACACAACAGTAATGCAACTGGATAAGAATGAGAGATAAATAGGCATGTGAAAATAATCAATAATTATTGATTATTTTATATAATTTTTTATTAAGAGGGGAAAAAAGAAAACATAAAAATGTGTGTGTGTGAATATGTATATGTTCACACACACACGCGTACAAATATACAGACTAAGATCTGTTAGATACGCCTTTGCAAAAGCATCAAATGTCAGGTGCTGGGATTTTTTTCACAGGTTGTTGGGTGTCAAAAAAAAAGAAAAAAAAACCTGTGAAACCCACTGATCTGTGTCCTGCTTACCATGTTGAGGTTGTGTGAAATAGGGCACCTGACAACTTTATATCTAGCCCTAACCCCTAACCCTCTCTCACCTGATAAACAGGTGAAAAATAAAACTAGATAAAAAGTCAGTTCTAGTTGTGTACGTCTGCTCAGATGCACTGTCCAGCTCTCAGATCTCGGTGTTGCTCTTTCCTGACAGACGAACTGCCACAGTTTATCGACACATGCATGCTTTTTGCGTGTTAACCTTGCATGTACCACAGTGACTCATGACAAATCTCAGAGGTTTTTGTTTCCCCCTATCATAGAAATACACTCAGGCTAGCTGCAGGGTGGAGGAGGGAGGGGGGAAACCAGTGGTTAACCAATGGAAAGGTTTTGACTGTGTCTCACTGCTCTTTTTGCCAGGCTTTTTTTGCGTTATTTTCTATCATTCGGTATTTGCAAATATTAACAAGTAAGTTGACATCAAAACTGAAGACTGAAGATAAAATACTTAAATATTAGAAAAATGTGTTGTAGATTAAAATCATGTCAATCTGAGTCAGGATAATTAAAGTATAGAATCAGCTTTATGTAGACTGCATGAATGCATGAAGTCATTATGTATCAGCACTCTTGACATGACTCAATCATAAGATGATCGATGGAGGACTCCACTGAGATTTTTCTAAATTGTTCACTGCTTCCTCATCTGTACTCACGCAAGTTTCAGTCTCATTTGTAAAACCACTGCTTTGATGAAAAAAAAAGGTGGGGAGTGGAGAAGAAGACAGGGGAGAGGAGCGGTAAAGGGCAGGGCGGTCTCATCCCACCCCCTCACTCTTAAAAGTTTGAACACTGTCACGCACTGCCACTCTCTGAATGAACAAACCCAGAGCGTATGCGGGGTGAGAACTTTGCGTCAGTTAAGGTTGGAAAGATCTTCACCGAGAGGTCATTGCTTTCTCTCAGCCCCCAGGTGAAATTAATACCCAGGAATCAGTAAATCTGGAGTTCCCTTCTTTAACTCATCAGCAACAGACGCGGTGAGCAACAGTGTACAAAAAACACATAGCTGTGAGCTCACTGAACACACATTAAAAACATTTTTTCTGACAGTCTCGCACCTATTCCTTTAAAATGCCTCGTCTTTTGGGACTCTGTCACTACAAGTCACTGCAAATCAAGTGATGAAAATACAGTTGTGAGAGAAGAGCAGTGGTCTCTTATTACAAGAAAAGACACAGACACAACTGTGAGTGTGTCTGGGTGGAAGTGGTGTCTGTTGTGAGGCCGCATATAGATGACAAGATCCATCTGTGGTGGTTAGTGAGGCTGCAGGATATCGCCCTTCATGTATCTGCAGCAGACATCGCACTGCGCCTGTGTGTGTTTGACATTTCTGCACGCCATTTTGAGGCAAAACTCCTCTGTCAACAAAATCTTTCGGCGAGGAGTATTAAACCTGTTTGTCAAAACTGTAACCTTAATAAATCAAACTGTAGATGCATATTTGAAAAAATGTTAATAATTAAGTTAACAATAAACACTAAACATAAACAGGCTCAAATTAAAATTTTTGATCAGATGTCAGTGTGTCAGAATTTGCTGATGCTTCACGGGACAAGCGCCTCGTTCAAGACATTTGAATCTAAGCAGGCTGGAACAGAAGGTAGGATTCACATAAGTCTGGTGATGAGCCTATAAACATCTCTTTGTGCTGGCTGGGGAATTAATAGACCAATCAGAGCTTAGTTGGTGATATTCATACAGAGCTACCGAGCTACAAAACAGTGACAAAAAAATAGTGACAAAATGTGGATGAGAGTGACACTATTGCTTATAGATGAGAGGAATAACAAACAAACCAAAAAACACCCTCCACAACATGAAAAACAGATAACATGAAAAACTAAATTAATCAAGTGAAAAGAATGTCAATATGGTCCAACAATAAGATTGCAAAAAGTATAATAATAAACCGAGCTTAAA
>JAOXYL010000061.1:10825084-10851259 GCA_028564955.1 Terapon puta
TCTCTGTAAAGGCATTGCAACATGAAATAGCCATAAATTATAAGGCATAATAATAAATACTTTGATAAATATTTTATTATCATAGGTATGGCCCGTTTCCTTAGTACGGCTACTGATACTTGCGTGTGTAAGTAGCCTAAATAGCGGAATTCACAAAATCCAGAAAATAAACTGTATATTTGCACATTAAAATAGTAGATACTCGGAGGTTCATCATGCCAGAGTTGTCCATGAATCAATCTGTGTGGCGGACAATTCAAAGTCCATCTTATTGAATTGATTTTGAATTGCGTATTTAATTATGTATTGGTTTTATTAAACCGTTATTGCGAAAAACACGCAAATGAGATGATGTATGCAATAAAATAACAGCGCCATAATGATTATAAGTAATAACATGTTGTTGCAGGCGATCAAAAAACATCTTAATATTTTTAAACGCTTTTTTTCGAATCACATCAAAATGTAAATGTTCACAGAGCGCACCTGAACACACCATCCAGGCTGCGAGCATTTCTGAGCATCACGCACATTGACACCGGCTCGACTCAAACCATCACAGAAAGGTAACGCTGCACCATCTGCGGTAAAACATGTGCATTTATTTCAGCGTTACTAATGCAGAAACCCAAACCCGAGGCTTGTCATTTTAACTTTGTCGCTGTTACAGAAGCTGTTGGTTTGAGGTTTGCTTCAGCTGCTAACTAATATGCTAGCACCTTTAATGTTAGCTTTCATTTTGAGCTAGCCAATTAGCTATCTGTAGTAATGATGAGCACTGTCAGTTTCTCTCATCGTCAGTGCATTATACAGTATCGTACAAATAAAGATATAATGTTAGTAATGTTGGTAAGCTGTCGTGTGTGTTTTAAAGTGATTTGTGCGTTGCGTTAGCTGTTAGCTTGTTAACCAGCCGGTTTGAATGATGGGGGATTTCGTTTATGGAGCCAGGTGTTTCAGTGCGACTTTGATTTGGAGTCAGTGGTGTTGTAAAAGCTAAACGAGTTCCACTTATGACACGGATCTTGCAAGACTGTCCTGACAGAGGTTAATGTTCGCTTCCTCTTCTCAGTAATTCATTTATTTAAATCCTGCGGCCTGCTAACACCTGTCAAATTATCCTAATTTCACACACAGGTGCTCAAGTTTCAAATCATCATGTCAGCATTGTTTTCTGTTTTTTTAATTTAGTAAACAGTGAATCAAAAATCACAATCAGTTCCTATTTAGGTCACTTAAATCAAATGAGTTTTGCACAGTTTGTTGTTTGACCCTTTGGAGTCTTGGTTTATTTAAGTTTTCTTGTTGTCTTTTTACCTTTTAAAAATGTTTGCCATGTCTTGTCATTCTGAATTACTGGGAGCTAGGCAGTTTAAATAAAGCTGTGAGACGATCAGTGTTTAAGAAAAGGGTTGAGACGCCGTTTTACATACTGTCTGTGCAGATGGCCGAGAACGATGTTGATAATGAACTTCTGGACTATGAGGAAGATGAGGAGCCCCAGGGAGCCCCCGAGAGCGGGACCCCGGCAAACAAGAAGGAGGTGAAAGGGTCGTACGTGTCCATCCACAGCTCGGGCTTCAGAGACTTTCTCCTCAAACCCGAGCTGCTTCGTGCCATTGTTGACTGTGGATTTGAGCATCCATCAGAAGGTGAAAAGCACTTTTCCTACATCTCCCATCTTTACTCTCTCTCTTTATTTCTCATGTTGTCATCATATCCTGGTTTTGCGAGTTAATCAGTAGACAAGTTTGAAATGACTCTTGTTTTATTTCCAGTCCAACATGAGTGTATTCCCCAAGCTATTCTGGGCATGGACATCCTGTGTCAGGCCAAGTCTGGTATGGGAAAAACGGCAGTGTTTGTGCTGGCCACCCTGCAGCAGATTGAACCTGTGGATGGTCAGGTGAGTTGCCGTTTATTTGTTTTTGCTTGTTTTTTATGTTTAAAAAATCCTGAAATCACCCCTCTATTTTTATACACAGGTAAAATGATGTTTACACTTGGCTGTTGGACTATTTATTTTGGTTTGAAGAAATAATTGCACTAGTTTTATTGTACTAGTGGGCCATGAGAGGAGTATGATTATAAACAATACAACTCTCAGCTCCAGCATCAACCTGAGAAGATGGCGTGATGAAGTTCTTTTGGCTGGCCAAGAAGGGAGCCCTAAATCACATTTATTAAGAATTTTATACATTCTTCAAGTTATAAATTGTCATTTAAATAGGTTATTATGGAACTACATGATAGTATTATCTAAAGTAAGGGTAGTGAAAGAGCAGAAAAAGATGTTAACTTGAATTATAAAAGCACAAGTATAATTACTCGAGGACTAAATGGTTAATAAAACTAATGTCTTCATTCTCTTTATACCAGGTGTCTGTCCTTGTAATGTGCCACACACGAGAGCTGGCCTTCCAGATCAGCAAAGAGTATGAGCGCTTCTCCAAGTACATGCCCAGTGTCAAGGTGTCAGTGTTCTTTGGTGGCCTGGCCATCAAGAAGGATGAGGAAGTCCTGAAGAAGAACTGCCCTCACATTGTGGTAGGAACCCCAGGACGCACCCTGGCCCTCATCCGCACCAAGATCCTCAGCGTGAAGAACATCAAACATTTTGTGCTTGACGAGTGTGACAAGATGCTGGAACAGCTGGGTGAGTAACAAGTGTTGAATAGAGGGCTGCTGTATGTAAGACAAGGGCAGCTTCAGTTGATTTACGTATTTTTCTGGTCTTCCTAATAAGCGGAATTTTAAGTGAAACAGATGTCGGTGGGCATTGAATGCGAAAATAAGTGAATGATGGAATATGCGCTAAAAATGAACTTGACAAAGCACACCTAATTTTTTAGAGAGCATGTCTAAAATGCTTTTATTTGCACACAAACAAAGCACAATGGATGCAATTTCCTTTGCCTTTTCAAACAGACATGAGGAGTGATGTGCAGGAAATCTTCAGGCTGACACCCCATGAGAAACAGGTTATGATGTTCAGTGCAACGCTAAGCAAAGAAATACGTCCCGTCTGCCGCAAGTTCATGCAGGATGTGAGTTCTCCTTATGCCCTACTGAACCTTGAATCCACTTTGCTTAATTCAGATTCATGTAATCAATATATCGCCATATTTAGTTAGATGTTTTTCAAAATAGAGAAAATATTTATTGTTTTTGCTTTTACAACTGTACACTCACTATATGAACATAAGTTCTGGTTAGTGGTGGACTAAAGGTTGGAGCTTGTGACTGAAAGTTTTCAGGTTGGATCCCTGAGAGTGAGAGAGACGATTACCTCCCCCTAATTTTGAGCCTGCACCAACAGGCTCAGGGATGGTTTTGTCCCGCAAGTGATAAGACTGTTAAATTCCGCTTAGTAGCACTATTAAATACTTGCACCTTATAATTTGAAAGTATATCTGTATTCTATTTTATATATTTTAGTTGTATTATTATCTATTTCATTTTATTGCTATGGTTGCTATTTATTTTAGTTCTATATTTGTTTTTCTTTTGCCGGTATGGTTTGTCTGTCTAAAATATTGAGTATTGTTTAAGGAGCCGGAGATGCAGTAATTTCTTTGCCGGGAATTACTCCATGCAGTTGTGGTGCATATGATAAAGAAAATCTGTCTTTCAGTTTCAGTCTCCCCAGATAAACAAATTATTTAAAAGGCGAATGAATTAACTTAATCTATTGTATCGATGTCCTGTTCATAATTGTAGTCATTCAGGTTCTTTCTGTGGTGTTTTGATTTGTGCAATCAACAAGTAAGATAAGTTAAGTCCTTGAATGTTTGTTACAAAGCCCCTTTCAGCTTTGCCCACTTGTGAATGTCCGTGTCATAAGTGTCCATATCAGAGGGGTAAAGTGATCCTCCTCGGTGGGTTTTGCTCGATCAGGACAGCTGGTCCTCCTGTCTCTGCTGCAGCCCAGGAGAACAGGCTCAATGAGCCAGCACGCACAGTTCGTCGGTCAAAAACGTCAGAGAGCTGTGTGGAGCTTTTAGGTTTTAATTAGTACATTTTCCTCTCCTTACCGTGTTGTATGTAATGATGTATTGTTGTATTTTTGTCATTACCTCTCTAATGTGGTGTGCAGAGGTGTGTGTGTGTGTGACTAATGTTTGGCTACTCTGTCTTGCTGTGCAGCCTATGGAAGTGTTTGTGGATGATGAGACCAAGTTGACACTCCACGGCTTACAGCAGTATTATTGCAAGTTAAAGGACAGCGAGAAGAACCGAAAGCTCTTTGACCTACTCGATGTGCTTGAGTTCAACCAGGTACAGCCAACACACACACACACACACACACACACACACACACACACACACACACACTAACCCTAATATACATACCCATATTCTTCTACTAATAATTTAAAAAGTTTTATTTCTTGTCATCGAAAAGGAGATGTTTCTGTTCATTACAGCTGTTTTTTTATCTTAATTCCTCAACCAGTTCAACACTCTTTCCTCTTGGTTCCCGTCAGGTGGTGATCTTTGTTAAGTCGGTGCATCGCTGTGTGGCTCTTTCGCTGCTGCTAGTGGAGCAGAATTTTCCAGCCATCGCCATTCACAGGGGCATGGCACAGGAGGAGCGGTAGGTGCTGCTGCTTAATTTTCCATGATTCTTGTCTTATTTACACTTTGAGTTCCACAGCAGCTTTTCTAATTTCAATATCTGAAGCATGTACGTTCCACTATTGAATCGGTGCTTAAAACACGAACACTATAATATGAATAACTGCTGGAAAACACATTTTTGTGGAAAACTACATTTGAACCTTTGGCAGTTAACATGCTCTGTCGTCTTCACTTTGTAATTTTGTCTTACTTACTGCTTTCCTTTCGTTGCTTATCCCTCGGTCCAGGCTGTCTCGGTACCAGCAGTTCAAAGATTTCCAGCGGCGGATCCTGGTTGCAACCAACCTGTTTGGCCGAGGCATGGACATCGAGCGAGTCAACATCGTCTTCAACTACGACATGCCAGAGGATTCTGACACATACCTTCACAGAGTCAGTCAAGCCATAAGATTATTATGTTATCTATATCGTTTTGTTGTATGAGAGAGCTTTATATTTTCACTCGTAACAAATATACCAAAACCCCTTGTGTGTGTCTTGCATTTTGTAACTGTTGAATGAATTGTAATTGCAATGAGCCACTTAATTAAAATAGATGTAAATAGAAATTATCAGTAGAGTCTGAAAACATTCAAAATGCTTACTTTTCTCTATAATTATATGGTCCATTTCTTGATGAAAGACAGTTGGTCCTTTGAGTAGAGCCTGTTTGAGCCCTAACTTATTCCTTCGTACCTCAGGTGGCCCGTGCTGGCAGGTTTGGCACTAAAGGCCTGGCCATCACCTTTGTGTCAGACGAAGCTGACGCAAAGACCCTGAATGAGGTCCAAGATCGTTTCGAGGTCAATGTAGCAGAGCTCCCGGATGAGATCGATATCTCTTCCTACAGTAAGTTCTGTTGTTGCTCACAAACTGTCTCACTCTTGTGCCTGTGCACTAGTCCTGTCTCAGCTACCCCTTTTTGTGTGTTTACACATGTATACATAAATCTCTTTACTGTTAACAGGGTGGATGTTTAAACTCTTTTTGATGTTGTCTAGTGGTACTTTTGAGGAAGCGTTGAAGCTAAATGAAGCAGGGCAGCCACAAATCAAAGTGTGTTTATCTGAAACTGTTTGCATAGTTCAGTGGAGGCAGAAGAGACTGATCCCGATCAACACTGCACGTCAGGATATTAGTGTGCATGCTACTCAACACGGTGACAAACCACACCACTAAAATCTGCCCTTTTCTGTTTGTTGAATGATACAAAGGCAAAGACTTACTAGAGAGACACTCTTATCTGCTCTGTGACATCCTGTTTTGTATCCTGCGGATTAAAGCATATTACTTGTTTTTACCTCTCACATCTTAAAAACTTCCTTTTTTTCCCTCTTTACAGTTGAACAGTCCAGATGAATCTAAAGTGAAGTTCCAGTGAAGACTCTGTGTGACCCTTGGTGTTGCTTATTTTGGTGGAGGATAAAAAAAGAACCCTCATTTATTTTAAAGCCCCTCCTCCCTCCATAAATGTTGGCACGTTTGCAATGATAAAACCTGTTTTCTTATTTTATCATGTCTTTGCAGGGTACTTGTTTTAGTGTTTGTTTCCCCTGTTAAAACCATGGATATATTGTTTTGGTTGAAGAAATAAAATTTTTATACCTTATGCAATGGTGTTTAATTTAATTTTGCAAGTTTTACATTTAAGTGTGTTGGATGTTACATTAAATGTGCAGTTACATGCCAACAGAATATAAAATACAGATTTTGTGTTGTCATTTTTCACTGTAGTTAATCACCCTCACAAGCAGAGGGTGCTATCATCATAGTTTTAAAGACATGACCACTGTTTTCGCAAACAGTTGGTTAAATTGAACTGGTTGCCAAGTTTGAAACTGTACAAGTTGAGTAAAAATAAAACCATGCCTTGCATGCAACTTGAGCTTAGCAGCCAGATTTAACACATGGATGGACCAATAAAAAAAAACATGCCACAGCTACAGTGTAGTGTCTTCTCCCACAGAAGTGTATAAATGTGACAGTAATACAAACTTGGATCCAAATAAAGAAAATAGGTATTTACAGAATACAGTGTGATCCAAAATAAATTCTCAAATACAGGTTTGTGTAAGACAATCTCTCAGAGCTGCATGTAATGCACAAACAAGAAATCGGTTGGCATTGGTCCAGTCCTTACTGAACGCTCGTCACGTCAAGATAGCGTTCCTTATCATTTAACAGTCTGTGATACAGGGGAAGAGTGCCATTCAGCAATTGGTTTTAGATGGCTTGTCAGGTCATCATGCCAGAAAGGTACAATCGATGGAGTCTGCTTTTGTGTTCATCACATGCTGAATTTAGGTTTAGAATAAAAGAAAAGTCTTTTCCACATAAAGCTGCAAAAGTGACTCTTTTGCTTGTCACTGAGTAACTGCAGTGCATTGTGGGACATGGAGTCATCCACCTTCACAGTATGTTGCAGGTGAACTGATCCCTGTGCACTGCTGTCGTAGTTATACTTCCCAAATTTCAGTGCTAAACAAAGTGCTCTGTTGCTCTCGTAGTGTTTCTCCTCTCAGGATGATCTGAGGGTCTCAAAAAGAAAATAAAAATATACACATGTATCCTCCCCGTCTGAACCAGCAATCAGTCCAGAGTGGAGGAAGTCCAGGGGCGCTTCAGGGCTCTAATTTAGGTCCCACGTCTGTTTGTACAGGGGCAGGCGAGTGTACAATCCACTCCGGTCACACAATAGTATTACAATAAGGGCTGCCTTTATGACTGTGAATAAAACCAAGGCAGCCCTTCCTGCCAGCAGGTTTGGCAGTCATGTGGGTGTCTGTGTTCTTTGCTCATTTGGAGCCAGGTGAGAAAAGTGGCCCCTAATCTTGAAGCGTCTCCTTCATCAAGAAAGTTGACCTTGTCACATTGAAATGATAAAAGAAAGCCCATCTCAGCTCTAGTCTATGAACTTGTGTGTGTCTCCGTACATCCAGTGCTGTGGAGGGAGCGCTACTTCGTTGAGGTGGCCACAGTCATTGCTGCATTTGCACGACTGGATGAACATAGCCGATCTCTGGAAACGCTCACCGTCCGGACAGACAAAGGTCACAGGCACAGTGCGTGTGCGCCTTGGGGAGCAGCAGCGTCCATCCGTACACATGCCGCAGTAGTTGGGTCGGTAGAGGCGGACGCTCATACACTCTCCGTAGGACAGGCGGACAGGCTGTGGGGCTTTCTGGGCAGGGGAGCACTTCTTTCCCTTCTGTGGGAGAGCAATGAAAAGAGATGAGTTTAATAGTCTGGGTAAAAACAAGTTCCTAATTGGCTTAAGTAGCAAATTTCCCCAAAAGAAGTTTAAAAAAATGAAATAAGCTTTGACTTCTATGTGTCCCTTTATGTAACAGCAGATTTAAGCGGCTTTGCGCTCAAACTCATTAACTTCACATTAAGAGGCCACACTTCAGCTTATCATGCAAAAACAGATTGAGAGGGATTATTTTTAGATTCAAGTGATTAATTTCAAAGGTTTAACATTTATTCAACATTTGAGTGTCCTTTTCTGTTAAACACACTGACACCTCAGATTGCTCTTGGCACCAAAATGTTCAACTTGGTAGAGCGGAGAAAAGAACTGAGTGTGTGTCCAACATGGAGGATTAATATAGACACACCACTTCCCTGGACTCTGAGTACACAGACGGGGCCTAGCTATGGACAGTTGCTTGGCAGGAATGCCGGGGGTGGGGGACTATATTTAAAAAGGCGCCTGCCTGCCACCAAAATGCTGCTGAGTAAATCAGCACTGCCCAGTTCCCACTGGATGTAGAGCTTCCCAAAAGTACCGCTAAGATAATCTCTGTTCTTAAGCTTGGGATAAAGATGGCTTTAGCACTAAGAGCATATTTACTCAGGGCCAGAACGTCTAATTTTTCACTCTTTGCTGCACAGATCTGACGCTGTCAGCGTCTGCTGGGCGCAGAGCAAAAATGAGCAAGTCCCTGTGTTGTCAGACATGGACAGATAAGAGATGAAATAATTCATTATTGATAAGTGTTATCTCAAGGTTTCACTGTGCCTGAGATAAGTTGCTGCGATAAGGAGTTATCTTGGCAGCAATGTGGATATTCAACCTCTGCCCTCCGCCTGTCTCCCTCTGCTCTAGTCAAGCCAGGCTCAGTTTACCTCACCTTGGCTGGGGCAGTCAGGCCATGGCAGGGCCGTACAGTGCAGATTCTTGTCTCTCTCTCCAGCTTGCACTGCGGGTTCTTGTTGGTGATGCGGGAAGAGACGCCCATCCCACAGCTGCGGGAACACTGGGACCAGTCTGTGGTCTGGACTGCACACTTCTTCTCCTTCAGGTGGCTCCACACTGAGACATAAAAGAGGAGGGTGGAAGGGAGGGAGGAAAAGAAAAATCATACACACCAGTTAGACTAACCTGGAGGTTGGGACCCCAACAAGGGGCAACAAGATAAATTTGAGGTGTCACAAACATTAACATATTAACAGATAGATTAGGAAAAACATGTTCCTCTACATCATGAGTTAATTTTTTACTAGATTAATTACTTTAACTTAGATACATTTAGCAATGTCAGCCTTTTGGCTGGACTTAAATATCTGAATAAGATTGGTGTGAGGTTTGGTGCAGACAAACATGCCCCCCTCAGGAAAAATGATGATAACTGGACATCCCCTCCCCAGGTCAAATGTCAGCTGCATAACCTACTAAATGAGAGATTCCCATATTCCTTAGCTGTATTTCATGTTTCATGTCAGCTAGCAAATGTTAGCATGGTATGCCAAGATGGTGAACATATCTAAACATTATACCAGGGCATATTAACGTGCTGTGAGCTGTGCTGATGTCAGAAAGGTGCTGCTGTGTATTATTGCCTCACAGAGCTACTAACATGGCTGTAGTTTCTTGTTTTAAAGTAAATGTTTAAATAATATTGTGCAGGCATGAAAATCGTTTGTGAACCACTGAATTAGACATGATTTTGCACATATTAGCACTAACAGTTTCTATGTTATTATCAAATTAATCATATTGTAAGATTACCATTATATTAACTACACTGATTGAAAATGTTCTGACACATTGAATTGAATTGAGTGTATTCTTCCTTTAATTTGGTGGAAATCAGAAAAAAATCTCTTTCTCTTTTACCAGGCAGGTGTTTTAATCCACGTTCACTCTCCCATCCGCTGGACTTGACGTCTGCAAGCTCGTTGGCCAGCTCATTTTCAGGCTGGTGTGGGGAAGGATGGTGCCAAGGTCTGGGCAGGTGTTTTTGTGGTGGAGGCACCTGTGATGAGAAATCAGATGAGATGGCACTGTTTGCCTGGGATTCGTCTGAGCCTTGGCCATGCCTATCTTTTGTGTGTTTTTTACAGCGTTACTCACACCGCGGTGCCCAGATTATCACAGGGTTACTATAGGGCAGTCCGTCAGAGCAGTGACACTCCTCTCTGCCTACAGTCTCATCTATCAGATCGTGTAAGATTCATAATGGATTTTTAAAACCTTCCTGCTAACTTTCACACAGCTTCCATAACCCTTTCACCGCTCCAATGTTATTGACAGGAGTGGAGAGTTCCAGGATTTGCATTTGCTTCTCAAAAATAAGACTGAATTATAAAAAGGGAAAAGTGAAAGAGAGCTATGAAATAGTCCAATAATCAATTAACAGAATAATAATCAGCATTTTGCCAAATATTCTCTCAACACTCAAAACCCTTAACTGTGATGCTTTTCTTTGTCTCATGGGATAATAAACGTACCTTTAATCTATATGAGTTGGTGGTAGATAAGCAAGCAACCTGCCATCTTTTGGGGCATTAAGAAGTTGTAATGAACATTTTCTTACATAAATTAATAAAAGTGATTTTTAATTAGGCTACCACCATCTGTTTGATTAAAAAAAACACTTTAATGTCTGTTTTCGATATAAAGAGAATACCACAGAGGGTGGAAGGTGATGAATTGCACCTCTACCATTTGGTATTTCTGATCCATTCCCATAACATATGTTTCTAATTTAAGTCTTGTGATTACTTGAAAAAAAAACAAACCTGGTGCTTTGGTGGGAGCTGCCAGGTGTCCTTATGGCAGTCTACGCTGAAGCAGCACTGGCCGGGTATCCTGACCAGCCTTGGGTAGGGGCAGGACGGAGAGGCCGGCGGCAGCTTGTTGTTGCAGAGAGGAGCGCAGCCAACGGCACCATCAATGCATGTGCATTGATGTTTGCAGCCAGCACGGAAGCTCTCGCCATTCTGATATATTCTGCCGCTGTACTCACATGTGCGTCCTTCTGATTTTGCTGGAAAGAAAACATTTCACTCAGGTGAAACAAAACATTACATGGCTCACAAATGAAGTGCAGTGAGCTGCAGATACACAAACTGTTGTTATGCATAAACCCAAGGACAGAAGGGGTAATCCTGTCACCAGGCATGGGTTAGGAATCTCAGTGATGCATCTCTCAGTTTCTGCAGGATGTGCTTTAACAGGGATCAATTATGGAGCGTCCTCTTACAGCCACTATGTTGACAAGAATTCACCACCTGGTTGTATTTCAAACAGCTGGAACAGGGCAAAGTCTCTCTTGACTTTATCAAAAGGCACACAAATGATTTCACACTACAACAGTGCGGAAAACCCCACAGGGGACCACAAAAATCGAAAGGTCAGTGGAAATAAGGAGACAGGAAGTGTCAGACTCCTTGTCTCCAGAAGAACCAGCTATTCATAGTTTGTGGGGCAGGACTGGCATGGTGCAGATGGAGAAGGTATTTTTATCTCTGAAACCCCCTGTCGCTGTCATAAAACATCAACTACTCATTAAAATACCCCCATCTTGTTCCCGGATGTGCAAGGTTAGATGTTGATGACTTTTTGGAACGGGAAGAACATCAACATTCATTTCTTGGGAATATTTTGCACATTGCTACACATTCATACCACATCACATTCGCCATGTTAATTTCAAATATTGAATCCCTGTTTTCATGTGTGTTAATACTATGCCCTCCACTTAGATTTATGTGAACAGGGAAGCAGTGCAAAAAAGCTGTAGCAGGCGGCTATTGCCTAAATGAAATTCTTTCCCTTCCATCTTACATGCAGCCCCCCCGCCCCTCTCACCTCGACAGATGCCCCAGGCCATGGTCACATCATTGCCGTAATTACACTCCAGCCCTTTGTGGTGGTCGCAGGGCCTCGCGTGGCTGCAGTCCTGGTTGAGCTGCGCGGCACACACCTTACAGCACCCACATCCATCTGGCACAGCGCTAACTCCTGGGGGGCAAACCAGGGGCTCCACTGGGCACTCGCACACAGCTGGGCAGCTAGCAGTCACCTGGAGGGAGCAGGAGGAAACATCACATCATCAGAAAAGACCCAGATGATCTGAGTCGTGCAACATTTTCTACAGCTAGGAATGGAGGTAGGAAGAAAAAAAAAAAGACACTCCAGATACTTGCACAAACCACATCACAGATCTACAGTGCAGGTTAAAAAGAGAGCCTCCTTGAGAACCACAATGCTACACAGAGAACAGACGACTGGAAAGTTCAGACACAGAATAATTGCATGGCAGCCAGGGTGCTAAAGTCATCATCAGGGGGGTGTTCGGTGCACTAATTCCCACTTTTCTTCCATCATCAAAGCGTTGAGGAAGGGCTCTGGCACATTCATTTCTGATTCTGTCTCATCTCTTGAAATCCCCCAGGGGTTTGGGACTGATTTTGAATTCTTCCCCAGACAAAGCCCTACGCCTCTACAGTAAGTCAAGTCACTGCTGGCCATCCAGCCCCGGAGTGTCTAGACAGCTCAGGGTTTGTGCCCAGTCCCCCCCTGCTGGCTCCAGATTTGAGTCATCGCCCAGCACGAGAGCCAACTTGTTCCAGTTTGTAGGAATCAACATGTCACCGTGCTTTAAAAGGGGAGACATGAGTAGACACGCTGATTACCAGAAAGGACAGCCAGCTCCAGAGGAACCACATTCATTATTATATAAGCAGTGCTGGAGACGTGACCCCACCTAAACTTTTACTACACTTTGTAGTGTATTCACTTTTTAGACTGACATGAAGCCACAGCAGTAATGAATTAATTTGATGCTGCCTCTGTAAAGGAGAAGTCTCTAAAAAGATGAAAGCTTTCCTAAAAATACACTTTAGACTTTTGTTTACACTGGGGGGAAGTTTAATCACATTTTACCCACATCATCCATGACAGTTTACACATTAAACTAATCGGGATCTTTAATTAGACCTTGTGTGAACAGACTCTCGTGCTTCAGGAGCTCCTGTTTGCAGAGGAACATCTTACCTGTGTGATGACGGCTGTTGTCAGTACAGTCAGGTAGAGCACAAATGCCATGACAGGTTGAAGGAGAACACAGATAAGGACAAATTTGTATCTTCAAGCTACAATCCACGAGATGGTTGTCAGTTTCAAAGGGTTGCCCTCCCTGGGTTTCAGCCTTTTTTCCAGACCGTGATCCTTGTTATTCTACCGGTTAAGTGTCTAAAGTCTTATTTATACCCGCTGGCGAAGCTTTTGGAGACCCCGCCCCTCAGTATACTTCTGTCCAATCAGCGCGCAGGCAGCAGCCCCGACATTCTGAGTGGGCGGGGATTCACCGCGGGTTTACTTCGCTGATTGGTGGGCGTGTCTTGGAATGAATGCGGCCATTCATAGAAATGGCAGGGCTGCTCTGTATTTATTTTATGGGTTAAAAATGAAAATGTAACAGCCGCTTTCAAGTCACACTTAGGCACATTCCTGCGTTTGTAGCCACCACTCTCCTAACACTAAGTAAATATATTCAGCTGGGCCAGACAGCATTAATAAGACCTCCACCTCTGGGAGAAAAAAAAGAAGAAAGGGGGAGGAATTCCCTCTGTTTTTCCAGACCTGTGTAGGTGCCAGGAGAGAAAATTAAAGTGGAGTGCATTAGGCAAATAGTAAGATAATAGCAGTTGTCAGAATGAGTGAACACACACACCCCTCTTTGTCCGTGCCTATCATAACCTGAGAAAATGTGTTTCCATAGTTTTTAATTGTATGCTCTGATTGTTTTGCTCCATGAATGCTTGATCTTGAATTCAGGTGGGCTGGCTGTCCCTGCCTATTATTTCTAACCACACCGTGCTGACATGGGAATGATGAGGATATGATCACTTGGAAAGAATGGTCGAGCTGACGGTGAGAGCGGGATTATTGTTTTAAGGGCAGCGTTTAAGGGGAGCAGGGTTGGCCTCCTCCTCCTCCTCCTTCTGCCTTCCTTTTCAACCACAGGTTTTCAGCCACACCTGCCCCAACACAGAGGCCTCGTTTGATGAGAGAAATGTGATAGGTGGAGGTCTGAAAGTCAGGTTCCAGCTATTAATGTCCACATATACGTGCAAAGTTCTGGGTCACTCCTTAAAAAGACAAATGCCTGACATGGTTTCTCATATGGGCTGTGTTGGTTTTTAGGTGCTGGGAAATGTTTGTGCTGGTGAATCAGTTAAACCTAACCGTCATTCAGCAGGTAATGATCAAAAACTTGTGTTCAGTTTCGGGCTTAAAAAAGGTGACTGACCCAACAGAAACAGATGAAAATGACCTTTTTATTTTTACTATTTTCTGTACTATACTTTATTTAACTCTTTGGTTCTCTATTTTTTGAAGAAGTTGAGAGAATTTGATGAAAGAATTTGATGACATGTGCTGCAGATGGACACGTTTCTTCTTCAGGTGGAGAGGCGGTTGAGTTAGCACCTCTGAAGGCACCTTTGCCTTCAGAATATATAGCTAAATATAAAGCTAAAACTAATAAGTTTGGCTATTGCAGCAGCTGCCAGGCAACGAGAAAACACTCCACACCTTCAGACTGTGCCAAGCTACTTTTTATGCTAAGCTAAAATAACCTGCTGGCACTGAGAGAGGAGCCAAACTCTCACAACAAAGGCAAATGAATAATAATAATAAAAAAGCCATTTAATGACAATGCCACCTTACAAACTAATGAACAACTCCTGTCAAAGCCAGACTGAACTGTGTTCATCCAGTATTTTCCTTTGTTGAATTTACTTTAGCTTTTAAAGAAATAAAACCAGCTGGTTAGTCCTCTTTTACAAACTACATTCATCTTTGTTCTGCTGCTACCTGTCTGACCAGTGTTTCACTAAAAAAACACACTGGAGGTTGAGGGCTGGAGTCATGGCTTTCAATTTAAAAAAGGAAACCACCACAGGAAGCTGTCAGTCATAGCTCTAATGGTGTGACGAAGGAGACAAAGTCATGGCCCATCTATTTTAATCCTCCGGTGGTCATGGTGCATGGGGAAGTCTGATCGTCCTGTGACTGCTTCTGTTTTCAATTTCTCCACTGATGCCGAACAAGAGGGAATCAGAAGTCTGGCAGGGATGTAAAACTAATGTTGTGTATTAAGTAGACCAGTCTGTTTTGGGCAGGAAAATCATTTACTGAATGTCAGCACTTATACAGTTGTTTCCATTCTGTGTGCATTGTTTCAGCAAAGTATCAGACAATTATGAATTCCCTCACAGTAGCTAGTCTGTCCCGGGAGGTCTCTCCGAGCAGATATTTTAACCAGAGTCTGAGTTACAGTCAGGATGAATTTGCTCCTAATTAAATCAAAAAGTGTGCTATAGTTTTGCCATAGTAAGGCTCTTCAAATATTCAGTTTTTTATGTTGGTGGAAGAATTCTGATCCTCTACATCCTGGCCTATTATACTGCTATGAGAGTGTAATAAATCTTGAATGTTAAGTGTACTTTCTATTCAAACTAATGAAACTGTTTAAGTACAAGCCTAAATACCTTTCTGACATTCTAAATAAATACATCCTGCATTCAAAAGTACAAAAGGATAAGCAACAAAGCAAATATATATGAGCTTAATATCACTGATGTATCTGTGTTCTTAATGTTGTGTTTTCATTTTGACTACTTTCTATACTATTAGGTAGTTTATGATAATTCATCATATTTCATACGATGATTATATATTTAGTAAAATCTTAATTTAGATAATCAGTAAAAGTAATCAGTACAGATGTCGAATAAATATTGTTAAGTAAAGTAAAAATGGAAAACAAGTAAGAAACAAGCATCTGAAAATTGTACTTAAGATCATTTACTGAGTATAAAGGTATTTTTTCACAAGTGACTCTTACATTTAAATGAGGTGAAATGAATAAATTGGAACCTCTCTCCTCAGTTAATGTTACTAAAATTAGATGCACTGAAGTGATATGAAGATAAGAAAATGTAATGCACATACTAGAAAACAAAATGATGTCAGAGGGCCAAAAGCCCCCATTTTGTGTTGTTTTTCTTACATGGCCCATCACCTGAGAGGTGCACAGTGAGTATACATGAAAACATCAAGGGAGACGCAACTTTATGAGAAAGGGCTGATGTAGAAAAACAGGAAACCTCCAGAGGAAGTGGGTAAGGGGGTTGTGAAAGAGAGAGAAGAAAGGAACAGAGGGAGAGGGGGAGGACAGGTGTTTCATGGTAAGAGAGTTTGTTTTTTTAAGGGGAGGAGTGAGCAAGTGACCCGCTGCCTGGTCTGGTCTGCCCCAATGGGGTTCTGGCAGTCTGGCAGTATGGTATTTCACACAAAAACAGACTGCTGGTATTTCAGCCCATACCACTTTTAAGGTCACAGGAACCAAATTACATGATACTAAGGTCATATACTTTAAAATACATAAATACATACAGACAGACGTAAAGAAATACATGTTACATAACATAATTCCAATGTAATTATCCAAATGGGAGCATGAAATGGAGACTTGTGGAAGAAAGTTCTGTCCTGAGAGAAAAGGGAGGAAGAAAGAGTGCAAGAGGTGGCGACAGGGTGATTAAACTGGTTTCTCTGTTGCCACAGTGGAAAAAGTAAAGTGTGGGAACCCATTTGTGTGTGTGTTTAAGGTGACAGAGGGGAGAAAGTTGTGTGTATTCTTCTGTAAAACAAAAGCCTGAGTATTGATCATGCTTGACAGAGCAAAACTGTGTTTGTGTGCAAACTCTGCACCTCTCATATAATATCATAATGTGTAATGGGATATGTGCTAAAACTGGCATTGACATATGGTTCCTGTGTTAATGAACTGTGCAGTTCAAGCTCACAGAGCATCGTAAAGTTACATAAGAGAGCAGGACTCAGCTTTCCGGACCTGGCAAAGACTGATCCTGAATATAAGACAACGTGCTTCGAGCAATTTCTCCCCCTAGTGGAAGTTTTGAAAGAAAGTACTGGATATAACACAAAACACAAACTTGCCCTTGAATAAGGTTTTAAAGAACAAAAGTGCTAACAGGTACTTTTATAGGTATTTCACTCTGATGTTGAATCATACTACTTTTTAGGACACAATGTGGGACTGCTTTATTTCTGACATAACACCAATCAACTTTTTAAACTGTACTTTCCCTGCATTAAATCGCCACATTGAACACTGTGCTCTTTCCTTTAACGTCCACAAGATGGAGCCAAATGCTACAACATAGAAAAAAAGTTTCTGCCTTCAGGGCACAATGTGGTCCAATGCTTAGCACAAAGGCACTGAGCTGTGAAGCCAGCATTGGCAGTGCAGACACACAAAGAGCCAAAGAAGCACCATGAAACTTGTTGATAACTCACCGCTGCTCAGTTCCCCCTCTTCCATGGCCTTGTTGTCAGAGAGAGCAGTTTCAAGGTGGGTAACTGGGGGCCACTAACGTTTACACTCGAGCCACACCAGCTATGCTTAACACACATCATAAAAACCATGCGATATATCAGCCCTAACCATTCCTTTTCCACAGCATCATGGTCACATCAGATGATTTCATGGACGCACGGCTGTCTGTCCGTCTTTTGTTTGTATGAGTTTGCTTTCATATTTCACTTGTCCACCCTCACTGATATTTAATTAAATTCCTCTCAACAGACTGTGAGTAGGTGGTGGAGCAGAGGGGTACTTTCTCCCCCCTTCTTTCTACTTCTCATCTTCACGATTTCTATAAATCTCTTTCCATCCAGATTTAATTTTTTCAGTCCATTTCAACAAACATCTCAGACTCCCTTCTCCCTCAGCATCTCCGTCCCAATCATCCTCTCTCACCCTTCCGTCTTTCTCCAGACTGTGATAGCAGAGTGCAGCAGCTTTGAACCTGGTTTTATTCAGAGCACGCTCTTGTCTCCCATCACCCGTGGTCTCCTGATTAGACCCCCTCCACACACACACACATCCCACCCCCCTTAGCAGTCACAGGGGCTCGCAGCAGCCAGCTGACAGGGAAGGAAAAAGCTTTTCCCAGACAGAGTAGCAGCACTTCCTGAAGACTTGTGAGCCAAATATCCTGTTCATATGGGAGGTGGGGATTACCCTTTGGCCAGCTGCTAGATCTTTCGCTGCCCATGTGGGAGTATTGGGTTTGAAAAGCACAAATATGGAAGCTTGTTCCACACAGGCTGCTACAGGGGCTGATGTATAGAGCATGTCAGGATTTTAGCCCTTGGTACTTAATGCCCACATATGCATGGACGTGTGTGTAATTACACTGGAGAAACAAATAATTTCATATCGGTCAGAGAAATCAGCCAGTTCAAGAAATGCTATGGTGTTCCTCAGCTACCCTAAAGCTCCGATTAGCCATTCATTTACCTGCCTCACACATACATTTTGCATACAGCTGGGTGTTTGGAGTATAGTGTACCAGGAACAAAATATTCTGGGTGGATATATTCTTATGCTTTTTAGTTGAGTTTCAGATTGCACTCATTATAGCAGAAGCAGATCATGTACTAAAGCTGGTGGGAGTGAAAAATGTAGCATAACAAATGAACAGATGAGGCCCATCTTTAATTCTTTTCACACACAACCATGTGCCTCCAAACCAACACCAGCATTACATTGCTTATTGATGGCTCAGTGCTGCTGAATAAGCCTGCAGGGAGGTTTTTAAGCACCTTACAGAGTAGACCTCTCGCAACAAAGTCAAAATCCCCAAGACTGAAGAATTCAGCGTAGACTTCCTTTCAGTTTGCAAGCTGGCGACACACTCCTACCTACATGAATAACATCACAGTGGACATGGTCTCAAGCTTTTTAAGTTCTTGGGTTGGCTTTTACATCTTAATACGTCTCTGTAACTAAGAAGGTGCAGCGACATCTCAACTTCTTGAGGAGGTTAAAGACAGCCTGTCTCCCACCTGATATCCTTGTTGGATATGTCGTGATGCTCTCAGCAAAGCAGTGGATAAGTTAAAACTGCACACAGTCAGTGTCCAGGTATCATTCATTCATGACAGCCACGATAAATGTTGTTTGAAAGGAACAATATGACATTACAAGCTGTTCTTTGTTCTGCCTTCAGAGAGGTGATACAAGTGTCTAATAGCTCATACATCAAGTGCTCAGAAAATGTTTGTAATTGAACTCCAGCCGTCCCAAGAAATATACGAGCGGTATTTAGAGGTCTGTCATTTGTTTGGTCCATCACTTTGATTCAGACTTAAATGTCTCAAACACTTGTGATGGACTGACTTTGTGAAACCTTGTACATTCATCATCACCAAAAGATGAATCCTACTGACTGTGGTGATTCCTTTCCTCAAAGGCCACCAGCAGGTTGACTGTAAAGTAGCTGTAACAACTTCAGTGCCATCAGCAGGTAAAAGGTTTCAATTTGTTGAATACTTTGGTTTATGACCATATACATGCCATCACAGTTTCATCAATCTTTGTGCTTTGTGTGCTAATTAGAAAATGTTAGCATACCAGCGCAATAACATCTTGCACTAAGATGGTAAACATGAAAAAGCTATAGTGTAGTCACTGTGAGCATGTTAGCATGCCGATGACACCAATTTAGATCAGAGCTGATGTGTAGCCTCATATGCCTGCTATTAGCAACGTTTTCACCATAAACAACAGTGTGTAACATTCGTTGGTTCAGCATGGACCTGAGATCAGGACACAGAGGGAGGACTAAGTAGTTGAATGTTTTATTGGCAAAATGGCTTATGAGCAGGTGCAGGCACGTAAAACTCACAGGAAAACATGAAAACAACGAACAAACTGACATATGGGGTGCACAGAGGCGTGATAAAACAGACTAAGGGAGAAAGGGGATCTGTATAAATAGGTTCACTGATTGGGAAGTGGGGACAGCTGAGCAGGTAATCTGATTCTGGACAGGTGTGTTAGAGGATAAACGTCATGCTTCCTCACCACACCAGGGTTCTTTTCTTTACTCCTCATCCTCCCGAATCTGTCCTACTCACCCAGCCATGCATCCAGCCCTCTCTTGCCACATCCATCCTTTTCCCCTGCCTCATCCATCACTTCCTTACCACCTCACATGCACACACCATTTTCTCCCCATCCCCATGAAGATGCACTACAAGCTGACAACGAACGTAACCCTCCATCAGCAGCGGCAGGCGAACACAGATATCTCTGTCTGCAACATTTACAGATAACCTCCATCTCCCTGTACCCCAAACCCTCCATCCTTCATTTCCACATCCCGTTTTCTTTTCCCCCGCTTGCTTCGACCCCAATGGAATGAGGGTCTTATGAAGAAGAATGATCCATCTCAGCTTCCTTACCCTACTCCCATCTGCTTTCTTCACAGCTGTGGTGTGGAATTCCCCTGGAATCCTCCCATTCCTCAGCGTGTCTTGCCTGATAAGTTCACAGCATCATTTTTTGTCCATGAGGGAAAGTGGAAAAAAAAGGTTTCACATGGTTGGCTGAGGTATCTAAAGACATTAGGCAGCCATGATAGCGATTCAGAAGCTTGAAGCTCATCAAATTTCAATTACAGAGGAAATGAAGTGAAAATCTGAAGAGGCTATTTGATAATCAAGGTTATTGAATAGTTTTTCTGGCACTACACCTCTGATATAACTTGGCAGATGAAGAGACAATTTAGTTCAAATCAGATACAACATGTTACTCTTTGATGTTAGCAGTGGGCTTAAAGGATTTACTTCAACATTCAGGGAAATTTGAGAACTAGATGGAAAGATCAATACCACAAAATCACTTAACACAAACATCTGTGCTGGTGCACCCAAAGTCCTTAACGAGAATATGAAAAAAAGACCATCAGAAACATCATCTATCTTTGAACACCAGATGAAAACCACTCACTGCATCAACTGGTTATTATCATGTTATTTATCTAAGTGTCCCACTGAGCCATGACAGTGAGTCTGTCAACAACAACAGGACCGTGAAACTCAGCTGAATAAAATTCATCTTTCATTTTGTTATTTACACACTTGTGCTGTAACAAGTCTAAAGGTTGGATTGTGGTGTTTCATCTTATGCATTTTCAGCTAGGCAACATGTGAATTCAGTTTCCTGATGCTTGATTGAGGGATTCGACAATAAATGGTGTTACTTCCATTCCATTTTCCGCATATTGAGCAGAAGGACATGAATAAATAAAAGAATGAGCAAACTCCTCACAAGTCTGCGGCTGTGAGTGCTTGTGTGCATGTGAGGGAACATAAGTGAATTTATGAGATGGACGGGGAATGTTTAATTTAAAATGAAGACAGAAAACAGCCTCTGAGAAAAACGTCTTTTCCACTCAACCAGGCACCTTGAGCTACTTACAGAGGCAGCGACCCTGGAGCCCAAAAACGTATCAAAGATGCAGTGCAGCCTTCCTTTTTGTTTTCCTCACCAAAAAGTGATAATACATTCAGAGTCTCCACTTCATAGAATCAGCCAATTTGTCATGGAGAGCCTCAGCCACAGGCGACATTCCTCATGCAGTGATGATGCAGCAGTCACTGCAGGGACAGTGTTATCAGAGGGACATTAGGTTTTATTGACTTAATGAGTGAAAAGATTTTCACACAGATACAGATAGATGCAAAAATAGATCCAGAAGATTCAACAAACAGAAACAGAACACCTCTCTTGTCTTTTGCCTCACTGTGTCTTTCTTATAATAATGAGTGTACAAAAAGTCCAAGACTGTAAGGTAATCCTGGAGAGTTCGAAAATCCCTTAAATTAGGCACAAAAAGCCGAAAAAAGCAAACTGGCTCTTCATCAGGTACAAATGATATCCAACTGAATCAGACACTGAATGTCTCATTGAATTCCCAGTTGGATGTCTTTATTATATTTGTGTATGACTTTATTGCTTTGATTTTTTTGGTCTGTGATATTCCGTGTCAATGTAATTGTTGCATTGATGATAAGTTTAACATGTACACGCCATATTACACATACAGTATCTTATTGAGTGTGGCCTGGAGATGTGCACTAATTGTATGATAGCAGCCACAGTCATCAGAGGGAATCAAGGCCTGGTCACACCAAGATATAAAAATGTGCAGGATTTAACTATGATTAACTTTGACAAATACATTTTCATTACAGTGCTGAACTTCAAGAGGACTGCAGAGTCCAAAACTGGGGAAATTATTACATCAAATAGATCTCAAATCTTTATTTTCTTCTTTAATATTAATAAAAGTAATGGTGTGCAATGGTAAATGCCATTTAAGAATATCTTTTGAATGAACCACTGATGAAGTGATCAGAGCATATTGTTCTTTTTCTACATTAAATCAAAAAACAAAAGTAAAACATTTGAAAGGGAACGTTCTATGGAGTTTCTGTTTGGGAAACAGAAATCATTCTTATAATAAAACACATACCTACACATACACAAACCTTCCACCGGGTATTGGTGCAGAAGTGAAAAATCTGCAGAGACGACTGGGAGGGGCAGTGGTGGGATTGAAGGCTAAGCTAGTTGCCTTGGTGTATGATTCTCCTCAAGATGTGCAACATTCTTCGGTTCCTTTTATTGAACTTGAAACATAGTCGGACAGATTCCTTTGATGTAAAGACTACGTAAAAGTAGTTCATAAAGTGATGATGTGATGTGTATGGAGCTTGATGAACACTTGTGTGGGTTTTGTTAAACAGAAGTATTTTTGTATAAGAAGTGTAGTATAAGAAGTATAACATTTTCAGTGTGTCTGTATGTGTGATCATATGTAACACCACAAAGTTACTGAAAGGTGTATTTGCTATAGCACTTGCAAGAAGCAAAAAATAAAAAAGAACCAGTGCTGCACTGTTTGATCCCAGTGTCAATGCTTCTTGGAGCAGGCAAAAAGAGAGGAGTAATGGAAGGTTCTTTCTTGAAACTTGGATCTGTAGGAGGTGGACCAAAGGTGAATGCACAAAATCACTAAAGTGATAGGTGGGTGCTGACACAGAGAGGAGGAACAGTGTGGGAAGGGATTTCCTCCCTTGGGCAGTTTTCCATGAGGGCACGTTTCATCTGAGTTTGTCATTAAAAGGCAACCATGAGTGTGAATCAATCTGTAAAGGGTCCTTTCATGCAACCAAAAAAAAAAGAAGCATATTTTCTCTGCTACTGTCTCTGCTATTTCTTAATCATCTTTCCTTCATGTCTTTCCCTCAGCTACACGCATTCACGATTAAAAAATAAAATTAAAATTCATGATTGTGCTTTTGTGTGAGATTGTACTAAGCAATTAAATGCTTTTTTTTCTCTCCTCAGGTTCATCCTGACATTCCAAGGATCAAACCCCCAACCTTGCACTCACCAAATGATACCATATAACGTTTCACTGACTGATTGATTGTGGAGACAGTGAAAGTGGGGAGACGTGATTTTCACAAGTTTCTATATTTCTTTTTTACAAGACATGAGCGGTGCGAGCATGGAAATCTACCAACCAGAACTTTGTTTCAGGACTCGTTTCTGGCCGTCAGACATCCTTTGAGACAAAGCTAAACTAAGCAGACTGTTAGCCTTCCCCGGAGCAGGCTGGTTCTGCAGCATAAGTTACCATGGTTACTCAGCGAGCATCCAAATAAGCCACGATGATGGAACGCAACTCTCTCCTAAATGAGCCAGACTTATTTAAATAAGCCAGGCTTTCCCTTAATCCACTTTTGTGGAAAACCCCTCAGCTGAAAACAAATAACTACACCATACTGTCAGTGTTATCCATGAAGGGAAGTGCTGACGCTGGACCTGTGCATGGTTAGACACAACTTGGAGACTGGTGGTTGCCATGGATGCATGTGACTCTTGCAAAAATGAAATGTGGTCTCATTGTTTGTTTGTGTACACTTGAGCAGCCACTATCAGTATGTGCGATGTGCAGCAGTATGTTGAATGGCAAACAGTAATGGCTTCTCAAATCATTAAAAGGATCTCTCAGCGTGTGTCTATTTGTGTCTGTGTACAAATACATGCAGATCAGAAAAATAGTCAGCAGGCAGTGTAGTGTTGTTTTGATTCTCAACCATTCGTCTGCTGATGAGTTCTCAAGCCATCTCAGTGAGTGATGAGGGAGTGACATGTTAGAAATTAATTCAGGTATGACATTATATATTATACACATTATATGTTCCTAAAAGTTCAGAGGACTGCTTCTAACACAAAAAAATTTTAATTCACAAAATTTTAATTTTAATTCAAATTTTGGACCTACAAAATCTACACACCAAATTGCATTATTCTTTACAACTAACAAAATATTTTTAAATGATCCATTTAAAAAAGTTTTTTGTTTGTACTTGGCAGACTTTGAGCGTTTATTGGTAACAGACTTCTCCAAAAATATCCCCTTTGTTCATTTCCCTCATTGTTTAAATGAGTTGCTTTCAGAAAGGAGAAACTAGTGTTTCTTTAATGTAGAATCAGGGAGTTCAGGCAATGTGACACAATGCAGCATCTAAACCCTCTCTGCTGTGTGGCTTTAAAGCTGGCTTCATGGGAAACTCAGCATGGCTTGTGTTTGACTAGTTAGATAGTTTGGATCTTCTTCACGCACTTCATATGTAGGTAATATATAATAATAAATGAGTGTCTTGTCGGAGTGGACCCAAAATGTGCATATTTGACTACTAGACTATTGCATTGAGTAAGACATGTTAGTTGCCAAGCAGGCAAGTGGCTGAGTAGTTACATGCTAGGTTCATTATGTGACATGAGTGTCTCCTGTATGTCAAAAAATTACCTTCATATACAGTATACTGTGAAATGTTTCAAGGATTAAGTTACAGCAGTCAGCAGGCCAGCAAGTATCCTGAGGATCTCAGGCTAGAGTAACACAGCCATGAAAAGGTCTAGGCACTATGTTTGCTGCAAGTGAATGAGTCACCTGCAGTGTTACCATGACATTTCCCTACTGTTCTTCCAAGCAGTTTGTCTGGAGTGCATAGGCAAATGACCAGCAAACTGATGAGCCAGGTGAGTGAATTAGCCTGAAGAAACCATAAACCAAGCTTTTGTTCAGTGGACTAAAACTGGAAAGGGAACATTCCACCTTAAAGGTTTCCAGTAGCTGCTGGTGAATTAAACAATTTCCTCTCCAATGTACTGTTAGCTAATATTAAGTAGTAAAGATGAAACAGAAAGCAACCTTATTTTGGAACAGCTTAAAAGGTTAAGGTTACTGGTGATGTAGTTAAATGGTATTCTGGACAGCCCTATCTCTAGTGCGAGAGAGAGAGGCTATAATGCAGACCTGTTACAAAAGATAAAATGGATCAATGAATAATAAAATTTAAAAAAATTGAAGACAGGCAAGACTTTGGTAATTGTTTCAACAACTGAAATTTTGAGATGAAGGCACCCTCCTATTGTTACGATGGCACAGGCAGGTAGACCCAAATACGGGACAAAGACAGGACTTGGCTTTCAAAAGAAACTTTAAGCTCTTTAAAAGCTGGTTTGGAGTGTTTGTCGTGGCTTGATCAAAGAAATGTTGACGCAAGACGAAGACAGGAACATGAACATGTTTAAGGACAATGGTCTGGCAACAAGACAGGGGAAACTCAGGCAATATGTACACATAATGGGTAATGGGGAACAGATGGAGACAATCAGGGTGAGGCAGACAGAGGCATCACAATGGTGGGAAGCACACAATGGCAGGAAGTTAAATAACTGAAATGAGAGGACAGTAAGAGATTTCAAAATAAAACAGACATGCCAGAACAGGAAACAGAAACATGACAAGACACATATTCCAAGGTCAATACACAATTTAGCCTGGTTGGAGTTTTAGCATGTAAGCAGCTGGCTTAACTGAAAGATGAATGCTGAGATTTAGTGGACTTGATTTTTGTTTTTCTATTGAGGCTGTCAAAGTTAACGCGTTATTAATGCGTTAATGCAAGATGTTTTTAAAGGCATTAATTTTTTAAATGCGAGATTAATGCGGGTGAAATTTGAACCTCAGGCCACTCCGTAGTTTGGAAAATCAGAAGGAATGCACCGATGTAGATGCCGCAAACAACCTTCAATCCATGACCGGTGGGCCTTACATGGAAAGTTTAGCTATAAAGCCTTCTAAGATGACTCCCTCAACAGAAGAAAAGTTATGTGTATTTATTGTCAATGTGAATTTGCGTACCATTGGAGTACGTCTACTCTCAAATACCACTTGTCGGCCAAGCACACTGTGCATCACCCTGTTTGTTTTGAATTTGATGCAAATTTGCAAAGCATGAGGGGCATTCTTTTGTGTTAAATGGCTGCTGAAACAAAAAACACACATTGCACATATTAG
>JAOXYL010000061.1:10906420-10919975 GCA_028564955.1 Terapon puta
TCTCTCTCTCTCTATATATATATATATATATATATATATATATATATATATATATATATATATATATATATATATATGTACATAACTATATTGTCTCTTGTATTTGCAAACTCGATGAATGCAAAATGGCTGCAACTGCAATGCGAGGATTAATAAAAAATAAAAATTGAATTAGCTGATTGACTTTATATGGTGGGTAACAAATTGGAAATCAGCCACAGTATATAAACTTTGATTAAATAAAAACAAAAAAAGAGTAACAAATTGAAAGACTTTTTCTCACGTTTAACATCAGCCTTCAAAGGGATGAAAGAGGCTTGTCTTTATGCCTTCACGCAAAAGACCCACCTTCGTAAATGATACACGACTCACCAAATTGCATTTCCAATCTTAAATCAAAGCAGTCTAATGTTCAACCACGTGTGAAATCAGACTTGGCCCATTTCAAGTGAAAACCACTGTGAAGCAAGTATGCAAGGATGATGCAATTTAAAAAGTTACGCACGCTGCAAATCTGATCAAAGCCTTATGTTAATCTACTTTGTAAGATGGAGCAGAAAGTAAACACATGGAAAGGAGGGATAGACAAACTCTCTGCATAACAGTCTGACAGTTTTGTTTTCTTAACCAGGCAAGGTGACTTGGAGCATGTTCTCATTTACAGGAGAGACCTTGGGGAAAAAGAAATCTTTTTATGGGTTTTAAATGAAGCCAACTGACAAAGTTCAAGTTGCACAAATGTACCAAAAACCAGAAATATTCAATTTTTCAAAAAAAAAAAAAAAAAAAAAAAACTTTATACTACCAAACTTTTTCTCATGTGGGTTGCAAAGTAACCTTCACCATCTATTAAGGCCATTACGAGTTTAATCGAGTAGAGCAAGGAATACTACAGATCTTGGCAACAGTCTTCTACTGCGACCAACTGGTCAGCAGGATGGTGGGAAAGTTTAAAGGATGGAAATAAAAAAACGCAGATAGAGAGGATAGACAGGCAGTAACAAAACCAAGAATGAGAAAGAAAGAAAGAGATGAAGAAAGGATTTATTGGAACATGAGGACTTGTCAGCCAGCCAGAGATTGCTTTGTCCTGCCTGAGTGAACACGGGCACCTGCCCCCCTCCCACCCACACACACACACACACACACACACACACACACACACACAGTACATACCTGTGTATGTCTGAGTGCATGTCTTGAAGTCAGTGCTTTTAATGTGTAGGTAAGCTCTGATGTGTCTCTCCAAATGTGGCTGTGTGTTTGGATAAATGCAAGGAGAAGAATATTTTTTGACTGTGTGTGTGTGTGTGTGTGTGTGTAGGGCACTGTGCCTCCACTGAAGGGTGAAGGGGTCCATCAGCTCTCTCTCAGTGGTCTGACATTGCAGACAGAGCAGTCAGCCACTGTTGAACTGTAGCTTGTCTGACAACACAGACAAGACGCAGAGGTGAGCACGATTGCACACATACACATGCACGCCCAAACACACACACACACACACAGAACCAAAGATATCACCTTTCCTCTAATCTCTATGCACACCATTTCTAATCTCCTAAAGGCACATACTATTACTGAATGTTTAAAGGATCATGGAGACAGCTGTCTTCCTGCTGCACATGATCCCTCAGCGCCCTTCGTGCAGTTGAGACTTTGTGGAAACGTTACTGTGGCTCGATTTTTCGGTGAGATACAGTATGGAACTGGTTAGATGGCTGAAATGAAAAGAAGTAACATCAAAGCCATACTATGACTCGTGATGACATTTGGCAACCGCACCATCTAAAATCTAATAATTTGCAATAGCCATCTAAAAATAACTTTAAGAGTATCTATTGGAGAGCCAAGGTGCTGGAAAAGTATCTCTTAACAGCTTTGTAACAAAAAGGCACAAAATCCTTTCTGTAATATCCTCACCTGGGCGCACTGCCTGAGATAATTTGTTCTTTACCCAATTAAAAACACATGCAGAGTAGCGATCATTGTTTCATTTAAAAAGTGTCACATCCATATACTTGATGTACCTGTAATCTTAACTACTGTAAAATATTTTTGTCAGGCTTTCCAAAATGATTAAATTTCCCCAGCTGACTCCTCAATTAACCCTCCTCTCCAACTCTTGCCAGTTCCTGGCATCCTCATAGTCTCTACCAGCCCACATGTCCTGCCACCTACAGACAGGCAAAACAGCTGTGGACAACTCCACTGTGGAAAGTACTGTCCTGTAAGTTCATTGAAAGTCTCTCATGACAACGGCAAGAGAAAAATATAAACACCAGCAAATGCAGCAAGGACATCTATGAATCTCACCTTGAAAGAATGAAGTGATTCATTATCACAATGCTGACGCTGCATACTACGTGATATTCTTTCTTACATTTTGAGTTACACACTTGTGATCCCCGCCAGCCAGCATCATTCATGCTCTCATCTGCAGTGCTGATTTCATGAGGCATCGGTGTACAACATCTCCCCATTTGTGCGATGACTGATTTGACCAAAGGCGAAGCTAAATGGACAGAAAAGGCTTTTGTCTTTTCAATATTCTCTCTTGTGAGTTTCACAGTGTGTCAGCCTACCTTGGTCCTCATGATTTCCCTGATGGCGGAGTCAAACTCCAGGGAGTTGTTGTAGTCCACCGTCATGACATGAGGTCTGCCAATGTACTGCTCTGCATACGGGTGCTGAGAGGAGACCTACAAAAAACACATGCAGGTCGTACAGTAGGAGGTCTATACTGTATGACTGAAACAAATGTCTTAAATACCCCTAAAAGGTTACTGTGGTTAGTTGGATCCCATCATGATGAGGATATTGTCATGAATTATTTTAGGTATTTGAATTAAATGCACATCATCAAAAATCTACTTTAAAAAACAGAAATATCATATAATCAAACCTAGAACATGTCTTGCATAGAAAACATAAACTGTTTGTAGCATTTTTAAGGTCTTTTGAGGGGTATAAAGAATGGACTAGGCCAGAGGAATCTATTGCAAGAATTTCTCCAATGTTGCATGCCTAATCATTAATAGCAACACAGATCGTGTTGTTCCAGGGAGGCCATGTTCCAGCCTCTTATGAAACACCAACATGTGCTGTCTGCACCAACAGTTTGTGCCAGGTCTTTTAAAGGAAGCACTGATGAATAAAGTTACTTGGCAACATGGCCCGTGGTGAAAACTGCAGTGGCCAAAATATTCTCATCAGTGACTGATGGTGGGGAGTAATAGTGTAGTGGGAGAGCACAATGGGCATACCTCTCTAGAAGTGGGCTTGCCTCGGAAGAACTCGTGATTGAGTGAGCTGTGAGGTGGTTGAAACTTAGGCTGCAGGAAGATGCACCCATTGGCTATCGCCTCCAGGGGGGCTGGGCCTTCGTAGGGGAATCCAAAACCAATGAAGAGCTGGAAAAAGAATCAAGGGTTTTATTTTGTTATTGTGGTAATTCAACGTATCTTTAGATAAGTTATTGTAATGTGTTTAACGTTAAATGTGAAGAGAAGTAGGGAGTGTAAGTGAAGAAGGCAGAAGTGAAGCTGTAGATGAAAGGTCAGCGTGCTCTCAGCATGAGACCAGCGATGAGGCTTCGGCAGTATGTGTGGGTAATATTTTCTTCAGTCTCTTGCCTTAGCCTTGCGCAGCAGCTGTTGCAGCTCATGCTGGGGCAGCAGGCCATGGTTCTTCACGAAGGCTGGGACCTCCGGAGGTCTCTGGGTCTCGTAGTACACTGTGCCGTGGACCTCCATGTACCTGTGGAGAATCTGCAGAAACCCTTCCTTACCCTGCTGGGAGAGGAGGAGAAAAAGATGGGTTGGTGAGATCGGGGGTGAAGGGTTAGGGGAGGAAGGTGCAGAGAAAATGAGTGTGAAAGAAAGAAAAGCCTAGGGAAGAGTATGATTACAGAATTTGTGTTCAAGTACAGTGTGCTGTCTTTGTGTGAGCTTTCCATGTGCGTAGCTGCTAGTCTTCGGTGTCAGGGTGTTTGTGCAGGACAGTTTATTAAAAGTAACATCTAAGATTAAGTTTATGGTGAATACATCTTAAAAAATCTTTTCTCTTGGTATTTTTCTGTTTCCGTTTTCAGGAAAGTGAACAACTACTACATGATTTCTAATACCAAAGCTGCACATTACAGACTCTTTTAATCATATTAAAAAATTTGGCCTGTGTGTGTGGATGTCATCCAAGTATCTGTGCTTACGTAAGTATTTAGAAGATACTTTGATATCTTGTTGTTTTTTTTTCTCTTCAGAACTACTGTATATTGAATCACTACAGAGTCAACCAGACCTGGAGGAGAGACTGACACAGCAGGAGGATGTCAATGGTGATCGATCATGTGAATGACTAATTCCTGAGCCACTCACTAATGTTGCTGCTACACCTGTTTTTTGGGGCACTGGATACACAATGGATATTGTACCTTTTTTTAATTCTATTAGCGAGTGTATCCTGAAAGGCAGATTTGGATCTAAAAGTTTTTTATATTAAAGGCAAAAGAATATTATTTATTCAAGAAATCAAGAGGTCATTTATTGAAAGAATAAAAAACAAAATAAAAAATTAACTATCATTGAACAACTGTCAGCAGACAGACGTCTCCTTTACCAATTGATTCTGCTGGAGTTTATGTCGGTATGAGAGCTCCAATTCTTATACGCATTCATAGCTGTGCATTAATCTCTGGTGTACATAGAGAGAAAGCCAGAGAGCTGCACTTCCATAAGTCAAGGCTGAGCATGATGACTGGGGGCACCAAAACCCGCCGCCAGCATTTTTTAACAACCAAAACTGAATCATGCGATTGGAGCATAACCCTGAGCCAGACTATTGACCAGCCATGTGGTGTTAAGCAGATTACTGTATCCCCGTACGGTGGTGTGGCCCCCCGCAGCCGTAATTGGAGGCCGTAGCGATCGATAGCTTCCTCTGTGAGGATTTTCCCAGCCAATTAGGAGATTAGCTCAAGCGCTAAGTGCAGCAGACAACATGAATTAGCAGAAGGAGAAACAGAGGCGTGGAAGTGTGCAGATTCCATAACTTGCACTTAGAGCTCTCTCTCACTCTCTCTCTCTCTCTCTCCCCCTCTCTTTCTCCCTCTCTGTGGTGATAAGTATGTTTGGCTGTACTGGTTTTTATCCCTCATCTCATGTCTTGTTATGTAGATTTCAGAGAGTTGATTGCAGAAAATCAATATGTTGAGTTCAGTTTGACTGGCAGGTCCAATGGGTATATTAACTTCACCCTCTGTAACATTGTCACCCGGTCACGCTTGACACAGGTGTTGTTTACAAAGAAAATAATCATGTTGCATTGCAAAACATACAGCCTGAAGATGACTGGCTGACAAGATGATCACTGTTATATATGAAACTCTCAGAAAGTGTTGCCTGTCCCTGTGAATGCTGCAGTGCATTAGAGAGCACTTGTGAATTTGTGATGAGCAGCTTCTCGTAAATCTGGATCCAACAGTTGTGTGCGAGTGTGTATTCCCTGTCAACAGGTCACAGTAAATTGCGCCTTTTGGCATATGCATAGGCAACAATATGGACAGGACAGGAATGTGTGGGGAAAGTAACAGACTCTTACCTGAAGCTAACAAGGATCCAGTTGGGTGCAGCACACAAGAGAGGAGGACAGAAAGAAAGACACAGAGACAGATAAGAAAATCAGATCAGAGAAAAATACAACAATGGGGAAAACAAAGGAGAGAGAGGACACAAAAATTACACTCTCTGCCTTTTCACCAGACTTCTGTAAGATTAGGGTATTGTACTTTTAGCAAGCCCCATCTCTTTTCTGTGCTCTCTTTCGTAAGCAAAAAACTATAGAAATCCAGAGAATTGCACAGACAGATGGTGAAAAGTAATGGCAGCAAACAACATCTTTATAATCATTTTAACAATGGAGACACAACTGTGCGCCTCTGCAGTGTGCAGTGGAACAAACAGACCACTTTTGCGAGGAAGATTGCCTGTAAATTAAAGCTGTACAATTGTGTATGTGGAGCTACATGAAGCTGAGCTGTAATGGTGCAAACAGCGGGGTGTGCAAAATCATGTCATTGGATTTTTCTGTTAACACCGCAGTCTATTGTTGTGGGTACTTTTGTGTGTGTGTGTGTGTGTGTGTGTGTGTGTGTGTGTGTCTGTGCGCGAAAGTCTGTATGTGTCAATGTTGAAAGAAAAAGCTGTGTGTAAAACTAAAACTAAAAATAAATTTATATCTACCTCGTTGTATTAAAGAGAGTGAGGTGAAATAAAATCTTCAACTATGTACGTGGGTGTGTGTGTGGGTTTGTATGCATGTGTTTTGTTGTTTTTTTAATGTGTACGCAAACAAGCGCAAACTATGTGCATCTGTGCATTACACATATGCATTTGCAGGGCTGTATGCTGTACACATACAATAATGTGTGCATGAACATACCTGTGTGTGTATAGTGTATTTGTACACAGGAACATTAAAGAGGTATTTGTCGGTCTTTACCTTCCACATGCTGGCCTCTTTCCCATATACAACGGCCATGTTGTTGACTTTGTTCTGCTGGATGCTCCTCTTCTCCGTCTCATTCAGCTCCTCCGAAACGAAGCCCATGAATGAGTTGTCTGGTGTGTGAGCTGAAAGTGTGTGTGTATGCATGTAAGATGTAAGGAAAGGTGAGATAGTAGTAAAAGGATACAGAGAGAGAACAATACAAGACAGAAAAGGAGAGAGGGAGAGAAAAGTCATTGTGAGTGAGAGACAGGGAGGAAAGGCAGAGAAAGAGCACTACATCCTTGTTTGCTTCAGTTCAATGGCAAAGTCAGTGTGATTACTGGATCCTTAAGTATTATAAATAGTGACTGTCAAAAAGCCAGCTGCTGTTGGCTATGTGAAATGGTTCTGGCAGCACTAAGGTATACTGAAATGACTTTCTAAGCATTGACTTAAAGAAATCAAAACCAACTATATTCATGATTTCAGAAATATTTAGTGGAACTGAACTGAACTGAGCCAACTATTAGATGCATCCTCAGACTTTATGCCAGTCTTTATTCATTTGTAGTATACATTCTTATAGATTGAATATACATCATATCATCAAATATATACATCATAATATAAATTATCCTGCTGCTCTATGACGAATATGAAGGAGTTGATAATGGTTTAGTCAGTCATAATAGCTTGGGGCAGTATGAAACGTAGGTGTATCACACTATCCTAAGTTTATCGATCTTATAATGATCACACTGTTGAGTGCCAGCTACAGCTGTGACACTGAATACGAGAGAGGAGAAGAGAGTTAAGTAAGTAATCAGTGTTTCAGACTTGAGCAGTGAGGAGACAGCCAGTCAGACATATTGTGTAGCATGAAACAGAAAAAAGAAAAGCAAAGCAAAGAAATACAGAACAGATGCAGCTTGAAGAGACAATAGAAGCTGTGGTGGTGCTGAAAATAGCTGCATTAGACACATTACTCCAAATTAATGTGAACAAGCAACCGGACCTGTCAAAGAAAGTGAACAGACTGAATTGGAGTCATTTTATCATTTTGAGAATGGCTGTCAAAGCTGATGACAGATCTGTGTGTGTGTGTGTGTGTGTGTGTGACAGTTAAGCTTTACCTTTCATGTTTGCAAGTCATAAAATATAAACACCTGAAGTGATTGAATGGTGTTGATCAAATGATAAAATAAGACACAAGGATATGAAATCCTATTTATAATATGATGTGTAAATCAATATGAGCAGTTCTGTAGAACCTATTTGCATTCGGACAGTGTGTGGTGTTTTTCAGAAGATGAAAAGTCCATTAAACTGATTTTAAAAAATGAGGGGGGTGTTTTTGTTCTTACGGAACATGGTCATGTACTGCCTGGCGTTGAGGTTCCAGTAGCCCCAGTTGGTCCGGTAGCCGTGCAGCGTTGCGTATTCCTCATGATTGTAAGCTGGCTCCGTCCCAAACGTGTCAATCACTCGAATATGACATCTGTAAAGACACAGCATGCCCACTTTAAAACAAAATACTTATCCATAAGCAGCATTCAAACACTCCTTACTCAATTGCTGACATTACTGATATGATGTTTTTTTAATGCCCTGTCGCCATGACTTTTGAACAGTTTTAGAAACTTTTTGTAAATGATTTGTACGTATATGAGGAGTTCATAAATGCTTTATAACCCAACACAATGTCAGTGATATGCAATTATAGCTGCAATGTTATACTTTATTGACAAACATTCAACAACTTTCAATGACATTCACTAAGTATTTTTATTAGAAATTGTTGTTTCAGATGCAGATGAGATCGTAACATTTTCTTGAATCTGAATCACTACATTTGGATTTATTTCCGAGCTTGGTATTTCTGTTTCCAGCTTTGACAAGAAGCTAGATGACAGACAACCACAAATAGCACAAAAAGGTCACACTACTTACACAGCAGCTCAAATAATAATTGAATTTAAAATATCTGCAAAAGAAAGTTCTCATGGGTTGAAGGGTAAAAAAGATCAGAAACCAGCTGTTATGCCTGCAAGTTGCCAGCTGCAGTGTGGGAAGTTTGACATGAAAATCACTTAGAGATTTAGAGGTTGGAGTTGCGATGAGACGCTGGAAAAGTTGAACGATTAGAAGCACAACACTGAACCACTGAGGCTGTACATCAGTGCGTATAACACTGTGGCGCAGACACACATGCACATGCACACACACACATAAAGCTTGCTATGTTTGTCTTGTCTGTGCTACTGAGTGTGTCTGGCCACTCTGTGAGCTCAGTGGGATTAATAAGAGCTAAAGGTGACAGAGTTCACTTCCACAACTCTGCGACTCTTGCTTATGAGATAATGTGTGTGTGTGTGTCTATGTGTGTATGTCTGTGTGAAAGGCTGAAATTGTTCAGCAGCAACTCTTCATTAAAAAGTTCACTTCACTGTTTCTTGGCATTCTCCTGGCCTTGTAGCTGTGCACTTTTATATTTACGTATCTTGAAGTCACATTCAGGTCGTTGCCCTGCAGCCAGTTCTCCTCAACCTTGCACATATTCTTTTACTTTAGTTACTGATAAACATGTTATTAGAGATAGGTACAAGGCAATCACTTTTTCACACAGGGCCATGTAGGCTATTTTGTGTTTACTTGTGGTGTCTTTGAGTTATATTTAATTTTTTTTGATGATCTGAAACATTGAAGTTACATGCAAGAAAATAAGAAATCAAGGTCTTAAAGGACAAAGGGGTTAGATTTTCTTATGAATTATTATTAGAAAATGATTTAAGTCATCCTCCTGCTTATTGGCAGTGTTTAGATCTTGCCTATATTATTACATACTTCTGAACTGGTGAAAAGCTGGACTATGCCACACATTCAAACGTTTGATGGACGAGAAATGTAAAATGGAAATACAATATTTTAACCTAGCGAGACTAAAAAAATTACATGACTCCTGTCTTTCACATAACAATGGGCCCTCGAGAGTCTTCAGATCAAACAAGTGTGTGACCCAGTCCACGCTCAAATACAACATGTCTTGTTGTTATTCTGTTTTATGGTCTGTTGAAGCTGCTCACAGTGGAGAAATTGGTTTCCGCGTCGGGTCTATGATGGATTTCTTGCTGTATACTTGTTGGACATTGGTGCACTTTGATTCCTATAAGTTGACAGCTATGAAAAATTTATTATTGCAATCCTGTGTTAGAGGTCCGCTGGAAATATCTGGATGGGATGAGATGTTTTCTACCTTTCAGGAACCTCCCCCCTAGTAATGTATTGCCAGTCTTGTGAATCACCCACTTACAAACGAGATCAAAACTGCTCCCTCTCTAACCTTCAGCAATCACAATTTTATTTCCGAGACCTGCGTTTAGCTTTGCATTCAGGTGTCTGCAGCAGGGTTCTTGGGTGACTGTTCATACATTTTCAGAGCTATAATGCAGAAAACAAAAATATTCCTCTGAGGGCGTTCAAGTCGTGTCAGAGACAAGGTGACACCCCAATCTTGTCTGACACTTCTCAGATATTTCTGTCAATAACTGCAATGATATGTCTCGGAAAGAGGCTTATAGAAACAGGCTTATCTGCCTGAGAGAGTTAAAAAAAAAGAATAAAAAACATGCACTTATCTGTGCAGGCTTGTTTTGAGGCATCGAGGATAAGATTCCTCGGAAAATTCTTGCGCGTCTATTTGTAAGGGTCACAGAAAGCCGACAATGAATTATTAATGACATACGTTAGTTTCACTTGTCTCTGCCCTGTCTCCCTCTCTCCAACCTGCACTATCACATATCGCCAGCTCTGAAATGGTGAAAATGTTTCTGCCCACAGATAAGAGGTCCCAGAGGGGAGGGGAAAAAAAAGAAGAAGTGGAAGAAGAGGGGATAAGCGGAGGAGTAGCTGAGCTGAATATCTATCGGGAGATCAGAGTATGGGGCTAATCTGGGTTAAACGGCTGCTCAGCAAGGCTCAACAGTCCTCCGGGGTGAGGGGAAATATGGCAGGGTGGTGTGCTGTCACCCGCGGTTTCAGCTTTAGCAGCGGGGTGTGAGAAGAACCCGGACAACGGCAGACACTTTAAACTTTTATTTGGTCCAGTGAGAGGTTCAATAATATAACCATCCGACCAGCAGCTCCATCTCTTTTTGACAAAATGTATCTGCACACAGCGACGGTTACCTGCTCTTAAACAAGGCTCCTCAGATATGCCTAATATATTGTGATCCCTCTCACACAGTGTTAACAAATATACCATTTCAGTCAGTACATATAGTCAGTATACATATATATCTTCGCAGCAGATGTATAAGGTCTGGCAAAAAAGGCTCTGCTCTTTCAGGGAGTGCTTAATGAATCTGCAGAGAGAACTAATCCCCTTTAATAAACATACATGAAGATTAAATCTTAGTTTAATTAACAGTAACAAGAAATTCAGCACATAGGGAGGAGGTTGGGTTGGTGGAGGGAGCCTTGGTAGGAAACAGCTGGCATGAGTACAAGTCCGCAAGAGGAACAGCGAGAGGTTATAATGGTCATGCTGTACACCTGTATGACTAAAATTGGACGTTGGTAGTCAGCCAGAAGCCGGGCAGCTAATAGATGAGCTGCTGAATGAAAGGTATCATTTCATCATTAGTCAAGCCCCAGGATGTCAAGAAGTCAAAGGGACTGATTGTGGACTTTCCCAGGCGCTGCAGTCCTATTAAAGTCAACAGGAAGTCGATGCGGAAGGTGAATTGCTTTAAAGATCCGTAAAGGACCTCACATGGACAGACTGACACACTGTTTAAAAAGCAAACCAGAAACTTAACCCCATCAACAATTGTTTTTTTTTTTTTGCACATACAGAACTTATCCAACACATTTCAGTCCAGACCGTTGCAATGTAGTGAAGTGTGAATGTCTTACTACGCACTATGACAAATAAAGATTGATTTGACTTTCCTCCATTTGCATATAAAAAATGCTCTGCAACACGCCCCAGGTTGTCAATGCAGCTGCTCACTACTCATACCCATCAACACAGAAAAACATACCTCCAATCCAAATAAAAGTCTTTTCAGTAATTTTCAGTTGGCTCTTTGCCTGATTAAAATGGAACAATCCCAATTTTATAGCATTGTTTTTGCCCACTTAGCCATCACGTCTAGGGATTGTCCACATACAGGTGGTGGGGGGGTACACACATTTGTCAGCAGTGAATTGGTAAAATAAACAAACAAAAAAAACCCCAAACAGGTCACATCAGTACAGCGAACCTAACACAGTGGTAATGTGAGAGATGCAAGATATTCCTCCACTTCCCGAGTGAAATCGTTGCGCTGCAGAGTTATCTGCTGATGCTGCCAGTTTACTGCTGTCAACTCGGAAGCCCCTGTCCTATTTCTTTACCCGCTTCCATCTGTCTCCCTCTTTCTCTCGCATGCTTAGCTGTTGAGGAAAAAGCAGCTGCAGTCGTAAAAGACACATCATGATAAAGACTATCACGCTGACTTTTACACACTCACACTTTCACTCTTATGTCTTCGTCAGTAACACCTTGATGCTATCTTACGTTTTAGTTGTTTCCGTTAACTGATTTGATTGATTTTACTGTGCAAAGTAATGAAGATGACAGAAACTATTTTATGGACCATGTATTAGCAGTATACTTATACATATATTTTTAACATTGAGCATCCTTTAACAAACTATTTACAGTTTTTAATGAAAGGACATTTGATTATATCTGAGTCTCATCGGTAGTTGTAGTAGTACTCTCGACTGCCCTATAGTACTTCACTGTTGGCCACAGAATTGTTGCAGCATGTCATTGGACTTCAGCACACGTGGTAATCTTGGTGTTTCACAGCTCATGTGAAGCTCATTGTTAAGATGATGGCAGGGCGTGGTTACAGAGCGCTGTTCACGGGCAGGTTGAACTCGTGAAGTAACACACTAGAAATAAAGAAGTGGTTAGCTTATGCCACACGCGGCTTTAAATTTTTCACGTTATGCAGTACCTTTATCTGAGTGACTCTTTTCTTTCGAAGTGCAGCGATGTGTAAACTATTGCCTCTTCTATCTATCATTCATCCTCAGTTACTTTAGCAGATGCTGCAGCTTACTCACTGTGCTACTCCCATTAGCCTGCCTTAGTCTTTGTAAATTAGAACTGCTTGAGCATACTGTTGTCATCCATGGGATCTGGAGAGATGGTGTGTGTTTCTTTTTAATGATTTTTGTTTCATTTGAAAGCAGGAAAGGAGAGGAAAGGAGGTGAAAAACCCTGATGAATACAAAGCTGGATATTCATTATATCAGAAGACCTGTTAACGTGGCAGAATGCAAAAATGTTGTGATCATAATTAATACATGAAATACAAATTAAATGAAATCTTTTGAAACTAAATAATCTAAATCAGAAGTATGGTCATCAGGTTTTCTGTAATTTTACCCAAAAAACAACTCGCTGGATATACGTGATCATGTGACAGTACAATTTTAACACAAAAGTCAACTCATTCTTCACTCATTCTTTGAAATTACAAGAAACATTTGGATTGCATGAGTCATTTATCGCAAACAGGATCCTCAAGACTGTTGTGGAGAATAATTTTCTCACCTTAGTGAGGTATTCGTAATGATTAAAAGTGGGTTTGAGCAGGATGATAACTCCATATTATGTTCCACGACATTCACCATATCCACCTCTTCAGGCAGCTTAAATTAAGCTAATGTACCTAATCAGTGATGTGTCCCCAAAGAGTCAGCAGCTCAGGGGAAGTAAAGGCTCTTCTAGTGTCTTAGTGAGAGTTTTTTTTGTTTGTTTTCTCGCAGGCCTTCCTCTGCATATATTTCTCTGACCCGCCTCTATCAGAGCAGTAAATTCGGCGTGCAGAAAATCAATATGCTCGTCCTATTATCAGATGAGTGGGTGTGATTTAAGACTATCTCCTATCGGCTAGCAGCATCTTTAGTGACAATGCACATGCACTGACACACCCTCGCACACACACACACACACACACACACGCTGGACGGAACAAGGCTATGTTGTCCAGGCATAATAAATGAATGTGGATGT
>JAOXYL010000061.1:10936606-10963512 GCA_028564955.1 Terapon puta
CAAAAGTCTTCAATCTGATGGTGCGGAAAGAAATAGTGTCACAGGGTGGCAAATTTCTGAAGCTGTCCACTGACATTTGTCAGCATTGGTAATTTCAGAAATGCCATGTTTACACTGGAGTGAAAAAGCCCTCTAAGACACTGTAATTATGACTCTTGTTCGCTTGGGAGCAAATGAAGAAATAGTGCACCGTTGTTTTAGAGCCAAACATTCTGCACAAAGAAGTTTATAGCGGATGGGTGGGTCATCAAAATGTAGTGTTCCCACACAGATTTATTCATGGAAATATCAATACTAACCACTAATTGATCTTCTATTTTTTTCCCCTTGCTTCCTGGCTTTTTTCCTTGTTCTCTTTTCTCTCCTTCTCTCTCTTTCTCTCTACTACAAACACATTGACACTGGACCATAAGTGAAGCCTGAACACACCAGAACCAAATCCAGTATTCTCAGTTCAGATAATCCGGTTGAAAATCACATACATTTCTTCATGCGCTTGAAGAGACAATCATTACTAAAGCATATATCAAGAGAACCAGTAAAAACAAACAGAGTGGTCAAAGTTGTCACATTGCAAACATTGCTGTTACCTTCCAACAACCTTTGGGCAAATAAAAGTATTTTTACCCAGTCTACAGGTAGTTAACATCAACTAGGAAAAAGAAAAGGCAGCAACACATCCTTTCTTTTGATTTAACACTTTTCAAATTCAGGAATTGAAATCATTCAAACAACAACTACTTGTGTTCATTTGCTTCTTTTCATTCGGCTTTTCATCACAAATAACCCTAGAGCCATGGTATCACCTACTACTACTACTACGATATTATTTAGTTTAACAAACAAGAAAAAAAATTTAGAAATCATACCAGAAGTGCTGGAACAAGGTTTTTGTAAGTCACAGATGTTATGCTCTCATCTCTTCATCAGAGCAGAAACACAGTATTGGTTCGTTGGTGAAGGAGCCATAAAGAAGCTGTTAGAGCTGCGTCTGTCTGCACTGATAATGTGGGCATCCACGTAAAGAGCTGCCACTGTGTTTTATAACTGCCTTCTCCTCCTTGAGTTCTGTTACTGCCCAGAATTTGCCATAAAATCCAGAGACAGAGTGAGGGGGAGGGGCTAAAAGTGACACAATATGGAAAATCAAACAAAAAAGTAAGGGTGAGAGAAAAGACAGCAATCTGTTTACATTTAGTGAAATCCACACCTTTCTTTGTTCAGCCTAATTTCAAAGCTGGCTGCCCTGTAACAGCCCAATTTTCTCCTCGGAGAAAGGCGAAGAAATATCAGGTGGGCTGACATCAGTTTGAGAGGACACGCTGACAGCATCATTGAGCAAAATGTTTTAGGTTCTCCTCTTAACTCTTAACAACTCCAAGGGCACCTCATGAGGTAGAGGATGCAGATACCAGACCCAATTATGCTTGACTCTGCTCACATCGCTTTGCACTCACTTTTCAATGCAAGTGGAGATAACAAGGGCTCTGATATAACTAACAAGCACTGCTAAGCCAAAGTTTACTGAACGAAAATGTGGATAATAAGACGCTTCTGACCCCATTTTAGCAATACTTAGCAGAGATGTAATAATTTACTGTCTGTGGTTTTAATGTCACTCTACTGACTTTAGGTTTTCAAGATAAAGTCATCATATAATATTCTAATGTGTAGATAAAGAATAGAAAGTTGACATCGACCTTGTACACAGATAAACCTGTGATGCTCACAATTGATCACTGATAAAGGTTGAAATAGAAAAATGAAAAAAAAGGACTAAATAAGATAAAGAAGCCGTCTTGTACTGTGTGTGATCCTCTACCACATATTCAGTTTCCTGATGCTCATAATTGATGATGATGTAATTATTGATATTTTCCTTTAATGCATGACTGCATACTTTCACCAACATCAAAATTGATGATGATGTGCTTGCTCTGCAGACACTGCACACTAATTTATCAGTAGTGGTCATGCACCATTGCACCGAGAGCCAATTAAGAACCATTATGAGGTTCATAGTCTTTCAAGCCAGGACTCATCATTTCTCTTAACCAAAGAATGAATTCAATCCCTTATCTGTAATACTTTGGCAGATCTCATGTTGCTCCACGTTTGCCCAGTATTACTGGATCCTTTCAGAGACTGAGCTCTTTTGACAACATCAGTTTAAAATAACCTAAAATCTGTTGACATTATTTAATTTGGATTGCCTGCACTGCCTCATCTGAGTGACAAGCTGACGTTACTCTCATACCATCAATCAGTCATACAGTCAGCAAACGGCCTCACCTGTAGCCATGAATTTCAATCTATGGTGTTCAAATCAAAGTCATTTCTCAGATGGCCTGGTGTCATTATCACCTGTTCACTGGTGTTTCCACTTGGTGAAAGACAGGAAAAGGTGTCTTAGATGTCTTACTATGTGAGATTAGACCGCCTTCTCTTTTTGTCCCTTTTCCTTATTTCCTTTCTGTGCGCCTTAGGCATCTTCCTGTGAGAAATAAAGCTTGTTGAGGGAGAGGAGGCTGATGAATAGCTGATAGCGTTGGTTTTACTGGAGCTCGACTCAATGTGTCCCCAGGCCTTGGAGTCTATTCAGCAACTCTCCTCTCCCCTGTTTCCATTCCCCGGTAAGAGGAGATTGAAAAGCCCTCAGCGCCTGGGATGACGAAAGACAGACACACACACACACACACAAGCACGCACACACTTGCTGTACCTGTCTGTCTAGCTTTTCTTTTCCCCTGTACTTTATTCAGCCAGAGCCAACTGTTTTGTCCCTTCAGTCGGTGGAGGCTGACCTTCCTTAGCCTTCCGTCACGTAGTCAGACAACTGAGGCTGCCTTTACTGCCTTTATCCGCCACTCTGCCCTTGCTCTTGGTCAATTGCTATTTTTCTTGTACACACTAGACAAAATGACTTAATGCCTTACAGAGAAACTAGTTCCTTCACAAAGACAATAGACTGCTTTTGGCAAACATGATGACATGTTGTAGCTGGAAAGCACAGGGTTTAATTAATGACTTAACATAATGATATATACATACAAATTCAAATACATAATGAATAGTAATGATTCAGATGTGACTTTATATACTTTCATTTGCACTCAATCACATAGGTTAGTTTTCGTTTGTCAGATAATAAACCTGATTTCATTTATCTCGGTTTTCCAGGGTCACATGCAAATCAAGCTTGGCACTACTGAAATCTAGAGGGTGATGGTAATGCCCCTGAAGATGATAACTACCAAAATGGCAGAAGAATAATTTATGTGCTTTGGAGGTTTAATTGCAATTCACGGTAGCTTGTTAGCAACTATCCATAAACTCACACAATTACATAGATGAATCATATTTAGAGACTATGAATGAGACAAAAGTGTTATCGTCCTCACAGGTTCTCATTCACACTGTTTTCAGAAAAACTATAAAATAAATATCAAATCATCTCCACCTGGTACTTGCATTGCTTGAAGCATCGTATTGTTAAACATATTATGAACTCCTAAGGATCAGCATACAACAAACTCAAAAGACTGCAAGCTAAAATAATTAAACATGAAGAGGGGGAAAGACCATGTATGTGAATTGGAGGGATGCATGCATTTCCATTTTAACTTATGGCTTTACTGTGATGAACATGAATGAATTGCATCTTGGACAAATATCTGATCTGCCCAAGACACATAAACTGACTGAGTGTAAATATGTTTCTTATCCCTTAAATGAAAAAATCAATGTTAATATTACGTAGAATGAATGTAGATATTAAGACAATGACAGTCAGCAATAAGCTCAGAGGATTTTAACATTAAAAGGTGCTGTGAAATTAAAGAAATGATTTTCTGCATTCTCTCATGTGTTCCAGTTGATTTATTTTGGTACATAGTAAATTAAAAAAAAAAAAAAAAACTTTTTGCATAATTTCATACAAAAAATATCTAGAAAATCCCAGAAATATTTTTATTTTATATGAATAATTTTCAACTCAGACATAGTTACATAATTTATCAAATCAAATGTGGTTTGAGGTGACCAGTTAACCCGCTTACCATACAGTCATTTATTTCCTATTTCCGAGTTACTTGAACTTGCAGGGTTAAATTATACGGACGAGAGACGAGAGAATCCTTAAACGTTGATTGGATTGGATAACAGTGGGTGTAGTGAATATAATGAGCTGAGAACATGAGGAATTAATGGATCGTTCACCTCCACACAAACCTCGCTCATCGCTTCTCTCAAATCAGAAGGAGCAGGTTAAGTTTCAAATGAATAAATTGGACCTGAAACACATTCTTTTGAAATATTAACTTTTTGTTTTTGCTGCCTGAAATCTAAATACTGGTGCGCTTTTATGTATGTTTTCATGTGCCTTAACTGCTATTTCACGCAACATGAAAAGTAGATGATGATATTCGGTCCCATATCACAATATTCAGTTGTTATCATTACTGTAAACGGAGGTTTTATTCATGTTACAAAACTGCCCCCTTTCAAAGGGTTAAAAACCCAACTACACAGACATGTACACCAAGGACATGATAAATACACCAAGGATAATGCTAAATCAGCTAAAGAAGTACCAGCAGGAGCTAGTCCTATTTGTATTTCTGAGTCCCAGTTGTGTCATGCAGACCAATTAGAGGTAACGTCATGCAGAGAAGTGAGTCGAAGCGGCACCAGCAACGAAAGACAAAGTCACCCATGGGCCACAACTTCTTTTTCCCCACAGCTCCACGAATCTGAGACAAGGGATGAGGGAAGTCATTACAGAGTGTGTGCTACTGTGGCGTGTGTGTGTGGCTGCGAGGGGTTTGAAGGCAGGTTAAGGGTGATGAAATGCTGTAAAAATCCGGGAAGTCGCTAACAAGCACATTGATTTGAGCTTAGAGGGCAACAACTGCAAGAGAAAGAAACAGAGAGACAAAGAGGAGAGACTCATAGACACAGAAAGAGAAAGCAGGGTGAGAAGGCACGAAGCAAGAGAGGAGAGAGGAGTTTGCTTGTGGTTTGTTTCTGCTTGCACAGACAGTTTAAGCAGACAAAATGATGCAAACGGAGCATGCTACTCATTTGCACGCTCTACTTTTTAACAAAGAGACGAGCTGACGCTCTCTTTCACATACCCAACACACACACAGATGTACACGCACAAACAGCTTCCTCAACTGATTAATGTTAATGTGCTACCGTTTCTCTTAAAGGAGGAAGTTTCACACACATCAGCAGGTTCTCTCAAATAAAGAGATCGGATACACACTCCCTTCATAACTCAGAGTTTGGATATTTTTAATAGGAGGCGCTTCTCCCCTGCACTTACAGCAAAGTGTATAATAATACTTCGAGTCAGCTGCTTTACAACTTGTTTCACCCTAAAACTGCACGGTTTCTCACAACAAAGTCAGAAGAGAAGAAGAGAAACGTGTTAAAGTTAAGGGGAAAAAAGATAAGAGAAACCAGCGATGTAAGGAGAGTAAGAGCAGTCTAATTGCCAGGGAGAAGGAAGCAAAGCACGATCAGGGTTTTAAAGACTGTGTGTGTGTGTGTGTGTGTGTGTGTGTGTGTGTGTGTGTGTGTGTGTATTCTTATCTGCTTGAGGCAGGTATAATAATGCAGCTCGCAGCCAGCCAGTGGGAGAGCGGGAGGTGAACTGAGGTCACCGACTCCAGTCTCTCTGCAGGCTTGGCGTTAATGATGGTGGAGGGTGAGGAAGTTAAGTTGACGAGGGGGTGATGGAGAGCGAAGATACATGGAGAAAGAGGAAGAAGGAGTTTATGTGGCACAGTAAGTCCAAGAAAGAATTTGACTTTTTGTGGACTTAGCAGAAAAACAGAAACACCTCAGAACAAAAAGGCAAAGAAGTAGTAAACACCTTTAAAAAAAAACAGCAACTCCTACAACCACCCACACGTTCACATCCACTTGCTTACTCTGAATATAACGTAAGTATATTTCTGAGAGGAAATACGTGTTTTCCTATCTGAAGGTGAGCAGAGATCACCGCTGCAGACACCTTCACTGCTACACTGCCTTTGACCTGAAGGTTGCAGCACAAATCATTTAAAAAGATCAGGACACAGTTAGTGCACTGATTTTCGGAAACAGATGAAAGTGAGGGATGAAAATGTCAACAAAAGTGACTTGAGATGCTGATGGAAAACAAAAGAGAGACAGAAGAAACAGTAAAAGTAGATGAAGTCTCTACAAAGCAATCCAAAAAGCAGCAATGGTCAGACGAAAGAGTGTACAAGATAGGGGGCAAAATGCTGAGAAAAACAAGTGTGCAACTGAGATAATCTGGAGACTGATCCAATTTTATAAGGCATTACATAACCTCAGTGGATAGCTCTTTTTGCATTAATCTCTTGGGTTATGCAAGCCATTTCTGGGCCAAAGCGCTAGACTTAAAGAAATAAGCTTAGGATCCAAACTTGCTTCAGTTATTTTACAGCTTGCCAACATACTACATGTACCCACGCTGACTCAAAGGCACATATGGAGCCTTTCCCTTACGGTAAGACGCTCCCTCTGATACAAGACAGACCGAGTTACATGCGGCCCAGTAGGTAGATTAAATGCACAAAATACACAGCGGCTCCACTGAACTGGCTTAATGCTCAAAGCTAACACTTGTGGTTGCCCTGCTTTACAGGTGAACACCAAAGCCTCTATGAGCTTTTAATATCGGTGATCTGTCCAAAAGATATGGAAGTCAAAATTTCCCGACCCGCTGGTTTGATCTTTGACCTTAATGTGAGAGCATGAATGAAGAACACAATATGTAACCCACAATATGTCAGTCAGTGTGACGAGTAAACCTTAATCATTGCTCTAGCCTATTCATCCGCTTGCTCCCAATGTGAGTATGAGCTTAAAATGACCAGGGGATTTAACTCTGGGGAAGACAGACTGGCACTGATTGAGACTCCTCTTGTTATGGGAATGTTTGAGAGACACAAAGCAGCACTGTGGAGGCAAAACTAGAATTACTAAAATTCACAGGCAGGTGTACAGAGAAACATAAAAAAGTTAACATAAAAGTTTTATGGCATAGATGAAACTTAAAGTGCAAAAGATTTGTGAACAGATGGCTGTTATACTGTTAACAGTTAACTGTTAGTGAGAGTGTTGTAAAAAGTGATCTTGGCCACTGTAGGGAGCCATGATCTGCTGAACCACAAAATGTCTGAAACATCAACTTCTGCAGTGAAATGAAAGGCAGTAAAACAGCAGCATGGACACAGAGCAGTAACCTATAACAAGAGCAACAACTCATGGCAGCATTATTACTGCAACAGTGGCATTACTGTAACTCATAATAACATCATCAAGTCACTTCAACTAATACCAGCAACATTAACTAATATTATCAACCGATTGTGTTCAAAGACTCTTAGGCAAGTTTATTTTTTGCTGAAAAAAAAGAGTCACACTAAAGCAAAATGTTTGCTCTCTTTTGGGCATTTTGTGGACCAGAGGGACACTTGGGCTCATGGAAGAGTGCGGAACAAGTGTCACTTTGGGGGCCATTTGGACCAACTAGATTGACAGTTGGGCTCTCGAGTACCCTTGTACTGTGGCATCAGGGTCAAAAAAGAAGCACTGAGTTACCAAGTAAAGTGAAAGGTCACTTTTAACACTCATCCCCTACCGTCAAATGTAGATCTTATAGATATTTCTCTTTATCACCACAGCAGCATATTGATTGCAGAGCATGCATGATTATTATGCAAAGTACATGGACCCTTATATTCTCCTATGAATGCGTTTGCGAATGCGGGTCGGAGATAAGACATACAGTGCTGCAGAGTATTTAATTATTTATTTTTGTCAGTGTGACATGCCAGAAGGAGAAGAGAAGAGATTAAAATAAATAGGACGGCACAAAAACTTGGAAAGAAACAAAACAAATCTTTAACATACAATGAAGGACTTGAAGAGCCATACATCCGTAGTTCCCAAAAGAACATGAGAGCTAAAAATGTCTGACACGTTTGAGTGGACTGTTAGAGTAAATGTGCATCCCTACTGTGGGACTCGCATCTGTCCAGTCACACCATCCAATTATCAGAACATCTCAGGGACAAAAGAGATTTAGCACTTTTGGCTTCTCGGCTTCCTCTCGCTCCATTTCTCTGCTGGAGGTGTTGATAGACTGTTACTCTGTCTTTCCACCTCCAACCCCAAAAGGTCTGGAGTGTGATCTCCATGGCAACAGAGACATTACCTGCAGCTGGGATGAAATTTGGAAAGTTTACACCTTTAGTCAGAGAAAAAGAGGGAGGGTACGTGGAGGCAAGAGCATAGAGCACCGACAGACCCTGAACATTTAAAAGCTACGAGAGTTGGGTTTTAAATAGTTAATCTGGACAAAATCCACTTTTTGAAAATGTGGCATCAAAATGCAAAAAAAGCTCATAGAATATTGTGAGACCAGCTGAAATACCAAGACATAAAAAACCAAGAAGGATTTGCATTAAAAAAAATCTCACGTTGAGCACTGCAGTTAACCTTCAATTCAGGTTTGCACCATTCAGTTGAGAAAGAAAAGAAAGTAAAGAAATTCCAACCTGACAAACTGTTCCCGAGGAATCCGATCAGATCTGATGAATTTATTAATTTAACAGTTTTCAACAGCATCCGCCAAGCAGAGAACGTGGGTATGCTTGTTCGTCCTGTTCGACCCTGTTCGTCCGACATGTCATGAAAAGGGTGTAATTATCATTATCAGTCACACTGGAAGAGGGATGAAAGACAAGTTCTTTTAGTTAGAGACAAGACATCTTCCTGTTTAAATATTGGTATAATAATGCACAGAGGAGAAGGTATCTCCTAAAGGACATTCATAGTGATGCCAAGTCCAAACCTGGACTAATTTCTCCCCTCACATCTGGCCAATTAGGACATGAAGTGGGTGCGAATGTCGCACCGTCTGTTTTGGAAAGTCAGAAATAGTCAGACACAAACAGACATTTAATTCAGTTTCTAATTTGTCGTTTTCATCTCACTTTTCAGACATAATCTTTGTGAGCTGTCCCATAACGACACCTTCATACTGCCTTACTCCTTTCGGGTTACTCTGGGTCATTGTGCGTGGGCTGACACACACATTTGCTCCCTGGATCTTCACATCCAGGCTAATGAATGCATTGACTATCCAGCAGTGTGTCCTACGGGCTGTGTACCGTAAAAGGCCGTTTCTCCCTGTCTCCTGTGCCAGATACTTTATCTCTCAGTGCAACTGAGTGACACGATCAGGCACAAAGATGCTGACCATCCACCTTCACGTTGACTGCAGCAGCTCTCAGTGATCTGGACTCTTGAGTTTGTAATGTAAAGCAGGTGGAGCCCTTTCTTTTCTCCCTCTCACACTAATACATCTCAGGTGCCTTGGCAATCTAATTGGCACCAAATTCTGCTTCATTTCCATACAGCTACTCAGTTAGCCCACATTGTGAGAAGTGCACAGTCAGCAGAGAAGCAGGGGAGATGCAAAAATCTGTATTGAATTAACTCAGGTTTGTGTGCTGTTGTGTGTGCGGGGAAGTAAATGGAGCAAGTGAAATTTCTGCTTTGTGCTGAAATGAAGGACAGTCAAAAATGACAAAACAAAAGGATGGCATTTATCTTTTAGCTTCCTATAAAAAAGAAAAATGAAAAAAAGGAAAAACAATGAAAAAATCATTATTTGCATATTTGAATAACAATAGTTCCCTCCCCACCTCCATAGATGTCAACTCAGCACTTTGCTGTGTTCCCCTTTCCTCCCTCTTTTCCCCTACAGGCTTCTCCAAACACATTTTCTCATCAGTCCATCCACCCGCGCAGTGACAGCTTTGAGACAGAGATACGTCTCCACTGTGTCACAAAAAAGGGAGATTATAAATGAAAAAATCCCAGTATGATTATGACCTGCAGGCCACACGACAACACAATCCCGTTAATACAGAGGGAGCTCAAACAACCCACACCCGAAGAGCTTTTTATCAGCGACTTTAGAGGGCAGTTTAGCTGTGTTTATTACTTCAGTTTCACTACATTGCATCCTGAGTTAAATCAATAGACCTCTTTGTCCATACAAAAAAATAGATTTTGTCAGCCATTGTCTGTGGCCCACATTGTGTCAGTGACGCTCTTCATAGTCTGACTGTGTGTCTCCAGTGAATAATGCCAGCCATCTGACTGTAGTGCTGTTTGGAAACTGCAAATCAGCGTGTATGTTATATACACTATTAAGTACGACCAAACCATCGCCTTAGTGGCCAATTAGCGCTACCCTCTGCTTCTCTCTCCAGCCAATTACAACTCTTGGATGTGGCCAGGAGAGCAATGTATCACAGACTGTGCACACACAAACACACATCCACCAAACCAATGCAGAGTTGTGCCGCTGTGGAGGTGGTTGCACCCTCGGCACTTTTTGTTCTGGTCAGTGTTGTCCAAAGAAAAACAAAACACACCAAAAAAAGAAAAAAGTTTACAAATCTTTGTTCGGACTCAGCTTTCACTAAGGGGCCTCTTTCGAGCAACTGCTGCCTGTCTGCCTGGTTTTGTCTCGATCAGCCTGCCCGTCCACACTCTCAGGCCATTTGTGCGCATGTTTATTTGTGCATACAGTTACGTCTTCGTAAGACTCTCGTCTTTCAGGTTTGTTCGTCTATCCACCAGATTGCCTTTAGGGAAATGCAGGCAAGAGGAACAAAAGGAAGAAGTGCAGCACATCTATAAAAATAAAGAGCGAGGAGAGAAAATAGATAAAGAAAGAAACTGGAGTGCTGCAACGGGGGCAGAGAAATAAATTAGGCTTCAATTAAAAATACAACTGGAGTGAGTAACTTTAAAAACACATAGTGTCAGGAGTTGTTTACCTTAAACAGCATAATCGAACATTGTTTATCTGTGGGAACATCTCTCTACTTTCATCATATGGGCAGACAACGCCCTGGCTTGATACCACAATAAATCAACATCAGAATCAACAATGAGATCAAGACATCTGTGTGGAAATGCTGCAAGCTCAAGGTGTTATCGCTCCTTTCTTGTCTGTTTGCTGACAAAATGCAATGAGTATATATGCGTGATCTTTCTGTGTACCTGTATTTTGAAAATACTTTATACTACAATTCTACTATATCACAAATAATGTTTTACCTTCAGTGTGTTTTACAGAGCCTGCAAACTGATAATCAAAGTCCATGCTTTTCAAATCATGAATCACTGTGCAGTTGAAGCGAGAAGTAGGGTGGATAAATAAGCATTTGAAATACACAGCAGGGCAGCACAAAGTAGTTTGTGGATCACAATACTACTAATGGTTAAAAACAGTGTATACCACCCTCAAGCAGCATCTGTTGACCCAGAATTGATTTTATCATTGGTAGTTTAATGAAAGGGCCCTTTACAGGATTACATTATCATCTATAACATGTGAGTTTCTGGTTCACTGTATGGGGTTCTGAACATTAGGAAGAGCCAAAGATCAATAAAGATATTGACAGATTTGTGGAGAACGGGACAGACACATGAAAGGGGAGCATGGCATTTTACATTCCTGTGATACACGTGAGCCAAACTGTATTATCACCTTAGTTCGACCTTAACTATAAATTTTGTTTGTCTTACAGATGTCAGGGACCAAGGGAAATGAGAGGTGTGGAAACAAAAAATGTGACACAGCAACAACAAAAAAAAGTTGTCACGCTGCATAACCCTTCTCTGTACCACTTTCTGCAGCAAACCATGTGGAAAGACTGACATCAGGAGGCAAAGTTGACGCGCTATTTCTCACAGCAGTGTTTTTAAAGGACTGAGTCATGATCCAAACACAGTTTGAAGAAAGATTAGACTGCTTCCCCACGTAATCCAAAGCTAAAAGCTATATTTCCTTCCAAAGACATTTCATGTGGGCAAGGTGAACAAAATAATTCTTCATGCTGGTAGGTTAGATTACACTGCACAGTCTCCTAAAACATCACAGCCTGGGTTGCGAGAAAGACCAATTTTAAAATGGGGCTCCCAAGACACTCCAGTGACACGTACACAGTAAAAGCAATCCTGCCATCCATTTCAGGTCCGACAGCTGAACTCAGCCTCGTGGACGTCCCTGCGATCTCTAAACACATTTTTTAAGAATAAAATTCTCCCAGATTTTCCCAGTCTCTCCTGCTCCCTGCAGGGATGTTATATGTCTACAAAATGCCTGCCAAAGGCTCGGGGTCAATACAATACCTCTTCTGTGATTTGTGAGAGTTGTCGCAGGCAGTACACTGTGTAAAAGAGTACAGTGGGGTCTCTGTAGACATCATTATATTGATCTGTGCTCTATACTTGTGTCATCGCAGTGATCAACGACAGCAGCAGGACAAAGACTATTGGCCCAATCAAGGCTGAACAAAGACATCGGCCCTTCGTCAGCATGACTCACTTGTCTTCTTAAACTCATACCTATTCATAACTCTGCTCCACAGCAGCCATTCATCTTCGCAGGAGCTTGACAACATGTGTGATTTATTCAGTCTTGGCCATGAAGTAGATATTGCATAGACTAGACGGAACAGGCCTGAAGGATCTCTCCCAACAGGGTAGATTTACATCCATCCACTCACTGTGTGTGTGTGTGTGTGTGTGTGTGTGTGTGTTTGTGTGTTGGCTCTACAGCTGTATCCGTCAGCAGAAACATGTTTGCGTGCTGACGCATGGGATAAAAAGACACACACCAATGCAGTCACACTGACAGGAAGCTGTGGAGTGCATCGATACAGGATCAATACAGTGACAAATAAATCAACAGGACCTTAGGGCCCCTAATACCTAATCGTTGCGTTAAGTTAAAATGGGGTGTTACAACACATTGCTCGCTTTTAATACAATATGAGCCACTATGAGTAAAAGATCATGGGTTTTTGTCATCTGGGATTATTTGGGGGCATTGTCTATCTCTCCTAATAGACATGTTAAATACAAATGTGAATTGACTAGTGACGGTAATTTATACAGTAAATAAAACATGCTAGAGAGAGTCATATTTTGGTTCAAGTAATGAAACTGTTGACCTTGCTAATCAATAACCTTCCTCTTCTCTTTCTTGAAGTAAACATGTTTCCTTGTGTGAATAATCCCTCACTGGACAAAATGCAGCTGGTCAACTGGAGAAAGGTCACCTACTGTCACCTCTCCTGATACCATTTCAGAGTGAGGTTTTCAGCTGTGGCGGTAAGGCATCGATCATCAGCATTTTGCTTCTTTGCTCTTGCTTTTACAGTCAAACTGCATGTGTATTTACACTTTGGTCTATGTTGCAGGGAAACAGTCACTGATTCACTGAGGAGGGAACACCACAGGGATGATGACCAGAGGATTGTTCATGGATTAGGAATGAGATTATTATCAGCTGCTGCTCAAAACCAGCTACTACTAACAAGTCAAACGCTTCCGTATTTGGCAGCTTTAGTTGCGCAGTAACTCACCCCTGAAGCTCCTTGACAGACATGGAGATCTTGAGGTTATGTCCCAAAACATGTAGAGCGGTGAGGATGTCTGCCCACTGGACCATTTCTCCCAGAGGACCCCCCTTCAGCACTTTGGGGCTGAAAACGTCTCCAGACTCCTCTGTCAAGAAGCCCACATGGACGAGGATCTGAAGGAGGGCAGACACATAGAGAGTTAACATAAAAGCATGTCTAGAAGCGGCACAACAAAGAAGAATATCGACTGGGGGAAAAAACCCAAAAAACAACATGGCTCTTAACTAGATATTCAACCAGCAGAGAAGCTTTTAGTGGCTTCCTGTTTAAATTCTGCTGATCGCTAAATATATTCTAGTCAGTCTCTAAACAACATGTCCCTCCTTTCTCCTGGTACATTGTACTCACCAAGGTAATCGATGTGATCTGGTAATGCGGTGAGTTTGCTACAATGAAGTCTAATGGGGCAAAAACATTAGCAGCCAGATGACCTAAACAACTTTCTCCAGGAGTAAAAATGTGATTGTACCAAGAATATCACTAATAACCCCTCATTCACAACTTTGTACACACAAAACTAAGGCATGCATGGCAAGGACAAGCCCTTACAGGCCTTTCTGTGTTTCTTAACTCTGATACCTAAACTTTAGATATTTAAGAGGCAGCTTTAACATCATAATTTAGATGATCAAATCCTAATTCAAATTCCCAAAGTAAAAAGAAACTCAATCTAAAAAACATATTTGCTTCTTCTAGCCATTTTAGCATGTTTTATATCACAGACTATCACAGACTTTCCAGACTGATTGTGCTGTAATTTATATACACATAATGGATAATGTGTAGATTCCAAAACACATTTAATTCAATCAGATTTAAATGATACTATTTATATATGGGTGCACTGTGTAAAGTTAAGCTCCTTGAAAGTTAAGCTTCTGCAGTGCAAACTGTTTTAATGAGTTTGAGGATTAGAATCATTAGAATTTCAGACTCTTCCAAAAGAAAATTATGGAAACTGAAAAGTAATTCTTTGAAATCCCCAAAGAATTATCCCCTCATGCTCCAATGGAATAGCATGCACATGTAGAAATCCATCATTATGGACTTTACTGCCCAACTCATTTCATATGCACCTTATGCCTACACAGATAACTGCTGGAACTAATTCCTAAGTACCCAATGGGAAAATCCCCTTGTTTTAAAACATCATACAGCTCACGTGAGGGAATTATCACAGTCACATATACTGTGAAAATTCCTTCATCTTATATGTGGCGTTATGATACAACTTTGCACTTTGAGGCTACAGACATGTCAGGCATGTCCACCTAGTCTCTGCATGCTGCAATTAGTGCAACCCACAGAGAAATGAGCAACACGTTGCCTTTCACAGCAGATTAGACACAGCCATGTCCAAACGTTGCTCTGCTAAGTAATCCTGATTAACTAACGCAGCATGAACACCTCCATGTAACATACATAATAAGCTTAAAACCGACAGCATGGAGTTTGCCAGAAAGTTTAGACTATGATTTATCACTATGTCCCCCCTTTGCTCTGTCTCTTTTACCCCCTATTTGTATGTAAGTGCACGTGTGTCCTCATTTCTTCCTTCACAGCTTTGAACTGAAAAGGAAAATGTTAAAAGCTTCCGAGAGCTTTTTAGGAGCACTGTATGCTGCAACACACTCTCTTATTACTAGCATCTCCTTTCCATCATGCCACATTAGCACATCATGCTCTAATGCTTGAAGTTTATTGTAGGAACCACCAGCACAAAATATAGATAGTAACATGGTGCTCCTGCACATTACCTACTGTGGAGAAGATTATATCTAAGTCTAAGAAAAAGAGTAAAATCAGTATTCTGGGGTTAGGGCTATACAGTCTCAATTATATAGTAACATGAGGCTTTTCTGTATTATAACTGCATATTTCCAGTACAACTGTGAAAGTCATTGTATTAGTGTCTTAAAGAAAACGGGTCCAAACTGTGTGTAAACCATCAGACAGTGGTGTGTACGCAGCTGAGTCAGGCTCCAGTGACACTCCAGCTGGCGTAAAAAATCCCCTGATTTAATAAGCCTGCTCTATTAACTTCTGCTTCATAAAAAAAGATAAGTGAAATTTAATTACAGTTTGGGTGGCAGATGGCAAGAGTGAGAATTTGTGGCGCCAATGCTATTCACTCTCTTGGCTTGGTGCTGGTTGTCGTGCTGGTGGTGAGGTTGCATCGCACAAACACTGGCAAACACATTAAAATGGAGACAGAAGGAGCTGCATCTCACAAACTGGCAGCAGCACAGCAACACTGCTAAATAAATATGAGAAATATCACACCCTGGCAGCAGCGCTGGATAACTGTGGATTGGATTCTATAAAACTGGCATCCACGCACAAATGCAAAGTTAATAGGGAGAGGTCTAAGGGTGCCTCACAAAACCTGGCAACTTGCACCCATGATCTCTACTGCTGAGGAGGGATTTCACTTCCTCTCTAATAGGTAGAACTGTGAGTGTTAATTCGTCTACACGGTGATGGGTTTGACGGCGGAGTTCAATGAAAAGTATCAGAACAAGTTTTTGTGTGCAAACAATGCCTGAGAAGTATTTTTAATATCGCAGGAGATAGAGAGAAACAAATGTGGGCGGTTCGTGCCGTTTTACCGCGCAGGTCACCAACATGCACTCTCGCTGCCAACAATTCACACGTTTGCTCAAGTGCTCGCTTGAAAATCAAGACTAAACCACACAATGGGAAACTGACAACAGAGAGAGTCTCTCTGAGGCTGAAGCTGTGCTTCCTCATAAACTCCTGCACCGTGGCCGGCTGCCTCCCTCAGGAATCTGATCACACGCGAGAGAGTGCAGCTCTTTATACGGTGGACTTATGGTACTCCCAGATGCTGCGTGTCGCTGTGTGTGTGTGTGTTTCTGTGATGATGGATTTTGAATTTTGTTTGTTTTCGTTTGTTTGCGTGCATTTGCTTCACACTGACATACATCAATGAACTCAGTGTGTGTTCAGTGCGGATGCTCGCTCGTTTGCCTCGAGCTCGGGGGGATTTTTCAGAGGGATCTGAGGCTGCTCTCTACTGTTAGCGTCCCGTGGGGATTGAACACAGAGACCCGCCAAACCTGCAGAGACAGACAGAGACGAGCGCAAACAACCCGCTCAAATCTCTTGCTCACCTTTACGACGCCATGTCTACTGGTGAGTGCCTTCATGCGTCACCGATCTCTAGAAACTTTCATTCCACAAATAAAGGTCCTTTTACAACATCCTCCCTATTCTGAGTCTTTTTTTTTTTTTTTCGTGTATGCATGTGATTATATAACTGGGATAAGCTGCCACAAAAGGAAATCTATTGTCTTTCATGTGCCGAGGTTAGGTTTTATGTAACATGCGTGTGTGTCTAAATGAAACCCTCAGAAAGTCCTTGGTGTGTACATTTGAGAGCGGACGAGTAGAAGTGGCTCTCAAGTATGTGGTACCACTCCATCGCTCTGCTCCGCTCCACTCATCGCTAACAGGCTAACGACACAAGAATGCTAATGCCTGTTTCGGCATCTGCCAGCGCCAAGACCTTGCATACACCCATGTGTGTTTGTGTGTGAGTGCGAGACCCTGTTCATTCTTGCACCGTGGCCCTTGTGAAGGTCGCAGCTGTCCAACGGAGGGCCACGGGTGGCAACGCAAGCTGGCACTGCCAACCGTCTCCACTCTACCCTCAATTTCACCGTCTCTGCCGCCCTCCTTTTTTTTTTTAAACGCCTCTATGGATTACTTTCCCCTCCTCGTTTCTCCTCACGTCGTTCCTCGTCGTTGTCACGCGCCTCCAACCTGCTTCTTCTTCCCTCCTTTTCCCTCGTCTCTTCTATTTTTTCTCCTTCCCCTGCTTCTGCCCCCGCCTCCTTGCTTCACCTTCCATATCCCATTAGTCTCCTACGCTGTCTGCACTTCATCAGTCAGAGGTCAATTAACTCTCAAGAGGGCAGACACAGGGAGAATTAACAGTTCGGCATTTGCTGACAAACACACTAAATGTGCATGCTCGACGCACACCAAGCAGGCACGGATGCGCGCGAAGGGGCTTGCTGAGACACTTAAACTGACACCAGACAGACGGGGAAGGCAGCGGGCTAACAGGATAAGGGCACTGTCTTTGAAATTGTCTCTTAAAAAAACTTTCCATTAAGCCAGGGCTCGGCTGAAGGGAAACGTCTCCTTTGATGCAGAGAAAATAGAGAACAGCATTTTGTTATACACCAAGAGTTCCATCAGCTACATTATCATGTTTGAAAGGGTTGACCCAGGCTCTTGATTAAGCTCGATAACAGCACTAAAAAGAAACAATAATAACAAAAAAAGGTTCTCTCAAATGTATGACTGCTTTGAAATTGAAGTGCAGAGAATAGTTGATTGTATTCTCTTTGAACCCCACAAGCAGTGAGGAAATAGGCAGATTAGTAAGAAAATAAAAGATTTCCTAGAATATTTAAAACAGGCTTTCTACTTCATCACTCACTGCGGCACTCTGCATACAAAATCTCTCAAACCTCCATCTCTCAAATATATTAGACTTTAAGAAATACTGAAATCTTTCACTCTCAGATGAAAAAAAACTTTTTCTTACATTTACACTTACATTTCTCAACTTTGCAGTCACACATGCAGGCACACCTCCCTGTTTCCTGTCCTTGTGTCTGCCGCCGACAGTTAAAAAGAATCATCTTGGTTTTTCTCTCATTTTCCTTTTGTCTCAATCCCTTCTCCCTCCATACTTCTCTCTGAGCCTCTCTGCTTTGATAATTTATTCTTTCTCTGGGTAAACATCCACTCCGCTTACAATCAAAGAGCCAAACAAGGAAACCGAACTGAATCAACAGAGCCCCACCGGAATTGTAAAGACTGCACACTCAAGCAGAATGCTAAAGCTGCTATTGAAAGTGAGGATTTTTGTCAAAGACAAAGGTTAGGTGAGTGTAAGGCCATTGTCAAGTCGTATCTGACAATGTTTTTTTTTTTTTTTTTTTTTGAGTTCAGCGTTAATTAAAATAAAATAGTTTTCTCCTTCTAACATGAGTGTTCATTTTAAAAGTTTAACTGAAAATAAATCTTCCTGCGAGGGAGGAGGGTAAACGGATTTAATTTCTAAAGTAAAAGTGTATGAGAATTCGCCTTTGGCTCTCATTGCAATGATATCCAATTAGCAGTCATGCGCACACACACAGTCACAGACAGATGCAGACTACACAAATACACACTTTTTTTTTTTTTTTACATCCGTTTCTAATTATTGTGATAAACTGCTTTTGACAGCTAAGGCTAACTCTTACAAACACCAGGACATCTGCTGTTGAGATAGTGGCAGCGTCTTTCTCAGGCATATAGGCTGTTGAAGCAGCCACAGAGCCATGATAGAGGATAACAAATCCCCCCAGTGCACTACAAGAAAGGAGAACATCAATCTCAGTGACAGAGGACTATTTCCACCCTTGTTAGCTTATTTTAAAGAGAGATGGGGCAGAGAGAGAGAATGTGTGTTCTATGTACCTTCTCACACCAACTCATTCGCTTATCATTATTTTCTTAACTAAGAGATTATTATAAATTTTCCTCAGAGCAAGGTAAAAAGCAAAAGCAGGATGTGAACCTACAATCTTAAAATGTGGTGAAGTGAAAGGTTATATTCAGCCCAGAAAGTTTTTAAGACCCCCAAAGTTTTAATCACATATTGTTTTCATTGACATTTGCAAATGTATGCCTTTAAATAACACTCTTGGTCTTATATTATTAGCTATTTTTCACAAGCTTTTTTTTTTTATCCAATATCCACAGGCACTTTAGGCCTCCACTCTTTGTTTCTTGCCCACCTCAGCGGTGCCTCACGACTCCTCTCTCCACCTCCATCAATCCTTCCCTAATCCATATTCTACGGTACCCTCCCCACTACCTTCCACTCCCCCCTCCTGTCCTTCTTTCTCATCTTATTCTTCTCCCCCTGGAGCTGGCATATGTCTGGCATTCAATCATAATTCCAGTCATTCATCAACACAACTTCTTACCTCTTCTTTCCTTTCATTTCCTTTCCCTCTCTTTCTCTCTCTTTCTTTCTCTCTCTCTCTCTCTCTCTCTCTCTCTCTCTCTCTCTCCCTATCCTTGCTCCTCTTTCTCTCCTTCTCTTGGCATGCATGGCTACAAGCAGGAAGTAGCCAAATCCACTCTGCGGTGCTTTGGTGCCAACTAAAATGACATTTAACAATTTAACAGCATGATACCGCTCTGTAAGTTCTCACTGTACTGGGTGCAGCGCTGAAAGGTATTTTTGAGCAGATACATAAAGACGGTTACACAAAAATTACAGAAGAAGAACAGACAGCAGCGATGGATGGCAACCTATCATTTCCTCCTCTATCATTTGTCTCCTACCATCACTCAAACTGAGAACCCTTAAGAAGCACACGGAAAAGCTTTTTATGCCCAGCCACTTGAGTAGAAAACAGTACTTCCCATGACTAGCATTTTTGAATAGAAAGGCTTTTAGCTAACCTTGAATCCTCCATTTCACTGTAAGGCATCTGTAGATAACTTTGAGTTTTAAGCATGCTCATATTGAAGATGCTATTATCTGGCACAACAGATAATAGCAATATTTCATACTGCACAGCTGTACTCACACTTCTCCTTGATTCTCCCACCTATTGTACCCTTTTTAATATAGATTACTACTGTAAGTTGGTGGTTACTGTGACACTCCTCACGCCTTAATCTTTTTGCTCATTCTCATAGCTGTACTTTGCTGTCAGTCTTAAAAAAATCACAGCACCTGACCGCCACAAACACTTCAACCAACATCCTCTATAATCGATCAACCTTTCATTTTCATACCCCACTCCTTCCTTCTCTCACCTTTTTCTGGTCTCTCCATCGTTGCTCCAGCTTAGCATCCAGGCGGTTGGCGGCCGTCGCCCACTGCTGTGCGAGGCGTCGGATTCGACGCTTCATGAAGCTGAGGGATTCCTTTCCTGTGCCAACCTGGTCCAGCAGTACAGAGAGGTCTGTACGGAAGGCAGCCTGATAGAAAGTGTAAGGAGAGGAGGAAGGAAGTGAGAAGAGAGTGAAAATTGGGTAAAAAACGCACTATAGAAATTTTGAGTGTTAATCTAAGTGTGGCTGTAGGGAAGTTGACTCCTTTGGACTGGACTGATTTATCTCAACAACTACTGGATGGATTGCCATTCTTGATACAGACACCCACAGTGCCCAGTGGATAAATCCTTCAGAATATTAATTTGTTCAATACTTGGCTTATCCACGCAACAGTTAACTTTTAGTTACAATTATCATGACAGCCTCATAAACCCGTAAACATGGAAGCTTACTCTTGTGTTGTTTGTAATGTCAGTACCAAAACATTTGAAAGAGGAATGTGTCATCTGCAGATTTAAGAGCTATCGGCTGCATCAGCTGATCGAACCTGCACATGTAAATCTTTTTCTTGTGTACGATGGTAATTCTGTATTCTCTGCAAATGCAGGAAAACACTCAGTGGCAGATACATAAAAGAATAAACCATTTTGCAACATGATGCAATACTTGCCTTATCAATGTTACTGTTGTAGAGAAGTATTTCTAGCATGTCCTAAGAGAGCCTCGTTCCCTTTGCTATTTGTTTTACTATTTCAAGGCTTGCTTTAGTTCCCTTTGTCAAAGAGAAAAAAATGACAACTGCATGCATTTTCTAACTAACTTTCCTGTTCTGTGAACAACCTTGGCTCTGCCCTGTGTGTGCCAGATACAGGAAGGCCATAATCCACATTTCAGTAATTTGGGTCACAGGGTAAGATGGAGACATCAGTCTTCATTTACACTGACATTGTGTTTTACCTCCTGAAAACTGCTGCCACAAATACAGTTTAAAAAGTAAGGTGAAACCTTTCACTACTGATTTGTACTTTCAAACAGTTTGAAGGGCTGAGAAAGCCACTATGACTACTCTGCCGTAGTCAGAGCGTTTGAAGTTAAGACTTTCTTTACCCCGTTTGGTGAACATCCAAATTCATAGACCCTTCACCTGTATTGTGCCACCAGTGTCTGGAAGCATCTAGTGTATTTTTGTGGGTATGACCCTGTAAACTACGCACGTCATGTTAGTATGTATTTGTTTTTCTGCATAAGCAAATAAAGCATTACAGTTTTGCCACTTCCAGAGTATGGAGGATAATGATGACAGGGGTCAGGTCTGTTTTAATTAGTAGAGAGTGAAGATGGTAAGATGAAAGTTAACTATTATGTAGTAATGGAGGCAGACTACTCGCACTGCTATTACTGAAGAACATCTTTTGAGCAAAAGGACTGTCAGCACTCCTTTTCTGTCACATGGACTTGTGGCTGACAACTTGATGACCACTATTAATTAACTCTCATCATTTTTAACTGTCTGTATTTGTTGTTATCAAAGGACTGTCTCAAACAGATAATATTTATAAAACAATCTTGGACAAAATTATGATGTGAGAAAAAAATGTTTTTGATGGTGTTTTTGTTTTGTAAAATCTGTAATTATCACACATTTTCTTTTTTTCAATTACAGCAGCAGACTAAAAACAGCCTTTTCTTTGCTTCCCCCTGACCTCCGACTGTCTTTTCTGCTCCCTCGACTCTCCTCGCTATCCATTAATTTTTCTCAAACAACATATTAAGGCAAACAACTAACATTTAAGATCGCTGAGTAATGAATATGTGTTCATTTAGGTGTCAAAGGAGCCCAAAAGCTTAACAGTAAAGGCTTAATAACAAGGTCGCACATCCAGGTTTAACATGTTTTACTCATGATTTTCTTTTACTTCAAACTGAACATGAAAATGGTCCATTGTCGAAACTGTGTTCAGAAATCACCTACAGAGGCCAAAGGCGCACAGCAGTTATACTATTTCTTAAATATTTGACAGCTAAATGAAACAGATGTGAACAGGGTGAAATACAGTAAAGGCCACTCTTAATAATCAGCTGCATTTCTTTGGCCCCAGCTTCTCCCCTCGCAGTATTTTATGCTTTTCCAAAGGATCTGTTGCCCTGATTCCCCATTAATTTGTACCACTGTAGTTTTTCCACATAACCCTGGTGAACTGAGCACACGTCAGCTGTCTAAGCCAGTAGCCTTCTTCTCTTCTTTTTCTTTTTTTCAGAGCAGAAAATAGAGCTCCTGGATTGCAAAACTACCGTTTTGTTTTTAAACCCTCAACGTTATTAACTAGGAAGAAAAGACCACAAATGGAGAGACCAATATTCTCTTTAGAGAGCAGCAGGGAACTGTCCTCAGCTCTCATGGCAACAAAGTCAACACAATATTTAAAGTCACTGTGCGTGTGACCGTAGAAATGTCTTGGTAATAATGTGATCAAAACAACCTCTGTGCTTGTAATTGTTATCATACACTGGACTCTGCTACCCAGAACTTTTTGTGCAACAAACCATTCAAGTTAGAAAGATATAAACTGTCTCTAGGCTGAAAATGTTAAATACATATATCTCAAATCTCCATCTAACTCCCACCCACTGTGTCTGCCATTTCGCATTATTGACAGTGGAATAGCTTCACCTCTATTGTACCACCAGACATACTGCTGGGATGAATTTTTCCAGTGCATCATTTAATAATACTAATTCAAGAACTGATCACATAAGTATGTTTAAATTATTAACTTTGAGTTGAATGAAATACATTCATGAAAAGTGGTGCAAATATCACTGTAGTAAGCACTGCATATGTACTGGGTTATAATTGTGTATGTATGTAGGGTATGCAGTATTCTTAGAAGCTAGCTGACGTGTGAGCCCAATACATTTTTTCGCTTGCATGCTTATGAGTACCCACCTGTCTCTTAGGGAGCTTTGGCTGCTGAACATGCTGTATGGGGGGGCTGCTGTGGTTCCTCCAGGCCAGTGGGGGGCAGAACCACTCTACCTCGCTCAGGTAGATGAGGAAAGAGCAGTCTGAGCCGTCGACCCCGTAGAAGGCGTAGCAAGGGTCCGACGTCCAACGTGCACGCATCCACTGGGTGGTACCAAGAGAGAATGCAGTACACGAAGCACAGATTACATTCACAAAGCAACACAATATACAACGCAGGCAATATGTAAGACAAGGATATAGAAGAAAAAGAGGAAGTGCCAACTCTCCAAACAAAGTCTGACTGTATGGAATCTATGAGAAAATAACCCTCCATGTCACTTAAATAATTACTTTAGTAAACATTTTCCTAATCAGTTTATGGTCTCAGTTGCTAGTTTCAAATCCTCTTCAATACAGCACAATACTCGATTTGTAAAGAGTGGTAACATTTAGAGTAAATTAGATGAGATGTCAAGGTATGCTTCAGGATGGGACAAATGTGAGATTGACTGGTTGCCATGGTAGCAACAAGATTGTTGTGTATTTGGTTGCCACTAAAAGACACACTAGAGAGTCGACTGTCCATTTAAAGTGGGATCTTTAACTTTTACCATTCTATTTAAAATAACAATAATAACAGATTGACACTCACATCTACTTTCCCTGGACACTCTGGAAAACGGGGGTCTCTTGGTACTTCACACTGGCTTGACGTTCCATCTCTCACAACTGAAAAGACACAGTGAATGAAAGTTTACCTCCTGCAATATAAAATGACTGTATTTTTCTGTAAGCTGGACAGGTTCCGGGGACCAACAATCCACTCCTATTTTGAAATATCAAGCTAAATGTTAAATCCATATATGCCCCTTGTGAGTGAAATCGAGGTGCATGCCTTCACTTTTCTTACAATTGCTGCATCATTAGTTTACAAGCTCGCTTGCTTTAATATGACTATTTATTCTCCGGCGAAGAAAAGTAGTCCAACAGCAATCAAGCAGTGCAATGATATCTATCAACTCATTTAGCAGCATATGGTGCATGTCAAAGCCTCTTTAATATTCGGGTCTCATCTCTCAAATCAAATAATTTTCACAAAACGGCTTTGGCTGTGAACTTGTTTGACCCACGAGCCCCCCCCCCCAGAAACGGCAGGTTAGAGCATCATCGCACTGACGGTGTTCCTCCACTGACGTGTGCGCATTACTTGGCGATGTTCCCCCCACTGACATCACCATTTCCATCTTATGCCATATGTGCTGTCGCTGGCCATAAATCCCTGTGGTTTCCCTTTCGCAACATCCCACCGTATCTGCTCTGCTGCAGTGCACACTATTCACTGGGCCTGACAACGCAGCGCTGCCTGTCTCCCGCCGCTGCCAACCATCCTAGGGTTACGCTAGCGAGTGCGTCTGCTCACTTAGGCTACACTCACTGCATTAATTGCTCCACTGACTTAGTTAACTGCCTCTCTGCTGCTGATGTGAGGAAAAGAACAGGAGAGAGCGGCAAGAGAGAGGAAGAGCTGGAACGATATTGAAGGGAACCGACGCAGCTTCAGTTTCTCATTGTTTTTCTGTCTTTCAAACCCCCCCACCCCCGTCTCCCCCTCGTTCTCTCTCTGGTGGGCCGACAAATTTGCTTTCTCTCTCTAGATTGCGTCTGTTTCCATTTGCCTAATGAAAAAGAGACATTTCTCCACATAAGTCTTCCCCGGGGCTTCTTCCCATCGACTGAAAACACACACACCAAGACACACGCAGCTTACAAATATGATTACAATGGCGACCACTGTAGCAACAATTGGAAATGTGGTCAGCTAACTAGATAAAAACTTGACTCCTGTCCCTGCAAGACAGAACATAAAAGGCTTGTCAGTGCTTGAGGGGGAGGGAAATTCTAATCACGTCCTCTCTTTCTCTCCCTCTCTCCTGTCGCTCCCCCTCGCACATGCCTGACCACGAGATAAATAAACCGCCACTGAGCCGTATGATAATAAAGTCTGCCGGCAGTGTTTCAATTCATCTGTGATTAGAGAAAGCAGCAGTGTTTTCATTTTGGCATGTGCCGTCATCCCTGCAGATGCAGCGGGGAAAAACAAAAGGAGATGTAATGCTCATTTATTCTCTTGTAAAAGAGTTGGACAATTACCCTCAAGAGAAGAAGTGAGAGAGAAGAATGAGGAGGAAAGCATGATTGTAATGGTCGTTATATTGTCTGTGTGTGTGTGTGTGTGTGTGTGTGTGTGTGTGTCACAAGCCTAGTAATATTTAGGTTTTGATTAAAAATGTGCAAGAGCCAGACAGCACAAAGCAACACGGGTGGATGGAGGCAATAAAGTCGAGATGAGATATGGAGAGGTGACCACAACAGTACTTCCCATGACTTGATTACTCATGTTTATTTTTTTCTTTTCCAAAAAAAAAAAATCTGCTGTCTTACCACACACTCTTCTTGGTTTTTGACTGTATGCTTTAAAGTTTACACTGTTGTCAGATTTGGGATTTTTGATAATTTGTTTTTAACCTCACGGCTCCCATCCCATACTGTTTTTTCTTTCTTTCTTTTTTTTGCTTTAAAATGTCAAAGTGATCTGTGTTAGTGTAAAAATCAGCTAGATGTCCTCATTTGAACACAGCTCTGAATGTGTGTGTGTCTGCAGACCTGTTTTGTTTCCTCCTCTGCTGTGTTGTAAGTAACAGCAGCAACTGAAATTTCACTCCAACACAAGCTGACAGCTGTGCATGAGTCCAGCTGCGCCTCAAGTTGAACATCAGTGAAGAATCACAATTGAACTAACTTTTTTATTTTTCTTTTGAAGGCATGTTTCTGCACAGCCACCCCTCTCTGTACACCCTCTCTAATGGGAGAGCTTCAAACCCAGTTCACTGACTGTAATCTCATGATCTGCATCACATCACACCATGCATCGGTACTTTGAGAGTCTGACAGAGAGATTATTGGGCGAGTGTGTGAATGTGGATATTCTTGTATACTTATTTAATGTTCTGATAATTATGCTGCACTTTTATATATGACTGTTTGTAATGATGATCTACAGCAAGATGAAGTCGAAGTTGTCGTCTCCCCACAGGGACGATAAAGTATATTACACTGGTAAAGACACTCGTACACTTACGATATCAATTACTTCTTTTCTCAAACATTATGCTTTGTGTATTATATCTCACAGGTAAAGGCATTTGCACTGATGGTGATGACGGTGACGATGATGATGATGATGATGATGATGATGATGATTTTGCACTGTACCTCGTCCTTGCACCATGCTGTTCTGCAGTATTTGCTCCACCCTGATGGCCATGTTGGAGACATTCTGGGCTATAGCTTGGATCCTCTCCACCAGGCCGGCTGGTTGAAACCTGCACAACAATGACACACAAAGACAAATACAGACTTTTGGAAATCACTTTGTTTTCCCATAGTTTAACTTCATTTAACCCTTGTGTAATGTTCATATTGTTGTTACTCAGCCAGTGTTTGTGGGTCTGATGGACCCGCTGCATTGTGGG
>JAOXYL010000061.1:10964079-10980088 GCA_028564955.1 Terapon puta
TGTCTCTCTCTTCATGACTTATTCCCATCTTTTAGTTACATCTCATTGTTGTTTCTAGGTTTTTTTTTCCGTCTCACTCTTTTACCCCACCCCTCTCCTTGCATGTCTTTCTCTGCTCTCCCTCTCTCCCTTTTTACATCTCAACAGATGTAGAAGTGTTAGTGGGAGATGCAAATTGTTAGACACTTGGTTGGAGCGTGAAATAGAAAACGACCTGCGCTGTTAATACCACTTCCTCTGCAGGGTGAAAGACTTTCCACTGACATAATAAGATGTGTGGGATATGTGCACGTGCTTGTTGTGTGTATGTGTGTGCCTTTGCGTCCATTTGTGGGCTCATTGTAGTTCTGCATATTTTTCAAAGCATCTGACTGCATGATTTCACATCACGCAAAGCCAAGCCTGTGTAACCACACATGCTCAAACTGCTGTGCCCATTATGTCCATTTAAATGACTTGATTTCAGTGCGCATTTTATGTCGGTGTGTGTGCTCGCGCCTTCCTGTCTCTCTGTATTGTCTAATCAGCAGATGGCATTAACCCTCATTAAATCCAGAGACTTAAATGCAGCATAATAAAACATCATCAGAAATGATGATCAGACTTATTGATAGTATTTGTGTGTGTTTGTGTCTGTGTGTGTGTTTGTGTGTCTGTGTGTGTCTGTGTGTGTGCGCAGGATGGAATTCAAGGTTGCCTAACCAACTAAATGCCCACAGCAGCTGCATGAAAATGAGCTAAAAACAAAAAACAAAAAAAAAGAGGAAGCAGCCGTGAAAGTCTCCACACTCCATTAACAGCTTTGTAAGTGCCACTTGTAAGCGTCACTAGGTGTGTTTGTGTCCTTTATTTTCTAGTGTGTGTATATTTCAGAGGCAACAGCTATCACATTATCAAAATCTGCATTTGACAATTCTATTGCATAAAATAAAGCGTTTACACAAATCAGCCAGCCAGTCTTGTGTACATTCAGAGAGTTAATTTTCCTTTATCATATGGGTAGCCATTACATGGTTAGACTTCTGACTCCAACTAGACAAAACCAACATCCATTTCTAATCTTATGCCATCAGTCAACTAAACTTTTTTTGTAGGAGAGGTGACCTGAGCACCCATTCAGAGTTTACATTTTCAACATTTTTTAATTCTACATTTTTATTACTTTATTTTAAAAACACATTTTCATTTCACCTTGCTTTCTGTATTACTGCTGTACAACTAATTTCCCTTTTGGGACAACAAAGTCCCTGAGTATTCAGCTGAGCACAACAATTTCTGCACTTCCAGCTTTCTCGTCTGGGTTTTAGCAAGCAAAGCATGGCAGCCCATACGTCCTTCTCTCTAGCGAATGTCCTCCAGCTCTTCCTGGGGCATCTCAAGGCATTCCCAGGCCAAACATAATACATAATCCCCTCAGCAGCGTCTGGGTCTGCTGCGTGGTGTCCTTCCAGATGGACGTGCTTAGAACACATCAAGAGAGAAGAGTCCAGGAGGCACCACGGGAGGAACAAACTTATTTGACCTCCTTTAATGTGTGTTTCTTTTTTCTCACCCTGTCTCCAAGAGTGAGCCCTGTCATCCCATATGGAGGAAAATTCGTTAGACTGTATGTATGATCTCATTCTTTCGGCCTTTACCTCGGCCAATGACAACATCAGTATTGCTTCTGATGAATCAATGATCAACCTAACAATTTCCATCTTACCCTCAACTGCTGAGTACTTAAACTCCTTCTCTCAGGGCAGTGACTGTCTCCAAGCCAGAAGGAGGAAATCCACTATCGTATTAAAAAAATAGCGTGGCCTCAGACCTGGAGCTGCGGACCATGACCCCAGTCGTTCACACTCATGGACTTCCCATTTTCATCCAATGTAGGACTGCACAAGGACATAGTTGCACCGTGGACTTGCAATGCGGACTCAATCGATAACTGGGACCTTTTTCATTTTTTGTCAGTTTTGCAATTTAGTGCTCCTCTCACCTGCTCAAAGCAGAAAATCGGTGTAAATAAACCTTTCCAAACGCACTCTGAGCGAGAGCACCATGAAACAGAGTTATCTAAATAAAAGCATATGACAGAACTAATTATAATTTCAGTCCTCCAGTCGGTGCAAGTGAGACAAATACAGCATACGCTTTAGTGAGAGTTATTACCTTATATTGTCTTATAATGAGAGCAAGCATTATATTAGACTATAAAATTATATTAAAACATTGATATTATTACAAGGAGCATTAGGCGAAAGTTCCCAGCTGTGGAGCATTACAGCTGCCGTGGGTCCTATCCTATAAAACATGCAATGAAGGACAAAACCTTTGCTTGGTAAGCTGTGCGACCCTTCTTACTGTAAAACTCTCTTTGGGGGGAAGCTTCACTGTGACTGTGCAAGTTGCCCTCTATAAGACTTGACCTTCTAATCTCACCTCTAATGCCCGCTATGGTGCGAACCCATCCCACGAGATGAACACACAGAGGAAGAGAAAGGAGGAGAGTCGCTTACAGAGAGACAGAGCAGGGAAGAGAATTGGCTGGAAGACCGAGAAGGAGGGGTGAGCGTTGCAGATCCAAAGAAGACGGTCAGACAGAGAAATTTACAGCGCAAGAGTTGAGGAAATCCTGGAATAAATTGCAGTGAGAAGATAAAGACAAGATCAACCCGTCCACAGCAAACAGACTGAGAGCACCAGGGGGACCTTTGTGTTAAGACAGAGAAAAGATAAAACAGATAGAGAAAGAGAGAGAGATCCTTGGCCCCTCCTTGTGGAAGCCGACAAAACAGCCTGACTGAAACATTAAACGATGATTACGATCAAAGAATACAAGGATATACATATTTGATGGCCCATGTGCTGCTCGCGATGGAACTTCCTCCCTTTTGATAAATGTAGACAGTTGGCTCTTTCACAAACGAGGGAAACAAAACAGAAATGAAGAGGAAGAGCAAAGACAAGACAAAACGGAAGGAGAGCATACGGGGGAGAAGAAAACGACAAGGAGGAAAACCACTGACGGATGCCAAGCTGAAGTAGAACACTCTGAGAGGCAGAGAGAGACGTGGTTGGAGAAAATCAATGTCAACTGCAGGGAGAGTTTCAAAGGATACAAATAAAAGTGTGTTTTGGCGCTCCCCTCGTTTCTCTCCCCCCTCCCGCTCTATCGAATGAGCTCATCCTCTTAAAAGAAGCTCTGGCAGCGTCTGTCCAGGTCACGAGATGCGTGTGGCGAGGTGTCGACGTATGGGTCTGTGCGGTTTGGCCGATGTCTGTTGCCCTGACTCCTTCCCTCAACAGAGCTTATTCCTCTGTTTTTTTTTCACACATGCAGACACAGATGCCAACGCGTGCGCACGAACGAACGGATGCATACACTCGCTCAGTCAGTGTTTTTCAAGCCGTGCAGTCTAGAAAATAAAGGTTTGAGCAGCTTTGGCACCGCTGTAGTTTCCCCTGTTGGTCTACGCACAGAGCAAATCAGCAAAAAATGAAATAAAAGAGGAATCTGAAAGAAAGAAAAGTGTTTCCTTTGCTGACTACTTCCAGCAAAGCTGCAGTATGACATTGACTTGAGTGCTTTGGAAAAGAAGGCCTCCTGGGATAAAGGTTGTTACTGACAGAGCTTAGATGGGTGCTTAGGGGAGGAGAAATAGGTAAAGCCAAGCCGGAGCGGTGATCTTCAGAGAGCGCACGCCTAAGGGGAGACTTACCAATCTCCCCTCTCATCCGCCGCAAAGTAAAACGGAGTGAATCAACCCTGCATCCTTTCCCCCTCCTTCATCTCCCTCTCTCATTTTCTCAGGCTCTTTGCTGTCCCTCTCCTTTCCCTCCCCCACCGGCCCCCTCCCTCGTTATATTCCCTCCGTTTTCTGCTCTAACGAGTGGCTGCCCCGTGGGCGAATCGCATGCTGGGGCCTCAGACATCAAGTCCCATTCGCCGCTACACGGGGAGTGTGTCAGCACCAATGAAGCTCACACGGAGATGAGACTCCCGCCCAGTGTGTGTGTGTATGTGTGTGTCTTTCTGTGAATGCGTGCCTGACTGGCCTGGATTTGGGATATGTTTTTATAAAGCCCTCTCTTCCCATTTGCTCCTCTCGCCGCTGGCAAAAATCACACTTTACCACGTCACTCATATCCAACTACCTTTCTCACACACTTTCCCAATCTCTCTCTCCTATGGGTATGTGTGAGTGCAGAGGGGAGATAAAGAGCATTCAGAAAATATGATAAAAAAGGGATGGAAATAAAGAAAGGAACGGCAGCGAAAGTAAAGGTGGAGAGTATGAGACAGAGAGAGAGAGATACAAGAGGAGAGGGTAAATGAGTGATGGAATGAAAATCACTGGACTGAATAGAGACTTAGGTCATCCCTTTTGTGGCTGTGTGTGTGTGTGTGTGTGTGTGTGTGTGTCTGCGTGTGTTTGTGTGTGGCCATTAATCCTGCAGGCTATGTCCTCGGTCAGGGGTCTGTGCCCTGGTCTCACGCCCAGACTGGTTTTAACAAGTGTTACCTCAAGTGAACTAACACACACACATGCATGACACATTCACACACACACACACACACACACACACACACACACACACACACACACACTCATTAAACACGTATTATTCTCCTTTTTCAGCGGGGAACCAAGAAAAAGACATCATCAAGAGGTGTGTACTAGCTTGTGTGTGCTTTTGTGTGTGTTTGTGCGTGTGTGTGTGGTATATGTGCCCACCACAGTTTCCAGTTTAGTCAATATCCTTTTCATTCTGCCTCCTGAATCAAAACTTTCACTCAAACTATCACAGCGGATTCACTAAAAGAATTCATTCAGTCCAAACCAAACAACACCGAAAATAAAATGGATTTTTTTTCCTCCCTTTGTGTTCGGATTTTGATTTTGCATTGTTCACAGAGCCCAGCTGTCGAAGACAATGACTCTCAAGGAGAACTCTAAGAATTAAACAAAGAAAGGTGAACTGGCGAGTACAAGCCTGTGCCAGTCCCTGAGCTTGGAGGAGGTTTTCTTTGGCTCGCTGAATGGTGCGTCTGTTATTTACTGCTTATAACCCTTCAAAACGTCATATGGCTTTGTACAAACACAATTTTAGACAGGCCTTGAAATTCAGCTCGTGTTTACAAATCGCACATCTTCATTTCCCATTTTTGAAAGCTTGGATTTAGAAGAAGCAGTGAAATAATTCTTCCCCCCAGTGAATCCAGTGAGTCTCAATGTAAGCAGAGCAAACTAGCAGTGAACGTCAACAATGTCTCAGGCTATTTGTGTGGGCTTTTGGTCAGATTCGATTACAACCACAACACTGATCCATGGGGCTTTGTGCTTTTATTTAGTCATTTGTAGAGTTGCTGTTAAGCAAAAGTCAAACTTATGGAATGTAATATGTAATGTAATGTAATATTTTACTGCTCATTTAATGTGATTGTTTCAGAGTGTGAAACAATATCCCCTTCACATTGCATCACTTGTTTCATGATTAAACAGTCATTGCTATTTTCATTTTCACAAACAAACAGAAACATTTAATAATGGACCTTCATGTTAAAGTGAAGCATTTCAGTCTCTCCTGCGAATGTGGGTAATAGGTTGAATGCTGCTTGTGTGTAACGGGGCGCCTGGCCAAGCTGAAGGCTCTGCTGCTGGGGATTAAGCCTGGCTCTCCGCAGTGGCGGCTGCAGAGCGCTTTTTTTTTCTCCCCTGTGACCGCGACCAAGCCTGGTATATAAAGCTATTTTGATCATGCACGCTATAATTCACACCCACGAGATCAACTTTGCTGATAAAACATGCAGAGCTATTTAATGTGAAAATGAAATTAATAAGGCTATCGCCAAGACTGTCAATTGTCATCTTGAATAATACAAAGGCGTGAACACTTAACGTCGTAACCATGGAGACCATTTCTACCTTCCATGCCGCGAACGCGACATAATGCGTGTGAGTATTTTCAGGCTGTAATGTAAAAATGGCAAACACTAATTCTGGCTTGCTGACTAATAACATAACAATAATATTAGTAACAATCATCCAAGGGCAACCTGTTCACTAACCATATTTAAAACAGGACAGTCTCACAACATTGATTTCAGCTCTTGTGCTCTACCCTAATTACACCCTGACTATAACCCTCTATCCACCAAACTACCCCCTGTGAAGCAATAACGAGAAATTGATTTCTGTTACAGTAACACGTGTCTCCCATCCTACTTAGAGTCCCTGACAATAGACAGAGTTACACCCTTAGTGGGGCACTTCTCCCCGGTCATGGCCCAGGACTAGAATGGCTTCCCCCACATTAAACAGCCCATTACTAGACATTGATTGCAGTTAACACCAACGCCAGACCGTATTAATCGTTCCATCCCTCCGCTCTGGTGCCTCCATGCAGAGCTGAACCTGAGCGCTTATCCGGGATCATTTAACAAGGTTGGAGGAAGTGAGGGGATTTCTGTCAGTGTGTATCACATCACTCCCGCTGCACAGTGTTTAGTCTAAGGCTGTCTGAAAATGAAAGGAGTCAGAATGAGGAGAACGTTAGATAGAAAAGACAAATTGGATGTTTTGTTACTAACGGGGCAAAGAGAGAGGAGCGGTTTGATAAAAGCAGTAGCGGCAAGGTCACACAAGACCTGTCTGGTTGCAGCAGCAATTTTGAGGTAATAGGCAGCAATTTCCAGTGATGGTAAGGAGAAAAAATTAGGGTAAAGATGACAGTGAAATACAATGAGGCGAAGCGTGAAGAGATAGAAGTCATGGCCATGGTACAGATAGAGAGGTGATGTAAAATGCGAATGACAATGAGGAATACATCTTAAATATGATGGTGTCTTTGCAATATTACTTGTCTATCTGCCATAAGGGTCGGTAATGTTATAAAGGTCTAACAACTGCTCTGTGTTCATACAAACTAAGCTAACCAAAGCACACATACTGTATCAGAAAGAAGTTGATAGGTGTGCTTTATTTCTATGTTATGTGCACCATTGTTATTTATTTTTTTTTATGTAAGGGGTAAGAATGTCTTATTTTATTATTGCATATTATCCATATTGTATCAACTCAGTTCAATACTATCACATTAAATTAAGACATAAAAGATAGTTATGGTACAAACCTTGACCTTAATCTGAAAATAAAGGACTAAATAAAGGACTTGAGCGGAATCTCACTTCACTTTTTTCATCTTGGGTGATTTATGTAATACAGACTGTGATGATTGCCACAGTTAGCACTGACACAGATTAACAGTGTGGGAGAAATTTGGCGTACCTGTTGATAGCAGAGCTGAGCTCATCCAGGCGCCGTGCGTCGGCAGTGGAGGTGTTGTCGAGTTTGGACAGACTGTCCATCCTCTTCAGAATCACCTCCAGCATGTCACTGATCTTCCTCAGCACACCACGTGACTCCACGCCTCCCAGCACTGTGTGGAGAGGCAGGAGATGAATGAAAAACTGGACAGTGGAGCACACAACAAACTTGTAGAACAGCATGCACATTAATCACAAAGCCTGCAGCTCTTCTGGCACGCCACACTGGAGTTGATTTTGGCAGTGCTCTTGTTTTGGACAACTGTCTCTGTGCTCTTCACTGCAATGCAGATCAAAAGCAAATTCTCCTTCTGCGGTCTGCCAAACAATGCAAAAGTCCTGAATGAGACTTGAAAGCACTCACAAGCTACCTTCCTTCAGTATCGTCTACCAGAGTTCACCAAACTCAAAGCATTTTATGAATGAGAAAATTGGACAGTTCTCCTGAAAAATCTATTGAAAAATCTACAACTCGTTAGTGAGATTATAGGGAAATGATTGTATGTTATAAAAGGTTTAGTTTATAACCCCAAATGACAAAACGTGTGCAATGGAACACAGCATGGCCTAAGTAATCACCCACTCAAACTTGGCTTGACTTTTGTCTTGACAAATATGTCAATATCAATTCCTTAATCATCTAAGAGGCAAACAGTCTTTTAAATAGTGAAGTGAGCACTGTATCCAAGAAAGGCGGAGTCAAAAGAGTTTTATCATCTCTGAGCACCTCAGACTGGTAGAAGTGTGTGTCGCTGTCTGATCGACAGCACCAGCAGTGCTGGCTTAACTTTGAAGTGAACTAGAGACAAATTAAACAAACTTGCAAGTCATGGGTGGATGTATTGTTGTTAGTGTTTCTAGAGAGTAAGAAACAGAGCAGCATTTGACTGGATTGGAGTGACATTTGCAGGTACATTTACATGCTGTTTAATGTGCTGCCGCTGAGCAGCTAATTAGCTTTCTGGCCTTTAAACTCAAGCTTGCAGTGCACTTTTCCACTGTGAATGTGTGTTTGTTTGGTTACTTGTTTTAACAAGCTGAAGTGTAAGATGCGTGTTTTTTCTAAATAAGGCTAAATTAAATATATTTCTCTATTTTAATTTTGGATTTTCCCAAAGGAGAACACAGGACAAGTGATTTACAGAGCAGATATGCGCTGTTGTTTAATTAAGCGAATGAATCAATTGTTATCAAAGCTGCCTTTGTGTTTATTTAGCCAAACTCTTACTTTCTCATTAACTCTCCAAGTTTTCTTTGAGTTGACAAGAGGCTGTGAGATTAACAGCTTCACTGAACATCCGGTACACTGATGTACACAAAATGCCAATGAAATAAACAAACTAACAAAAAAAAAACAAAAAAAAAAACAAATTGACATTTCCCCGCTATAACACCACTTCAACCTCGAGAGCAGCTCCTCTTCACCTGAGTCTGTGTGTAACTCATCATCTTGAAGTCTAAAGGCCATCGCTGTGAATCTCTCAGTCTTTAACCTGTAAATCTACAGCTTGATCTCTCATTTCCTCTGTGGTGCACATCGCCCAGCGCCGTACTCTGATCTCTTGTCATAAACTGGCTTAAGTTCATGCCAGACACTCTGGAGTCTGATGTCTGAATATGGGCTTACTTTTATATCCTTTGATACCCTTTGATATGAGAATGAGACTTCCACCAAGACCATGAGTTATGAAAAGCCAGGAACTAATTACGCCCAGGCTCTATTTTTCTTGCCTCTTTCTCGGTCTGTGTCTGGTGTGACGGGCAATTTATTTCTTTCACAGAGCAGAGCAGAGCACGCTCTCTGCGGACGGAAGGAGAGGAGGGGCTGTGTCCGCTAGCTGTGTGTGTGGAGAGATGAATACATCATTGGCTATCAATGGCAAAGCGAGTCCTCACACATGCATGGACCAACAGATGGACCTCCAGAGACATTGAGGCAGAGAGGTAGAAATTGACTGACTGAATAAAATGTGTACAGGGGTGACAATCAGGATAATTGGTCCAACACTGATTGTCTGTGAAAAGGCCCAGAGTGAAGAAGGTGCCGGAGAGGTGGCGTCACAGATGGAAAGCTTTCACATCAAATGTCTTGGCCGAACTATTCGGTAATTTGTGAGCACTCGTAGAAAAATGAAACACAGGGATCTTTTAACAATTGCAGATGAGAATAAGAGGAACTGAACATTTTGGCTGAAGTGGTGGTGAATCACTGCTTCCTTTGAGCAAGACACCTTTTGAAGAAGAGAGGTGTGCAGTTTTATTCCTCACCACATTCAGTACACCGACTGTAAAGACACAAAGCAGGTATGAGGTGGTTTTTCATTTTTTCAGTAGTATTTTTGGTCGTATTGCTACAATTTGTTTGTAGTGGTAAGGTGGCTTTCTGTTGAACACATGGACATGAAAATGGAGGGAAAATCACTGACAACATGTCTTTATAAACTTTATCTACATCCTTAAAGGCCCCACATTTTCTCTGCTCTCTCTCTCTGAGCGCTAGAGTGCTACATGACCCCACACTGTTCCTCTGCGATAAGAATAGTTTTGCCTCTTTCACAGAGATTTTTTTTTTGTTTCAGCAACATTTAAAACATGATCTAATGACACCCACACAGTCCTCTGAAGGAGATTATTACTATTTATCATTTTCCCCAAACATTCGCTTTGATTGGTACTTATTTTGCCATGAATATTTCATGTTATTTCGAAAAAAAACATGATCAGATGATGTGAGAAAAAAAAAAAAAAACTCACTAACCAGAGCAAGCCTCTGAAACTTGATAAATCATTTTGCACAAATCCAACCACTGGGTAAACACAAATCAAACAAGTGTCAGGAAACACAAACAGGAAAAATGCAGTACCTGTCAAAAAATTTACTGTTGTCTGTTGGCAGGTGGTAAATAAGCCAAATCAGCTGTCCATGCTCAAAGTGGCCATTAAAGGGAAGGGTGTAGCTGATAATCTGTATTTTGGTTTTGGGAAACTGATTTCAGTGTGTGATTTCAACGTCAGCTGCAAGCAGAACCAAGGTATAAAATAAATCAGTGCAATCTGAATATTGTCACACATTGTAATGCAAAGTAACGAGAGACTGAGAGAATCTGTCCACTTCAGTAGCAAAGTCTTTAATTACCACATATGATGCAGTAAACAGACTAGTAAGATGCCACTTGGGACATAAGGGACACAAAGGTCAGAGTGTATTCTTCTAACCTCCATTCAGGGGACTTGGCAGGGCCCATATTGACACAGCAAACACCTGGATTACCCTGTCCGACCACTCTGTCAAACCACATGTCTGCTGCTTGACAGGCAATTACAGCCAATGGGCTCCGCTGCCTAACAGCTCCGGTGCAAGGTCATTGTCTGCCTCGATCTCTACCAACAGCCAAAGGAATCTGAAGTTCAGTGAGTTATCTGCTCTGCGACAGATGTATTCGTCTCTGACTGACAGTGTCATGTCCTTTGGCGGTGATGGATCGTGGTGTCAGTGTGTGCCGGTGGGTCGCTTTGGTGACATCTTTGTGATTGGCTGATAATGGATAACATCCACCTCATGGGTCAAGCAAACCGAAAGAATGGCCATGCTGAGAAAATTACTTATTTTTTTAGGGCTGTACAAACACCAGCATGTTTAATTTTCCGTGTTTCTGCCAAAAAAATTATGATGTCTCAGCAGAGCCTCTAGAAAAGCATTTAGATGAACCCTTTTAGAGTTTATTTGGTTTGCAAAAACCATGAAATAAATTAGGTCATTTAAATTACTGTTAAATATGTATGATTCCCTTTGTACTTGGATGATAACGAACTACAATAAAAGATAGATAAAATTAGATGAACACACCAAAGTAATGTCATAAACTAATATAAACAATTCAAACAAAAAATAAGTACAAAACATCCAAAAAGTGAATGAATGCATCTCTTATATGTTCCCATGGCCTAATGTATCAAATGTCATCTTGAGTCAGGGGGCTAATTGTTCTCAGTGAGTCTTAATGCTTGATGAATTTGTGTGACAAAATTTAGTGATGGAAGCTGAACTCCCATGGGTGGCAAATGACCAGCTAATAATAAATGAGGTCTGCCTCAGAAAAAGTGATCAGTGTTGCATTTCCATTGTGTACTCTGTGTACTGAGGTGACCAAATACCAATTTAACTAATTTAAGTGTCAATATTTGCCTTGCATGCTTAAATAGTTCCATTTTACAGAAAATGTTTGCCCTCATCAGATGAAACCTCTTTTGGATTTCACCAGTGTAATGAAGGACACTGTGACCACATACGCTGTATGTAATAAACAGAGGCATAAGGAAAATAAACTGTGGCAACATTACTGCAGAGAGCGGGAGATGATTTGACTTGCTCTTCCGCACAGGACAGTGGAGTCAAATCAGGATGTGTATTGTACTGGCGTTACAAAACAAAATAGCACCTGGTAAAACCTGATAACAGCAATTCACAATTCAAAATGTGAAAGAAAATAAGTAACAAGAGAAGGACTGACAAAGAACATGGATCAGAATCAAGATGAAACGGCAAGTAGCGACCAGTAATCCACTCTGACGAATTGCGTTGAGTATGTGGGTATTGTCTGCATGCTCATTCTGATCAGTCTACCACTGATTACATGGAAATGCACACCTCTCACAGGCCCCCTCAGTTGGCTCACTGTTTGGGTGATGTATTGACAAATTGTGTCTGTTCAGCACAGTAATAGCTCTAGTAATCATGAAAACCCTGCACAGCAAGAAAATATCAGCTTCAAGGGGATGTAAAAGACAATTTACTGCAAATCATAATGTACTGTATTTTGATATATCACAAAAAAGCTCCTACACAGATTTCCACTGTTCCTAAAGCAACAGAACTTATTAAAAAAAATACTGGATTTAACCCACAGCAGAAACTGAGACTTAAATGCTGTGGAGGTAGGTAGTCTGAGAATTCAGGTTTAATATGCAGAATGTGAGAATGAAAGAGAGGCTGTAATCGACACCTCTGATCCTTCAACAGACTAAAGAAGCGTTTACAGTATAACGGAGAAAAAGGCATACGCGAGAGCTATCCTTGTTTAGTTATTTCCTTACAGGACAGACTCTCATAATGAGCTGGATGTGTTATCTCTGCGTTCACCTTCAACTTTATGGAATCCCATTCAGACCCTATGAATATACATTTGAAGGTATATCTGGAAAATTAAAATCGCAAATGCCATCATAAACATACGATAAATATTCCTTTACTCGTGAGCAAGTGGCGTTTTCACTTGCACTGAGGGTTAAGTTGTATTAAAACCCCCAATGAAAGCAGCCTCAAGGATTAGCACACCAAGCTTAGCAAGTCTGATATAAAAAAATCCAGCTAAGGCATGTTGTAGTCAGTCAACTTTAGTTGCACATATTTTCTTAGGTGGGTTTTACCCCTTTATTAATATTATTTGACAGGACAGACAGAGAGACATGAAAGGGAGGCTAGAGGGGTGATGACATGCAGTAAATGGCCCTGGGCGTGAATCGCACCCAGGGCTGGCCTGGGCTGCCCCACTGAGCCACCTGGGTTCCATTTATACATTTTTATTATTGTGATAATTATCTGTGTCCCAGTTGTTTGTTAATTAACTTCATATTCATCAATGTGTGTATTTTATCTGAGAAAAGTTGATTGACGTGTCATTGCCCTGCAGTTACAATTATGCTGCAAAGGCACCTCTGATCCCGAGAAAATTATGAAATGAAAGATTAAAAATGTTGAGAAAAGCGCAGACTTCTAAACTGGCACCAAATAAGCAAATATTTACTTTAATTAGACGTGCGCTGCAAGTTATTTACTATGCATGAAGGAATAACTTATCTGGAGATCAAACAAAAGTTGTTTTTGGGCCTTCAGTCATGAATCTAGCACAGAGTACCATCTGAGTGACTACCTGTTTGTGTTAGATAAATGCAGACTTAAGATTCAATGAGAAAAGCAACATGCTAACAGGGCCAAGCTGCTGGCATTCTATTTCATGCCATGTTTGGCTTCCCCCACTGGCATGGGGTGGAATAAATCAATGCACACACAAACACACACATGCACACGCACAGTGCCCTGCTTTAGCCAACATATTGGACTGAATATTTAGTGTCATAGCACATCATATTTCTCCTGAGGACTGAAATGCGTGAAGCGTGAACGGAATCCTTGTTAGTGTCTATAAACGGACTCCTGAAAACTGAGAGAGTTTTTTGTGTACGTGCGCTGTATACGTGTGTGTATATGTGTGTCCAAGTACTGTAGCCTACACAGAGAGTTGGCACCCTTCCCTTACCAATTTCAGCATCTGGGTAGCAGAATCTTGACAGTAGGAACAATTAATGTCAGTGACTGGAAATTAAATTGTCAGCCAGATGCAGCTTCACTATGAATCCATACTGAATACTAAAACTAATAAGCTATGGGATGTGTCCGCGTGTCTATCTGTGCCAGAGCCTGAATCAAAATGGGTGCATGAAATAGCCATGACGTGTCCGTCTGCTTGGCTTCACGGTAATGGAAATGACAGAAAGGGTCGCACAATACAAAACAGCCATGACTTCCCTCCATCAAATCCTTTTTATGTCACTCACTTCAAAAAAATCATATTTCGCAGAGCGAGGGAATATTATTTGTTCATATCTCAGCATAGCAGGGTGCCACGCTAAGGAGGAGACGGCACCGTCAGGGGTGTGTTTTTACAGCATGTAAGTGTATCTATGTCTAGGCATGTAGTGTGTGCAGTGGAATATGTAATGGATTCCTCCATGATGATTGAATTCTAAGTTAAAAAGAAAAAGAGGTTTAAAAGCAGTGGGGGTTCCTTCCATTAAAAGTGTACAATTGTGCCCCAAGGTTTTCTGGTAGCCTGTTTGAGTGTGTGTGTGTGTGTGTGTGTGTGTGTGTGCGTGTGCGTGTGCGTGTGTGTGTGTGTGTGTGTTTCTTTTTAAAAAAGGACAGAGGTCATAGAGAGGGCACTCTATTGCAGTTTTTTTTTTTGCACAACTAATTGAATTCAAACTAAATTACACTGCACACATTTATGACGACAAACTATTCAGCTCAACATGACTGCATGGGGTGTGTTTAGATTTGGGTTAACAAAGCCCAAGTGTACCAAGCAATTATTGCTGGCACAATCCCATTAAAATAGCATTTTGAAAACGATGAAATCTGATCTGGAGAAACTGAGCTGAAAGAAGTGAGGAATGAGCATTCACCTGCAGCGAAGTTATGGCACTTTGAGAACGTTTCCCTGTCTCCACATATCAAGCACGATCGAGCTGCGTCTTTGAAAATGAAACTGTCTTGAAGCAAACTCTCTATCATTTGATATGTGGTGGTTTTGCGAGACAGCTCTGAACTATAATCCTTCCTGCAGTGAGCCCGCCAATCATTTGTGTGTGTGTGTGTGTGTGTGTGTGTGTGTGGTGTGTCCATATGATCGTGTCTTTTAGTGTAGTTGCCAGAACAGGATGGTTTTGATTGGCTGGGAGGCGTGTTTGCATATTCATGAACAGAAAACCATTTGTGGTTTGATGAATGCTGACAGGAGGGCCTGCTGGATAGGAGTTGACACAGCTAAATTAACCGATGAGACCGATGTCATTTTGTCACAGGAACACACATGTGCACACACATACACAAAATCGCAGTCAAGAGTGAAAGCCACTTAAATCCACCTCAAAACAAAACTGTGAAAAGATTTCACAATTTAAAAAGTCAACATCTGTAAAGACTGAACTCTCGAGGCTTCAAATCAGAGAGTCGAGACCCGAATTGTTGATGTCACATGATATAACATGATACATTATGGAGATGTTTCATCAGTGCTTAATAACTCTGTGGGCTCATAAATGCTTTGTCTGAGATATTCCATCCCAGTGTGTATAATTTGAGTGCGGGGCTTCCAGCTGTGACTCAGAAAAAGCAGCCGTACTCCAGTAAAATCACCACGGGCGCTGTCATGGCGCCCTCCCTGTTGTTTCCCATTATTCACCGTCGGCTCGGGGATTTGTCTCGAGACGACATCATCGCTGCACTCCGTCTCGGCTCTTCATGTTAAGCCCCGGCTTGTTTCGAAATCACCAAAGAGATAGCGCACATAAAATAACCTCCAGCTGACACACTCACATGTTTATACACATATGATGCGCGTTAACCTGTGCTCACTCCTCCCCACCCTCTTGTTCCTGATTTGTCCCCAACACTTCATCCACACCCTCTGCTTCTAAAGAAACATGTTCCTTGTCCCCATATGCCTCATGGACTATCCTTACTCCTTCACATCACCCATCCACTTCACCCGCCCTCTAGTCCGCAGTAAAGAAAACAGCACAATCACTGGTAAACCTCCTCTCTCATCCTTCTGCGGGCAGACACACAGACATACAGACAGAGTGGTGCTTAATGCCCTGCAACTACTCCAATCTCCAGCACATCTCCTCTCCTCATTTCCACACCCACATTCAATTACTACAAATTACATGCAGTTTAATTATTATGGCGCAGGAGCTCTACTGTTCATTAGCTAAAGAACGGCAGGAGTGATCGTAGACAGAAAAGAGTGGGATGGCTTTTCTTTTTTGCTTTGTATTGTTTTTAGCTGCACAATGGGAATGGGAGTGTACAGTGGGAGTAGGGTTTTGGCAAATGAAAATGCAGCAAATGAAGCA
>JAOXYL010000061.1:10980188-10996033 GCA_028564955.1 Terapon puta
CAATGAATACCAATGATCTAAAAGATGAATTAATACGATGTAAGACCACATATGATGGGATGATCAATAGGCTATTTTGTACCCTACAGATTAGACGAGAATAGAATAGCTGGAATAGCTGCCGATGGTGTGGAAAAGGAAAAAAAAAACACTTTGCTCCATCTTAATTCTCCCTCTTGATTCAGCTTTTGAAATATTTATTGTTCATCTGGTTTTGACATTTTCTCACCATTCATCCAGTGATGTCATGGCAAATTGGATTTCATGAAGGCAGATGAGATAGATGAGAAGATATTAAAAGACCCAAAGAAAGAGAGGCAGCCACAACGCCTATTAATGCAGACAGTTTCTGTCACTTCTCTTTTGAGTGCTTCTGTGTTTCAAAGTCATCGAGGAGGAGATGGAGACAGACTCTGTGCATGGCTGCAATCTCGCTCTTGGTGTCTGTACACTTTAGCTTCAAGTCGACCCTCGACCCCCCATCTCCTCAGGCACTCCTTCCCCCAAACTCTGTTCAATTACAGGCCCTCTGTAGGCTGTTGTTTTATTTAATTTGATTTGCACTTTTTCTTTAGAAGAAAAGGGACAAGAGAGTTTTCCCTCGTTTTGAAATCTTCCACACTTCACCCATCTAGTACATCTCCGGTTATTCTTCCCCTTATCACTGTTCCCTCCTCTGTCATCCCAGTTTATCAAGAGTTCATCATATGATGATGACAGAGGATGAAAAGCTGGCATTGCCGGGCTTGCATACACATGAGCAAACATACACCCACACAAAGCACTTGAGACGGACAAATAAAAAACAATATTTGAATAGAGGCCAAATTGCATATACACATACGCAGAATGAAAGGCTAATCTGTTGACAAGAGCAGTGTGTCTGCGTGTGTGGGTGTGTTTGTCTCTTGATGAAACTGTGATGAAATGGGGCGATAGCAATGGCTGCTTCAAACCACAATTTCAAATGGAATAGAAAACAATGGAGTTCTTCATCAGATAGCTGTATTCTTTTAAGTATTACAAATAAACAGTGCAGTGTTTATCTGCTGAACCAACCAGTGACCTCCCTTTTGATTTCTAACACACACACACACACACACACCATACATGACAACATACAAGCGCGCTCACCCTCATGTACCATCCTGACAAGCTTGACAGACACAAGCCGTGGACCTGATTTCCATTTCCACCACCTACCAAAGTCGCTGTCTCTCAGAACAAATTTCTCTGTTGACTTTCACTACTTCGGCACAGCTTTGCTGTTCAGATCAGACAGACACACAGCCGCAGGAGCTCCTTTCACCACAGCCACGTCAATGTGCGTTAGTGTGACAGAGCGTTGTGTTCTGCACTGAGACTGGCAGAGATGGAGGGGCTGAGTTTAGAGCGCATCATTGTGCATGTGTGTTAGACATGGGGCACGCAAGAATTTAGTTGTGAAATATGTGTGATGTGACCTTTTCGCTGTTCCATGTGTGCATATTTTTAACAGTATGTTCACAAATCTATGCACGAGTCAGCCCTAGATGATGACTCATAGAGAGATTTCCTGAAAGGATGAGGGAGAAGTTTCAGTGTTTGTGACTTGTGAGCATGGTCGACTTGATCAAACTTTCAGAAAAGTTTCTCTATCATAATCATAACTTGGATGTTAACCTGAACACTATTTACATATTTGTTTAGTAAATCAAGTAACTCATAAGTGATAACTAGTATATTTAATTAGTAATTCATAAATTAGGTAATTCAGATACGATATGAACAAAGAATAGAAGGTGGCACTGCTGCCAACGAGGGTCGAGGAGGATTCTTAGTTGGACAAAATGACTCAAATTAAAACAGCTGTGACTGGGTGTGAAGTTTCTTCATGAGGTCAATGTTCAAGACACTCACACACAATGTTAGCAATCTAAACACATCCACGATATAATCAACCCATTCTGTGACAACATAATGAACAGAGAAGGACTCTAAGTGGCAAAAAGTCTTCAGAACCAAAGCTTAGTGCAGTTACCTTTGACTTCTTAATGACATGATGTGGATTAAAAATAACTTTCATAGACTGTCTTTTCAGTCTTCGCTTCGCATTTTGAAAGAGCTGCACATAGTTTCCCCAAAGCTATACATCAGACTGTGCATAAGCAATGGATGTCACTTAAGAATGAAAATTCCATTAAGTAGATTAGACTGCTTTGTTTTTTTGGCCGTCATTAACGTCAAAATGCATTTCACATCGTGACCAAAGTCATGTTGTTCTGTGAAGGTAATTTGGCTTGAGAAAAACACTGTAATATCAAAATCTTATGAAGGGCTAAAACATTACAAATGCTTGGTGACAGGTGCTCATATTGTGGACAGCCAAGCCCTCAGCAGTAATTGCATGTCCTGTATCTGCGCCTTCATTATCTCTCACTCCATCACCTGAAGGACCCCTGTCAATCAACATCACAATGAAACATGGGTGCTTTGAAGCCCTCAGAGGAGGCATAAGAGAGAAATGGAAGCGCGAAAGACAGATGGCAGGAAAACTGGTTTAGGACAAGCGGATTTCAACGGTCATCCAGAGAGAGAAATGACAAGGCTTGCATCAGGTTTACTGTCCTCACAGAGAAAACATAACGACAGCATCCGAAAAGAAGCAAATTGTAAAATTGGTTTAAATGGGAGCTTGCAAGCTATTTGTTTCCAGTTGTGCTTTCTAGAAACGCGCTGAAATGTGAGCAGGTAACCTCTGCTTCCAGGCCTGATGACTAACAGGACTGTGATTCATTTTTAACTTCACCCTAAACTTTTTACCCACCTTGTGCTCTCTGTCCAAACATTTTAGACTACCTACCTTAGTAACTCTTGTATAAAAGTCATAATATGCCAGAGGGCAGTTCCTACAGTGATTATGTGTAATGTGTAAGACGAGGAAAAAAAAAGGGTTTCCTCGTTGCTTTTTGCCTCCCCTTCAACTCTCTCTGACTGCAAATTCATCCCGTATGGTCGAGTACAGATACTTTAACAGCTATTTGGACAACGAGTACATTCACTCTCCAGAAATCAATCTGCTCTGTGACCTCTCAATAATCTTTCTGTCCTTTGTCTCCATTTTCTCTGTCTCTCTCTTTCTCATCTGCTCACAGACTCTTTATCCTCACGACTTGTTCATACCCAGACCTCCCTCCCTCACCCTCTGCCTGTACGCTCTGAATGATATCTAATAGTCTCTCCCTCTGTCTCTCTCTGGACCTATAAGTGTTTGTCGCTGTAATTCAGCCCTCAGCAGATAAATTAGCATCTGTCAAGACTTTGCTCTGTGCCGAGAGCTTTGGCAGAAGCTGCTCTTTTTTTTTTGTTTTTATCTTTTTGCTCAGTGGTACACTTCAGCACCCTGGCACCTTCACTCATCCCGTTATTTACTCTGACTCACAGGTAATGAAGCAAAGGACTGGTGAAACTGTGTGTGAGAGAGGAAAGACGTAGTGCTCCTGGAGCCATAATGGACATCTGGCCTTGTGATACTGGGAGGCTGAGTTGCAAACCAGGGACATACAAATGTTTACAGTCGAAATGCTGTGCTGGGGGCAGTTTTGGTGTACAGTGCAAAAGGTGTTTATCTGAAGGCTTTTAGCCAATGGCAACAACTGTGCCATGTGTTTCACAGAGCCAAAATAGAAATGAACAACACACGTTAGATGAGCTACACAGTTGGTGCCTCTAACGTGGGAAAACACTGGTCGATTGCACATATTTCATTTTTTGCAGTTGTTCATACTGAGTACAATTTATTCAGACTGGGGAAATAAAGGAAGGGGGGAATAATTCCACTACATACCAGGTCTAGCATACATCTTGTTAGAGTGCAAATGGCTCCAAGAAAAGGGATAAACAACAGCATTTTGCTGGAAAAGGCATCAATGCTTTCTGCAAGTGCAAACTCGCAAACTTTCACTCACTGATGGAATTTTAAAGCAGCAAATGTTGTTTTTTTTCCCCCAGATGATGTAAATCAGAAAACAGAGGGCACTGTTTAAATTTTCAGGGAACACAGTAAGAAGCAGCTAGCTAATCTCTAAGCTGTACTAAATAATGAAAGACCTTTATTATGATTTCATGTATGACTGATACAACCTCTCTGTATTTTCTCTATCTCATTATGAAAGCAGCGATACATATCCAATCAAAGCTATAAACATACCATTTGTTGACTGTATTAAATTGAATATGAATAGTTTGAAAATTGGTGCTTTTTTCTATATGTGCTGTGCACTATTGAGCACATTGGGTACGGCAGCATAGAGCTTTCATTGTAATGTGTGGAAGCAATTGAAATTACCTACAAAACATTTAATAATTGAGCACATAAACCAAATGGTAATATTTTGCCATTCACTGCTCCATTTGTCCCAAGAACATCTGTGAATGAATGTGACAAATGGGTGTCTCAGAATGAAAGTACGAAAGAATGAAACAGTCTGATCCATTAAAGACATCTGTTACAACCTCGAGCTGGCATGGTGCAAAATCTGAGCCAAGGAAAGTTAATTGAAAGAGCAATTAAAAGAGTGTAAAGAATACTTGATTGGATTTGAAATCTGCAGCTGAGGATAAGAGCAGAATGAGCAAAGACGACAAGAAACCAAACAAAGGCGAAGGGGTGGAGGAAAGCAGGAGGCAGAAACTAGGCCAACTGACAGGGGCCCTAATAGGTTTGTGTTCAACTGGACTAAGACAGGAGTGACCTCCGTTTCCAATTGACACCCTATTGTGTAATCTGCAGTGGGCTGCTGAGTCGGCCTGCTCTGCCTCTGTCTCATACACGGCCAAACACTCACAAATACGTGCACACAAATCAACACATACATATACTAAAGCTCAGGGTCTGATCTGTCTCCCTCCCAGCTTAATCTGACAGCCATGTCAGCTTCAATAAGCCTCTGTTTGCAGCTGAGGCTCTGCGGTTATCTAATTGCATTATCTTTCAGCTACCTGAGCCACAACTGTGTTTTGTTCTGCTGATGCCGACGCAGAGATGAGATATTAGTTATTGTAGAGGTGGATTGGTAACAGCGCAGATGCTTTGTTGACAACATTGCTGGGTACATAAAGGTGCCGGTGTGCGACGATTACAGCTGGCCTGAAACGTGCGCACACTCACACGTTCAAACAACATGCAAACCATAACACCATGCACGCAAAGAACACCCTTATTAAATCCCACAGGGAGGCTAATCAATTATTCATTAATTCCCGTGTTGAGGATGATGTTCTTTTGAAAAATTGATGATAACGATAAGACAGACAAGTTTGTTTGTGTTGTTCTAATTAGGATAAGAATGGTAATAAATCTATAGGTGTATTAACAGTTCTTTGTGTGGTACATATATCACACACTGTGTGTACCTTTGTACTTTCCTCAACATAAGAAGTATAAACTTGTTTATGTCTGAAATCTAGAACTTATTTTTGTTAATTTTCTCACTTGGATGTTGTTACAACTTAATACTCCCACACTTCCTGTGCCACTATTCGGACTCATTACTATTTCCCATCATCATTACCTATTGCCGGGCACCGTTCTGTACCAAAAATATCTCTTTGCAGGGGACTTGACAAGCATAGTGATGAAAACCTAATTCATATGTGGCACTTCTTTAGAGTGCAATCTCAACCCTTTAGTAAACAAATGATCAAAAGTATTATGTGGTTGGTCAAGGACATTTTCATTTAGCCAGCTCGCAAGTTCATTACACACAAATCTTGTTTGTGTTAAATTATCTACAGCCTGCTCAACTGACATCTTCATGCTGATAGCAATGTCAATCAGTTTAAAAGATCAAGATAACAATACATCAGCTTTTAGTTTTTAAACAAAATGTAAAAGAACAATCTTGATATTGATCTCTTAGTATCTAGCTTTGTCACAATATTAGCTGAACATTTTAACACTTGAAAAACCAACTTGTCTGAGCTCTCTGGTGTACAAATGATGCAGCAGTAACCTCAAATCCAGTTTTCATTTATATTCTGTAACTTCTAATGACTTATTGGTTGAGATGTACTCCGATAGGACAGATCTGTAATGAGCTGACTCTGTAACTCTCTGTCAGTGGCTGGGCTCTGGATCCAAAGCTGTGGTGCTGAATGTAACATAAACACTGTGCACTGGAGACATGACTGTGGATTTAGTATAACAGAACAAAAGCCGCTATATTGGCATTGAATAGAGGCCAATTATTGCCTCCACACCCCACCTTTCTCCAACAAATGATGCTACGTGGTCACTTAGACACACGCTGGACAGCTTAACCGCTACAGATTTTGTCTGGTCGGTGAAAGCGGTGACACTGATTGGTCTGGTAATGACGGCAGGGTATTGATTTGTTCTGCTGTAGACAGGGGACCTTTGGTTTAAAGGTGGAAGTTGTGATCTGCCTTCTGCCAGTGTTTTTCTTTCATGGGGACACAAAAAATATGACCTGGGGGGAACAGGCGGAGGGGGGCACATGAGGGAAACATGGATTATGAGCTCCACAATAACTGGACACTGCAATTTGTGTTGTTGAAGCCGCGTTGAAACATGTCAGTGACAGACACGTCAGTACTTCTACAAGACATCCAGAGCAGAAAAAAACACATCGTGCCAGCACGTTACATAGCAGATGGCAGCAGAGATGGAACCACGTATACATTTATAATGTATGAAGCACTTTGTTGGTGGTGACAAGACAGTGAAGGGATTTATGTATACTAACAGGAATAAAACAATGGACACCATGGACTTGAGCTATATATAAAACAGATCCATAATTTACATAATAGAAGAGGCTACACCAATGCACTCAGCTTTATAGCTTTATAGCTCAGTGCATTTAAATGCAGATGTAAAATATGTTTAATTGCTGTGAATATTTTTCTTTCTAGATGTGAATGTAGCATGGATTTTATTTGCACAAAGCTGTGCTGAGGGGCTTCAGGCAATTTTCTCCATCGACTTACTAAACTGTCTGAGCTCAGCTGCTTCGAAGGCTTGCGGGTATAGATAGCTGCATGTGTTTGTGTATGTGTGTGTGCATGCGTTTGTGTGAGTGTGTGTGTCTGTGTGATCAGGAGAGAGACAGCGCGGGGGTAGGGACATATATAGTGTATGTCCTATATAAGTGTGTCTGTTGGAGAAAATGATCAGACCGCTGGTTTGGATGTGTAAATAATCCACAGCATGAACTGGAGGTTTATGTGAATTCCCAGATTCCCCAACCGGAAGCTGGACACGTTTCATTCTTCTCAGACTGATAGCCTGGTGGGAGTCGCAGAGACCGACGCTGCCTTGAGCGGGTCCATTAAGGAAATGAGAGCGATCAATCACACTGAATTAATCCAACTTGATCTACCAAAGGCAGATAAAGAAATTTAAATCTGGACCAACGGACCCACAGAGGGACAAATACAACATGCTGACACGAAGGCTCACATATGCCACAGTCCCAAAGACTTTTATATACATACATTACAGACTTGTGCTCTTACATACAGACCAAGATTGAGTCATCTGAAGAGTGCTCACAGAAGGGAAAAGCTACATTAATTACTGTGCCTGATTGTTTGCGTTCCACACTTTGCCTCTGTGACTGCAACTCAACGCATGCTTCAGGTGAACAGGATTAAACTGGCACTATCATTTGTAAATCCCCAGGAAAGCAACTGTTCTCCACCACATCGATTGTAAGGTGAGTGTTTCTGACAGGGAAAAATGGTTGTGCTTATTAAAGCCATTCCCATTCAAACGTGGTGCATTTCTCAGCAGACAAACCTACTGAACGTTACATGACAGAAACAAAGAATGAGAGATTTGGGAAAACCTTTCAGAAATTGCCTTTTCCTGTCGTGCTTCGGCATGTCTTTTATTTACTGAGAAACGGATGGGCCCTATCATCCGAGCTGACAGGTAATGCCATTTAAACTTTCCCAGAGAGAGGAAGAGCCCAAGGCTTGGCAGCGCAGCACAAACGCTACCAGATCAGCTCTAAAGCTGCTAAACAGATACTTGAGTGGAAGAAAGCCGTCAGCAGGCAGAATGTATGTCTAGATAAAGCATTGATGCGCTTGTTACCATTCAGTATACAACCATGGCAAAGAATAAAATGTTGTACTTTAAGCAAATAATGCATTGATTAATTATTATCTCACAAACACGAACACTGAATGCCTAATTACTGAGAATATAATACACTGCAATAATAATGTTTTTTTTTCTGACAGAGCATGTTGTCCACAAACAATGTTCATTATAAATAATTAAAAAAATGTAAAATGTTGGATGGCTCTTCTCCCAGATATTCGAGAGATTTAACAACATCCTCCAAATGTTTAAGACTACTTCAATTCGTTCTCATTAAGTGCAGCAAATACAGAAATACAGGAAAGCAACAGCCTTTTCCTTAAACTCATGACATTTATCATAAACATTGTCTAAACAACTGCACCTCAGTGGTAAAGGCAGAAATCGGTTATTGGACACTGATGCTGATAAGGCAACCATTAGTGAGAGCTTGTATAAGTGTGTGTGACAAGTCCGGCGGCTAACATCAACAGCTTCATGACATTATCACACACTGCTGACAGAAGTTTAACAGGACGGCTAATATCAACGCTGCTGGTGTTGTTATTCTTGTCACGCGATTATTGGAAGGAAAGCTCGCCACCGCTGACATGTTTGTGGGTGTGTGTGTGTGTGTGTGAGTGTGTTTGTTTGTGTGCAAATATGTGGTTGAGAGAGAGAGAGAGAGAGTGAGTGAGAGAGGAGTGAAAGGGAGAAAAGAAAGATGCAGAGTGGTTGACCGTAATTTCAACTGACTGCATGACGAGTGTGTAAAAGACAGTGCATTCATCTTTTCAGCCCACATGCATCTTAATTTAGCTTTGCACCCATGTGTGCTATGTTTTAAAGTGAAAACATCTCAGTTTAACGGAGCTTTCTCCTCTTCAGCTAAACTCCCGGCAATCACTCCTCACCCCTCCCTGCTCAGCCCTCTCTCTCACACACAAATCACCAAACACACAGCTAGATGAGGTTAAGTCCACCTGTCTGGAGCTTAGACAGACGCACTAGAGCTCCCAATAATTTCTCCCTCTTTCAGGAGTTTTTTTTCTGTGGTGAAACTGCCTCTTTTATTCGCTGCCACTGCCTGTCAGGAGGAGCTGTTTTCTGTGTTCATCTTGTAGGAGTGGAGGGAGAGAGGGAGTTACTGTAGGGCAGCAGACAAAAGATTTAAGAAACTGTCTTGAGTGTGCGAGTATATCTGAAAGAAAGAAAGCAGCAGGTAGTGTATCCATCCTTTCATCTAGCTGTTACAACCAAGGCAGCCGCTGTTGTTAGTCAATTGGATTGTTTCAGCGGTATTTGTAGAAGTAAAACCCCACCCCGGACATGCATTTATTTTGATTACTCTTATGTCCACACATTGTTGATCCCAAACACAGTTCATCAGACCATGAATGGCGTTCACTACTGTGCAGTGATCTCATGAAACATTTGATGACCTCATGTTTTGTGCTCTGTTGTAACTCAATGATACAGCGACGCAGTGAGGCAGTGAAACTGATTTGGCATCTGGATCTTACTCTTTCTATGCGGTGAAACTTGATGCTGATTTCACATGACATTAAGTTTAGCCGTAAAAAAGCTAAATAAAAAGTTCTTAAACGCTAGTCGCACTGTTTGCCTCCCCGAGTGTCAAAACTTCCAAACCAACTTTTTGCGCTGCTGACAAACATTAAATTCATGCCCTCGAACTAGAAGCCAGAACAAAGGACAAAAAAACATAGAGGCAAAGAAATGGAAAGAGACATATACACAAAGATGAAAAGAGAGCTGCAGTGTCGCTGCAGCAAACAATGTAAATCAAACAGGAGTAAATTGCACAGTGAAACAAACGAGCGGGGAAGAGCAGAGCTAACTCTTATTAGAGCAACCTCTCTCATCCTTTGTTTTCTCCTCATCTGTCTATCTATACTGCATCTCTGCTGCCCTGAGAGACGTGTCACTTCCTCCTTGCAGCATTTCCTGAAATAGCACTAGTGGCCTCCTAGGCGTTGTGCTGCTACATAAAGCAGCGTATTCAACAAAGCACTTGGAATACAGTACACATACAGTGTGAGGGGTTTACTGCGAGGCTCATCTAAAATCAGTGTTGGTACCATAATTTATTTATTGTAGCTTATATATGCATGTTTCAGCTTAGTTCTGATCTCTACACAGGTCTAGTGTCGTACAGATAACAAATGTCGTGTCATGTCAATTTTGTTGCAGTAAAAAATATCGTATTGCATGAGTATATACAATGGTATACAGTTTACTTCATGGAGTATTCATTAACATTAATCAGTTATCTGTTTTCCATTACGTCCATCCAGTTATCTGATTAATCATATACATTGCTCGTGCTAATGTAAAATTAAACTTTCCATTAAACCCATTCTTTCCAGTGAACCAGATGTTGCCCGTTCCTCCCCCATGGCCACGCTCAGTATGCAGTGTTTTCTCTCAGACAGACATTCTTCAACACTCTTTCGTTCCGGCATGAATATTCACAGAAACCGCGAGCCTCAGCTGTATTTATGACTTCCTCCTCATTTCATACACAACATGGTGCAGTGTAGAGGACACAGAGGCTTTCAAATGTTACAACAGTGATCTCATCTTGTTCTTAAATCACAAGATCCAATAATTGACTGTTTGACCATGTGACATTCATTTTGCTGCCTTTAGCCTGCTAAGTGTGAATGCCCTTGTTTAAATATCTCCAAAAAGATCATTTGAGATCTTTTTCAACTGGCAAAAATAAGGCACAAGAAACAGGGTCTACTGCTCGTGAAGAAAAAGGCCGGGAGACTTTCTGATATTTTCTCCGCTTGATGGCTGTCTGCTAACCATCTAAAACTAAGCTTCATTATTTAGAGTAAAATCTGTCACTTTGAAGATAAAATGGTTGAGAAATCTTTATTTCCTCGCCTTTTCATCATCCTTCCACCATATACTTTATGTCAAATAAATGAAATACCTCGCATTGCAGCGCAGCAATCATTACTGTCACTTTTCAGACTTTTTGGCTCTGGAGGAACTGTCCAACTGCTTCAACACAGGCACACAGGCAGAAGCAGAGAAAAAAGGGGGACAGAATAGGCACAACTGAGCTGAAGAAACAAAGAAAAAGCTACAGCTACCCTGCAATTATTCAGTCTCGCACCGGGCACTTAATGTATTCATCTCCGAGGGAAAGAAATGAGCGAGAATGAGAAGCGGGAGGAGAAGCAGAGCGAGGTGGGAAAAGAGGTGGCTCGAGGAAAGAAATAATCTCAAGTCATGCTTGGTGTGCTTTTATGACTTTATCAGCCAATGCCAGTACAGAAACCAGACAAATACAGCTGCCTTTTTTGTCAACACAGACATAATACAGTCAGTAGTCTAAATTGTCAGGCAACGGAGGCCATGGTTTCGTAAACATTAGCGTATATCTGCAGAAAGGAAGCACGGGCACACGGGAGTATGACACTATCAGGGCCCCGAGAAAATAACCAGCTTATGGCAGAGGAAACGATGAGCTAGCAACCTGTAGACAAAGCTTGATGCAGGCTGGGTAATTGAGACAGCATATTGCCGCAGAGTAACCTTCCCAGAGACATAACCATAATATAATGTGCTGGGGAAAGATTTCTCATTTACAGCCGGGTAATAGCACTTAGGTCAGAACAATGGCCCTCTCCACTTGGAAATTGGATAGGCTTTCTCATTAATATGTATTGGTGTTAGGAATGGGTTCAGGATGAAACTACATGGCCAAAGGCCTGAAGTTTGTAGAGGGGAATCAAAGTTTGGGAGGAGAGTTGCGTACATGTAGCAGCACAGGTGTGTAAAACAGATGCAGCCCAGGTATAAACATAATTTACCCGTGGGTGGTGAAGATAAAGAGCAAATGAGGTAAAAGTGCATGCTATTATTTGTAAGCACACAATACTGTCACAATTACCATGAGCTACAGTGTGTCCTTTGGTAGAGGGTCACAAGAAAATCACTCAAATGCCTGTGATTGCTAATACCATGTGCAATGAGGTTGTTTATATTAACCTAACAAGTTGCACTTGCAGGACGTGATTCGTCAGATGTTTCATTTGTGCTTTACCATCGGCAGCTTATTCAACAGTTGACTACTAATGGCCAATCAAAGCCATTCAGCGGTGGCAATTATAAGCTGACACTTGACCACTATTACACTGCTTATACTCCCCCATCATGGCAGCGCCATTTCCTGCCGCAGTTCCTTCCACCGCACGACCTCGCTCCTTGGTTCCCTCTGTTTTAATGTTTTAACTTAAGATATGATGTTTATTTTGAAGTTTTGTTTGTTAAGGAATGGTTACTACCCCCAGCAGATTCTTCATAGCTGCACTGATTATTCAAGAGCTCCCTTTAAAGAGTAAATCAGTCTAAATCAGCTAAGTCAGTTCCTTGATGAAGTCTCTGACCCAGCTTAACATTCTGAACAAGTAACTTCAGAGCCATTTGGTCATCTTTGGAATGCCAACACAGCATTGAAATTGAAAAGGCCAATAAATGCTCTCCTTTTTAAATGAGACCCCACCCCCACCCTTCGTCAAACACAGTCATTTGTCACAATCAAACCCCCGAAGCTGTTAAGAGCAAAACACAATCCTCTATTACTCTCCACAGCGCAGCTCTGTTAGAGCAGGCTGAGGGCTGTGTGCTTTACTCAAAGACACACTGAAGAGGGTGGCGAATATCAGTAAATGCCCAGTCTCCAGCTTTCAGTCCGTTTAGCATCTGCCCCATCCCCAGGCAAAGCAAAGACCCAGCAGCTTGGTGACTTTACATTATTTTATTATCTTTTGAATACATGCTACAATTGGCCTTTAGAAAGAAACGCTGTAGGGGTGGAAAGATAGATCTGTCATAAGTATTGCCATGATATAAAATAATACTGCCCCATGGTCCAAAAGGTACAAGTCCATGGCACTCTCTTTTCTCAGGATGCTTTTAACTCTGTGCTCAATATATGTGTTTGTCTATGAGGAAAGTTTATGATGACTCTGTCATGACTAACAATTACAGCTGAACATGAATCATCAGTGTCCTTTAACCACATTCATCCCTTTTTCAGTCCACGTACAGTAATATACCTACCTAACCCTTCTTCTAACCCAAGTGTGACCATTACATCTGCCTAACCTTGTGATATAATTTATATTTTCTACTTTGCCAAGCACTTGTGAGTATCATTCTTATGTTAAAGTACCAGTACTGATAAAAGTGAAAATTGTCTTAAAAGTAGAATTTGGGAAAAGTTCCTGTCTTTCTGTTATAAGTGACATCAGGAACACACAAATACACTTACTAACGTACTTACTAACAGACACACGCATACACAGACATTAATTCACTCCCAAACCCAAACCATTTTACATTTTTGGCACTTATTTGATAGTGTTATCCAGGGTGAATCACAAACCCATAAACCCACATACATACAAACACACACACACACAAACACACACGGCCCTTTAAAACTCCCCAAGCTATGAGTGCGCCGATAAAGTGTAGTCCCCGACTGACTCCCCTGCTGCACCTAGCGCCAGCGACATGCAGAAGATTGTCATGCCAGATTTGTTCGACATGAAGCGATGGGAAGGGAACATAACTGCAGGGAATGTGCGATAGAGATGAACATCCAGTGTGAAAAAAACATGAAAGGGGACCACAGGGTGGGGGTGTCGGATGTGCTCAACTGGTACCAGCTACTGCATACTGATGCACTGACATGCGCACGTGCTAAATCGCTCATTTCATAACAACCAAAGACAGGCACAAAGGCTGCAGTGACTTTCATGAGTGTTAACCCGCAGGTGAAGACCTCTAAGGACACAGGTAAAAATGCCTTTTGGAACTGTGACACATTGGAATGAGTCTCTTTCTGACTGACGGCGTGTAAATCACAGAACAGAGTTAAAGGCGAGTCAAACCACCATTAGTCTCGGACCCTGCTTGGATCTAAGCGCGACAGCCTTTCCAAACAGTGTGTTCTTCGCTTTTTTGCATAAATAACTGTTTTTGATTGACAGCATTCAGAAGCAGTTAACCATTAAACCAACAGAGATGAGAGAATTGAAAAATGTTCAACGGAGGCAAAAATCTAAAATGATTTTCTCTCTCCCAGCAGGGAACCACCTAGACAGAGCCCCGGGTCTTTCAGCTAGAACAAACAGGGTGAAGGGACTGTCATGGCTTCTTGTTAATGCAATAAACTGCAGAGTATGAACAAGCTCCATAGGGAGAGCCTTTGATCAAGCTAACATCTCCCTTATGTCTGATGTATTTTAATCTGGAGAAAAAAACTCCTCTGCTTATGTACCTTTTTATCCTTGTTTTTCATCTGTCTCTTTTGTGAGCGGCGCAATCTCATTCCCCCGCTTAATCACAGATACACACACACACTCACACACAAACACGTACAATCTTTATTCTACTTCCACCTCTTCCACTTTCTCATTTTCACCATTGAGCCCCTACCTCTCCATCTCCGGCTCACAGCTCTTGATGAGTTTGTGAGTCACTGAGGGGAGACGGGGATTTCAGAGAAAACGCAGCACTCTGAACCTCTAGTGGAAGCTGATAATCCACAGAAGCGAGAGGTGGCGGCGAAATTCCACTAATACCCAAACAATTGCTATCAGTGCTGCTCCCACTGAGGTGACAAAGCCCTACACAAATTTGGCTGTCATTGTGTGCAAATAGCAAGCTAATATTTGTGTAAAAATGACTCGGGCACAAAGCAAAACGAAATCCTGTGAATCTGATTTTAGACAGAAAAGCGATTTGTCTGCTTGTGTTACTGATGGCTTTGTTGTCAACACATCATGGATAATGATTAGCTTTAGATGACGGCTGCTGAATCAGACATCCTTAACTCAGGACGTTACAGTTTGGTACGGTTGGGTACTGTCCTCACTTAGCATAGCCAGAAATTTGTTAGTGGTGCCCTACAATACTTTAGATTTTACTTTCCTTTACTCCTTTACTTTTTTACTTTTTTTAAAAAAAAAAAAAACAACATTTTCTTATCTAAAAATATATCCAAACTTCAACATTACATCCAACCAAATGTATTTAACCACTGTTCTATCACAACGAAGTTTAGTCGACTGTAGCTGGCCACATTAGTTAACAGCAGCTAGTTACAGACCGGAGGAAAGAAATCATTCACTTCTCGGTGCTGCTCAAAGTCGACCACCAGTTATCAAAAACTTTTATGGTACTTTCTTTCATGTCTTTCTATGCATGAGTTGACAATATGAATCAATCAACACACCTTAAATGTCAATATGACAGCTTTGACCTTTCCATTTGTTCTCATAGGCTCTCCTGCTCTCCTGATACTGTAGTGATGTTTGGATCTTTAGGTGCTTGAAAAATGTTGATGAATTTCTGCTGGTTTATGCGAACTGGGAAGAGTACAGTCATCACGGTGTCATTACTCTAGTCTTTTTCAGAGATGCACCATCATTGTGCTTATTTAAGATTATCACAACATTATCACAGCATTTTTATGTTGGTTCTCCTTGTAATCTGTTACCTGTCTGTACCTCTTACTCTCAGACTGACATGAGACATCATCTAGATCTTAAATGATCTTATATCTCATGAACAGTAAAAACACAAAGCCTGTTTCTGCAAGCAAAAAAGTACTTTACACTGGCCTGCAGGGAGTGTGTGTGTGATAGAGAGAGAGAGAGAGAGAGAGAGAGAGAGAGAGAGAGAGAGAGAGAGAGAGAGAGAGAGAGAG
>JAOXYL010000061.1:11025053-11044061 GCA_028564955.1 Terapon puta
GCGGAGCTGCACACAGCATAGGTAATTATGGAACCAGATCTGCCCCCGGATCTGCCCGCTAGCTATCAGCAGTGTGTGTCAGTCTGTATGCGCGGTGGTATGTAGGAGCGCTTTGTGTATGTGTGTGTGTGTGTAGGTGTGATTGCCGGGGCTTTAGCTTTTCATTAAAACAGAGGGCCCTGGCAGACAGACGCTTCAGCGTCTGTCCCCAGAGGCTGCCTTTTTCCATGAGCTCAACGCAAATCAATTCGCCAACCTGGGGAATGGAGAGATGGATGTGAAGGTGTAGACTGAGGGATGGATTGGCGGATAGCGGGGGGAAGGAGGGAGGGAGAGCGAGACAGGCAGGGACTGAAGCATGGCAAACAGGATTGATGACAGAGAGCTTCACTAGCATAGAAATCCCTTCATTTTTGCCAGGAGGCCTCCTGTGGGCGACTGTGTAACAAAGTCAGAGGAGTTGGAGAAAAAAGGAGAAAGGAATATTGAACAAGGATGACAGCCTCCTTCAGTCATCCCTCCATCCCTGGAGTGGTGTCAGTGTGTGTAATGGCCAGAGTCACTTGTACTAATAGTTTGACTGTAATAAACACAGTCAAACTATTATTTTGCACTCATCTCATCATATTAAATCTGCTATAATGCGCATAAACATATCTTACTGTGTGGTTTGTAACATTTATTGGTCTCTTGTACGTCTGGGGAAGAGTAATGTCCAATATGTCATAAGTATTGTCAGTGTACATGGAAACTTTTACACTTGTCACAAAATGAGAGCCTGCCATTTTATTAGCATTTCTGTTACTTTGTCCTCTTCCTAATGAATATATTCATGCGTACAGGCTTGTCTATTTTTTCCCTCCTGTTTTTTGTGAATAGGTCACTTATCTTCCTTCAGATTTCCAAAGAGACAAAACCCAAATAGATCACAGACTCTGCACACAAATCAAAATGTCTGTTCCAGTCCATCTCCCCGGCCAGGAAAATAAATAACTAAGTAAATACAACTTGTAAAGAAGCCCACACACATGCCAACTTCATGAATAGTCAAGAAACGCTCTCTCTTTCTTCCCCCAAACTTCATGAGAAAAGGAACTAGTGACAACACTTGAAAAAATATGAAGGAAAGAACTTTAAAAATCCTTCTGACCAAATCAGTTTTTGTGGATGCCAAACGAAAATACACTGCAAAGTGTTGCGTCAGCCGGTGGCGATATGCACTTGCTGCTCCTCAAAGTACAGGCTAGCTGTTGTTGAACATTAGTGTAACTCTCCTCCTAAACACATAGTACAACATACTGTGGCCAAACATTATTGACAAAAGCCCATTAAAACCTCATTATAGTCCTAGCCATACACTAACACACAGCGCACATTGTGGCCAAACAAACTGCTGCTAGAGCTCACTGCTGTGGTTGCAGGCCTAATGGAAAAATCTCAAAACCTTTCAGGGCTGAGAGGAAATTAAAATCATGGCGAGCAAGGCTTCTTCTCAATCTATACATCAAGATGCGGTAAAGCCCGCTAATGTGACTCAAAATAAGCCAGTGTACTGCAAAGTTTCCTCCAAATGATGACAAAATGGACCAACAATCTCTTCAATTCAACTCTGTTTTCCTTTTTCACCCCTCTCATTTTAGGGTCTGAATGAAAACATCAGCAATCAATAAAAATGAAAACATCTCGCTATCTGGCTGTTATGTCATATTGGAGATGTTTTAATAACCACTGTCTCACACGGGGAATGCTTTCTGCATGACTTCATCAGAAGCCCCTGTCTTGCCAGGCCAGGGATGGTGGAGACTCTCTCCCCCTGTAAAATGGCCTGACATCGCATCATCCTTCACCTCTTAGACGGCAGATAGGAGCAAGAAAGGTGGCCTATTGAGACACCCGCTCATGCTGCACAGAGAATTTTAAATAATCCAAAAATCTTCTTCCTCTGCCTCACTGCTAGGCAGACCAACTATCCCAAAAAGGACACGATTGTGCAACTCCCTAAATGAAAACCCCTCTGAGTGGATGAGTCCTCTGGTGGATGAGTATTAGCATGTCCACAATACAAATACGTATCTAAGTCCAGTTTGTGGAGCTTTCCCGTCATATGCCAGCCACCATGCTAGAATGACAGATCTCCTCTAAATTTAAGTGGGGAACATTAATATTTGTCTGCTCTGATGCTGAATAACACTAATGTGCTTTACAAATAATTTCAAATCACCTGGTTACCATCATGCCCCAAGCCCGTTTGAGCCCTCTGCAGGGAATTACATTTTACTTTGACAGTCTGCGAGGTCTCTGCTTAATCTTTGTCTGCATTTATTCTACAGTGATTTTAACCTTGGATGTCTGAGTAACATGTACACACAGACAGAACCCTGCAGTTTCCAACAAACTGTGACAGAGTGACTGTTTTTATATTGTGCTTGACACCCCACTGTGGTATCTATTATGTATTTTAACTCTAGTAATGCATGGCTGTAATGAGGTAAATCAGGGGGTTGGCTTAGGTTTCTGATTAGTGATTCCTGAAAACAAAGCAATATTTGCTTGTGACCCATGTTCACCAGATTACTTTGTGGGTCACTGGTTGAGTCAAATGTGCTGGAAAAGGTAGCAAGTTTGGAGAACGACTGTTCCAAAGCATTGGTTTGGAGTACATACTTCAATCACCACAGAAGTTTGGTTTCATGCTTGTTTAAATGCCAATAATAAAAAGTTCCGCCATACAGCTACCTCTCCAATTTCATGCTATAGAACATAACAAATGTCCAGTACATTTGTTGTAAGTGAAGCTTACAAGAGTGAAACAACAAGCTAAAGTTATTCATTAGGTGTAGAGGGAGATAGAGCACTTTGTTTGACACCACTGGATTTATTATTATATTTAAGACGGGAAGTCAAGGTATCACAGAGACAATAGTTTTGACAAAAGGAAGTGACTCAGCAGCCCACTTCACTGATGCTGTGTTGCAGATGTAAGTGGTGGAGCGGGGATAGTGGGTGTGGGATAACAAACACTCTAGGAGAGACATTACAGGCGCATTGCAAATTACACTTCATTCAACAGCCATCAACATCAGACAGAAAAGACAAGAGGTAAGAGGCAAACTGATTTTCTACATTAGAAAGCCAGTGTTAGTGCAGCGGATTAAATCTTACTGTTAAAACTAGATTTGATTATGATCCCGGTATGTTTCTAACTGTGCAATGATAAAACCACAAACACAGTGATACTGTGACAGCAACAGGAGATTTGCTCAGTGTATACAAAATGTGGTCGAGGAGAGTAAGAAGATTCGGAAGAAGAATAGACTTTATATATATGAGCTACATTAAAAGACTTCATTTCTACAAAACAAAAGAGAGAATTTACAGCTATGTAACAAAAAAATTAATATGTTTTTTAGCTTCAAGCACCAAGGCTAAAATCTTTCAACAATGGAGGATAAGCTTGTCTCATAACTTTTGTTGGCAAACTTTTATCCAGCCTGGAAGCCCTGTGAGAGAACTTTCTCAAGTGGATTAAAATGACATTTCTGATTAGTTTGTTTTGGCCCAAATGGCCATGGAGGTACTCCCTTGACACCAAAGTAATATAGCCCACTTGTCCTAAATTGATTGCAGCATGGCACACTTTCCAGCTTCATATAAATGTAATTTTAAAGTTGTGTTTGGTCCAAGCCTAGTCTTTTTTTTCTTTTCAAAAGACTAATCAACAAGGAAAGTTTTATTTAAAAAAATGAAGCTACTGGAAGTTCTTTCTGGCAAAATTACAATATGTCTAAGACATAGGAACCTGCTATTATAAACAAAGGAGTGTGTTGGTTGGGAAACAGGAAACTGTGCTGTGAACTTGGAATGTGACATTTAGCTCACCAAAGATGAATGTCATTCTTGGATGGTTTCCAGCAAGTTGCTTTCTCTTGCATATAAATGTCATTTGAATACATTCTCTAGTAATTGTACTGTACAATTAAGCTAGTTTAAAAATGTTACATTTAACCTAACCTTAAAGTTGTGCTAACTGATGTTGACAGGGCACAAAACAGAATAACAATAAAAAAATAAAAGTATTTAAAAGATATAGTTCCTTGAAGCTAAGGGGGACTGCAAACTGAGGCAATAATTCACTCTGGCCTCGTCACTATGAGGGACCTCCTTCACATACAAGTGGTCATGTAAGTGATTCTTAATAAATATTATTTATTATATCTTCTTTATATGTGTGTGAATATAACAAACTGAGGGAAATCTAAGTCTCTTTTACAAAAGACCTTTGTAGATCTGTTTCTGTATTGCTTCGTACTCCTACTGTTTTTGCTGTGGGGATGAGGGTCAGTAACCTACTCCCTAATGATCTTTCCCGCCTGTGTTTCCTGCTGTACCTCTCGGTTTTTTTCTTTGTCTGAGATGATTTGCTTTACTCTCTGGCATTTACTAGGACAGCCCTGCAGCCTTTCTTTGCATTGCCTTAGTAATCTGAGGTGACTAATCTGACCAGCCAGCCTTTGGCAATCTCTCTCCTCGATCTTCTATTGATTTAGACTATCACTAAGATTGCCTGCTGCAGCTGTCAGATAAAAATGTAAAAGTCGTCAGGAAGCATGACTTCTAAATTCATTTTCAGACATGCTTTGATGTTTGAAACGAGTGGTTAATACAAAACGGGCACATAGTTTGCCACGCTGGGAAAACATTTCTATTCCGATCTCGGATATGCGGCTCCCTTCTTTGATGAAAGAATTGTGACTGGAAACCCCACACCTCTCTTTCCACACTGAGCTGCCTTAAACAATAGCCAGTTTTTAAATTTAGCATGGAGCTGAAACACGTGTGTGTGTGTGTGTGTGTGTGTTATGGACAGAGGGGTTGCAAAGTAGCATTCCTTGTTTTGCGCTTTTCTTCCTATTTGTCTGTTTGCGCCCTTCATACTCTCCAGACCCCCCTCCCCCCATTCCCCAAACCACCCACCCTCAGGTCAAAACCTCTCATCTCCAACAAGGCTACCACTTAACACTTTAAATCTGCAGCACTTGTTGTTGTGGGAACATATTATTGATGTTTGTCCCGGCTCTTTTTTCGTGTTGGTGACCAATAAGGAAAAGATAATGGATGACACTTGCTTAGTGCCTTCTCTCATCGAGGGAAAGCTCCTCAATTGCGGGGTCATAGTGGTGTGGACGCATTGATGGAGACCATTTTCATCAGCAGTCAAACAGCCCATTTTCTGCACCATCACTAATGGACAGAGCTATCATTTATGAAGGGTAATGCCTTTAAAGGCGACATCAGTGGAAGCTAATGATCTGACCGGCACTCAGTTAGATGTAATCCTTTGTTGGATGATATTTAGATTCATACTTTTATGAGGCGCTTTCAGTGATGAGTGGTGAGCATATCAAAGTTATATTGATGGCTGAAATTTTTTAAAGAACTCTATTTTAATGGATTCACTTACAATGGAGATGTGTATCTTCCATGTGAATAAAAATGCTGTAGTGCCTGTGGAGATCAGCTCTCCTGTTGAAAACAAATATATCTCGGACCCATCTGAGATGTGAATTTTCCATTTCCAAGGGTGAAAATGTATATAGTTTATACGGATACTTCCAGTTTTGCCCTTCCAATCTTTTTTCCCTTTCCTCGTGCACTTAATTATTCACCTGAAATAGATCCATGCATGTGTTCTCCACACACACGTATGTTTTCTGTGGACACACCCTTTCCCCCCCCTCTCATCACTGCCAGATTAAGGACCCTGCAGCACCCTGTAAACAAAAGCATAAATCACTTGCGCTTCACCTCAGCTGCCTGACTGAAATTCATGGATCCCAGCTTCACTAAATCACAGTGGATGAGTGCCCAGGGGAGGCCAGAAGGCTAATACACACTGTCCATGAATACCATCGGCAGCGAGGCCAGTCCTGTACGTCTAAACACAGTCAATTCAGAGATGGATTGCCCTAAGCTGAGTAGCCACAGGAGAAGACGGAAACACCTGTAAGGATGCCAAGGCTTTAATAATTGTAGCCAAGTCAATTCTATCTATTTATCACAATATCATTAATCACAAATTTTCCTCAAAGGGCCTCAGGGTCTGTATAGCTTATGACACCCTCTATCATTAGACCCTTGATTTGGATAACTAAATGATCTCCCTCCAAAAAAATTAACAAATAAAAAAATCTGGATGGCAAATGGTCCTGTACAAAAAAAAATAGAACAAGAAAGAGGAAATAAGATGAGGGGGGACAGAAAGAGAGAGAGATGCATGTCCTCCTCAGTCCTCAAGCTTGTGGGATGACAAAACAAACAAACAGAGGATTAGAGAGGTACAGAGTTGTTTTTTTTTATCTTCAGAAAGTTGTATTCTCACTGGCAAGACAAACATGAACTTTAAGTACAAGGCTTAATAGACTCCTTGAGATTGAGACTGAGATGTTGGACAGATAGTGGTGACAGTCATAAGGCCGAAAGCTATCAAAAAATGAGCAAGTACCTGGAGGTTTGGCTACAAAGTTTGGATTTAAAGGCCTAAAAGACTGTCTGATGTCAGCTGGGAGGTTATTCCAGTGAAAAAGAGCGTGATGGGAGAAGGCCCTGAAGCCAGATGACATTTTAACTCTGAGAACAGACTGGAGCTCTGCACTCTGAGAGTATATCAGTGAGACCAGATATATGAAACATGAATGAAACCTCATTACTTAAATTTGGAACAAGTCATTAATGATGGCACTGGTCTAAATATGCTGGCCTACAAATATTATCTGTTCATGAGAACAAGAAGAATTTCAGACATCAACCTCATTGGGATATGCCCGTGTTTACAGAAGGAAACAGTATTAATGCCTAAATGATTCTGTAATTTAAATATTTCTATCAACCATAGTAATATAGTAGTGCAGTAGTAGTGTCACTTATAATGATAACAAATATTAACATTATCTAAGTACAGTAAACAGTTTATTTACTGTTTATTTTGTGAGAAACACCCATGCTATAGAGACCAGTACCTCAGCAGGGAAGGGGTCTCTATGTTCCCTGTTCAAGCTATATTTTATTTGTTGCACAAACATGATGAGGACTCTTTCTCTACACAGGAACATACAACTGAGTATCATCAGCATAGGAGTGGAAGTTTCAAGACTATTTATAATTTGTCCAAGAGATAAAGGTAAACTAAGAACAGAGCACAGAGATGTACCATAGCACCTGTACTATTACTATAGAAAACACACTGTATTCTTTTCGAGGAGTAAGACTTGAACCATGCAAGAGGAAGGCCAAGTTCATTTTCCAGGAGATGGAATCTGAATCCAGGCTAAATGTTACTGGCATTTAAGTTAACCTCTGCCACTCCCATTCCTGGTAGGTGACCCTCACTATACAACCAATGCAGAGGGGTCTCCACATCATGTTTGGCTACAGTGTTAAAAAGAAATTTAGGATTGCATTAATTGCTACTGATTTGGTGATAGAAATAGGACAGCTAACGCTTGTAACCCAATAAACACTATTGCCATGAGATGAAGAAAATTCCTGTTTTTCTTTAGTTTTGGGCGAAAGAGGTATAACTAAATCAAGGAGACTTGAAAGAACAGTACACAGAGGCTGGACTGAAAATGTAATACTAGGGGACAGTCTGAGGGCGCATGAAATGGGATGGCACCCTCCTGGTTAACATAAACACTTTAGTTCATCAGCCTCAACAATAGAAGGTAGGAAATGTGTTTCCTTCCCTCCCAAGTGAAGGTCTTTACACACATTTAATCTGTGTAGGTAGCTGCACTGATAATTTTTAAAAATATTTTTACTGAAATGTCTTGACAACTATTGAACGTATTAGCATCTAATTGATGCAGACATTTTTGAAATTTTGTGATTCACAGCTTTTTCATCTAATTCTATTCAGTCTCTACTGCACTTTGTTTTGGGATATATTTAGCTGTAAAGAAGACACTGCTGATGTTTAAACTGTGAATAAATGACAACCATACATATTATAAATAGCTCATATTTAAATATTCTGAAATGCTGTTCTTTTTATTTCTTTTCCTATCTTCACTAACTCAACACTACATATAACATCCTTTCCTTGACCTTTCTGGTTACAACATTCTTATAAATATAAACTATGAAATGCTTTCATAGATCCTGTAATGCTTTCAACATAATGTCAAAGACCTTTATGCTCACATGGAAATCATAAACAAATTTCACCATGTGACAGAGCTGTGGTGTGGCCATACACTCTTGTTAAGGGGTGGTTCCCCGTCCTGGCTCACCCTTTGTTTGTGATTATGTGACAATTGGGATGCAGACTCACCTTGCCTAGATTGAGGGGAACCACTAAAGCTTAATTAAGAGAGCACTGAAAGCATCAGCATGTGGACATCTGTACGGTCTTATTATTGAGTAAGAAATAATTTCTCTGTCAGGCATGGATGGCTCATGAGGGGACAGAATGCATTGAGATCCCAGTGTACTTCCACTATAATTACCATAATCATTTACTTTTCATAATTATGGCAGATACGCAGGCTTTAAATCTCTGGCTTCGAAGGCAACACCGTCTATAAGCACTTGAGTGTGAAGTGGTTGTCTGAGTGTTGTTAATCACACAGGGGGTCATCTTTTTCACTGAGGTAGTCTGAACCACATTTAATCATCCTATCATAAAATACCTTTAGAAGCTAGAATCTCATCTGGGAGTGCAGCCAAAATAAAGGATATGTTTAGGCCCAGTAATGCCGCAATAACACATCAGCAACTTCAAAGTGCAAGCAAACAGAAGAGGCTAATCCTCTGCGTTAGCAAACACTGGCGTCAAGTTTGAGCATGGCTCTACATCCGCTAAGAAGGTAGGCCAGCTACCCACTACGCTCTGAGCCAGATTAGCTTCCTGATTCCGCAAAAACATGCCTCTGATCTCCTCAGAGCTGGTTTCAGAGTGATAAACTCTCCCTCAAACATAAATCTGTCCTGCTTCAAAGATGCTGACAACACCACCGGGCTTACAGGAGGCATGGGATATGTATCCAAATATTCTTTTACCCATTTACTCTACAAACAAAAGATAACAAGGATCCAAAGGATACAAAAATCTTTAAAAGACTTTACACATCTGGTCATGTCATGCACTGGGATTCTTCATAGTAGTGGTTTTCTGGAGGGTAGTAATGTGAAAATGCAAATTTAGCATATCATAATTTTTTTTTACCTTTTACATTTTGGCTTACTCACCATAATAAAACAGATAAATTCAGAAACTGAAAAATAATAGCTCTGGAGATTAGTGGTAATTTCGACAGAGTACACCTCAGTGTCACATTTTATGTCCAAATGAATATGAGCTTCTAATTTTATGCAAAGGCAAAGCCAGCAGTTGCGCTTATGTTCTTGTACTCGGGTTTGGAAGCTAAAGGCTCATACAGTAACTACATGTCGCTGCAGTCAGAACTGATGGATCCTGTTACTGATTGTATTTTTATTATTACACCATGATGCAGACAGTGTAATTGTTCCACCAATGCTCTCTTCATAAAATTTTTGAAACTTCCTTGGTACAAACAAGGTTGTGGGGTTGAAGCACTGAGCTGAAGTTTCTCCCAGTTGAGACTGTTTTTCTACTCCAGTGTCCTAAGAGGTAATGTTCATATTGGACACTTGTCTTTAATGCAGTGAGTGATGAAGTAACGGTGCGGACGGTGTAGAGGTCTAGGGTTTTTCTCAAACCTTCACCAAATACCTTTTTTTACTTAGCACAACATTAGAAATCTCTCCAAAACCTAAAAATAGTGCTTATTCAATTTAGCATTGTGCTCCCACACATCGTCAGAAAATTGATCTACTTACATGTCAAAACCTGGCACTCGGATTACCCAGAATGCAATGTCAAGAGATTTAAGGTCTGGTAAACACAGCGCTTTCTAACTTCAAACTCCAAACTCCCTAGATTTTTTTTCTTTCTTTTTTTCTCTCAAAGGTACCTTCAAATTTGCACTGTTCAAACTGATAAACTGAAATTTGCTGGTCTTCCTCTGGAGCCACAAAAGGCTTTAACATTTTCCACATACACAGTAGTACCCCGCTAAACCAGCAATCAACTCTTTCATGTATAAGATTGGTGTAGTTCCTTTCAACCTCACAGCTGTTGCCATACACATGTTATGAAAAGAAAGAATTTTCAAAACCATCGTCATCACACACAGTTCTGAGCTTGGCAGACCTGTCCAATATCAGTGTTCTTGTCTGGCAGCGTGGTTGGGTTGTGAACATGAGAAGACATGTTACTGTTATTGATTTTCTCTCCAGACTCAAATCCCTCAAAGTCCTGTTCTTTCCAGCTGTAGCAGGCAGCTGCACTACAATCAAGATTATTCAGTTGCATCCTTTTCAAGCCTGTAGATTATGGTGAGACTGATGTATCACAAGACCACAGATGGCAAAGCACAATGCACCATAATGTCCCAATGTTCGCGTCGTCTCTGCAGCCTTTTCTAATCGCATCAGGGCAATTTGTGCTACAGTGCAGTGCAGCTTTGTGTACCTCAATGTAGCGACGGGCCATTTCTAACAGTGATGTTGAGACCTTTCAAACACATTAAAAGAAATGACCTTTAAAATCACATGATCCCAGAGAGTGTAGCAATTATCTGCATTTATGGCTTAAAGACGTCAAGAAATGTTTCATTGATCTGACGGGCCTTGTGGATTTTCCCACTGAGACGTGATATAATGATGAATTGGATCTTAAAGTGGTGTGTCAAAAACAGGGAACTGTAGAGCTTACAAACAATCCACCATTAACCTTTCCTGTCTACATTTCCCTTCTGGTCTGTCACTTGTCTGCACTTTGAAGTTTTTTTGCTCCTTTTATTGAAAAGGTCATTCATGACTGTCAGGAAAAAAAGCGAGGGCATAATGAATCATTCATGATATCAGCCCGTCTTTGTATTGCACCAATATGGTTCCTGTATGAAATGCATTTAAAAATATATAGAAAAGGAAAAAGAAAGACAAGGTTTTTCAGCCAGTCATTAAAGGGTATCTCTAAAGCCTTGTAAACTGTATAAGAGTTATTTGTTAAGTATACACTGAATTTCCTCAGTTAGAGTTTCACTATATTGTTCATATGTGCATAAGACTTATGGTCCTAGTTTAATTGTGACTAGTTTGTAACCAGATTCTGTGATACATCATGAAGTGCTATTTCAAAATATTCCTAACTGCTGAAAATTTCAAATTTCTACTCAGAGATCCACAAAGCCCTTTGGCTTTCCCTGACCATTTTTTTATATCACTGTGCTTTTGTCTGCCGATATCATTCTACAGAGACTGGCTAAAGCACTAAAACCTGGTCCTCTTTTCCTTATAAGATATGATATTAAGGCTACAGTTCTCTTGCTCACCATAAAAATACATCAAAGCAACACATCAATTAAATGGAAAATTAGAGTCAGATCTACTTGTGCCCTAATGATGGAGCAGCGATATTATAAGCCTATTAACTAACATGTTCACACCTGTGATATTTTGCCAGCTGTCCTTTCTGCATTTGGCAGCTAAAGCTGTGTTGCTTTTAGCCTAGATTACGTCTTCTTCACTTCTTGGTATTTCTTGAACATTATAGTGTGCTCTCTATTTGTTGAATATGCTGCTCTGCTGCCAGTAGGCTTGACTATGTTTGCAATTAGACATTTACCACAAACACCACCCTTTTTCTGTGAATACACTCATGGTTATATTGAGAAGCCAAGTGTGTGTGTGTGTGTTTGTGTGTTTATTTTAGCCAGTATTTCATGCTGGTCCTTTACTGGCAAACATGTCTTTTATTTGGCGGCATTAAGCTGCATCTGTGGACTTTCTCTGTTACTCACTTCTCTCTCTCTGTTCCATCCTTCCTTTTCTTCTGACCCTCCAGTCATCTGGATGTGATGGATAACGAGGCAGGTAGATGATTGCTGTGTGCGTTGCCATCAACCAACTACATCTCGACCGAGAAGTGTGGCTTGTGAACGGAGCTCCAGCCTGAGTGGATTCTGAGAGGTCAGTAAACTCTTCCTCCTGCTTGCTGCATTATCGCCGGTCAAATTGACTGTTCGCGGCCACAGTGACCCTGAGGCCACCGGTGCTCCCAACAGGCTGTCCGAGAGTGCTCGGGGTTGACTTACTGTGCTGATAACCACCACTGTGTGACCACTTAGCATGACTGCTGTTATTAAACTACAAAAAAAGCTTTCTTGGGTGTGTTGGACTTGCTTTGCAGTACAGGCCCCAGATGTGAAATGTGGGAGAATTGTATTGAACTTCACTGAAAACAAATTTCTGAGGATGGTCATCAACTTGCTCTTTGAGTCATTGTCTAGTATCAAAGTGCTGTCTCTTACCTAGACTTCTAAACTTTATAGCATACTAAAATAAAATGTGTCTCTTCTTTTTGGCCCAAAAATGTGCACAGCTTCCCTCAAACATATCCGAATACTTCATCCCAACTCTGCGTACTCTCTCATTCTGTACCCTCCAACAAACCTTCCAATAGGCATTAACTGTGTGATGGCGGCCTTTATGGGTGGAGATCAGGTCGGCCTGTGTGTTTATGAGCGCAGCGAAGCTTCCAGATTCACTCATAAATGTGATTCATGATTGTGTATGATGGAGATGTCCTCAAAGTTTAAGGGCTCAAATAGAGGGCAGAGAGAGAGCAGCAGAATTACCACTAACCTGTGCATGCTGGCTGTGTGTGTATGCGCCTATCTGTATCTGTCAATGCGTCATAAAGTTGGAGCGATAACGATCTCTTCTTTGGCCACACGTTGAAGTGTTTCAGGTTTTCAGCGATGCCTTGACATTCCCAGGTGTGTTCCTCCCACACATCAATTCACTGTGCATCGTCAGGTTACAAGCTAAACTCTACTAGATGATATAAAGAACATGTAATTTCCTGAAAGAAAAAAATTACATGATGAGTGTTTTAGTGTATAATCTCATTGGAGGGTTCTCATTGTGTGATTTTAGAAAGTCTAAAGAGAAAGACTGCTTTGGAGCAATTTTTAATATATATATATATATAAAGTTATAAACGCAATATATAAAATATATTGCGTTTATAACTTTTACAGCTAATTCGCTAGCTCTTTTAATGTGATGTCTATTTTAGTACCAAGTCAAAAGTAAACAAAACTAAATAAAGCAGATTGATCAGCAAAGATATAATTGTGTATGTTATCAAAAAAGCAACCAAATCTGAAGTTTTCAGGATACTGATTATTATAAACAACAGGCGGATGTTTCTTCTGCTATGACCTCAAAGATGCACTATTCTACCTTTCTGTATTTTACATTTGCATCTTGCTCTGATATTTATATTGTTCCTTTAAAAATACAGCAGGAGGGGAAATAAATCTGTGCTCATTGAGTCATACAGGTCCAAGCAACTTTCTCATATTCACTGTTGGTAAGATAAGCAACTGTAATTAAATTAACATGTGACACACCATTGAAACATGCTGAAAACCTGATTAGAAATATATTAACTGCATTAAATCAAAAGATGCAGCAGAATGAATGATCATGTTCGAGGTAACAGTCGACTGAGAATTGCCTGCAGGACTATATAATGGTGCATGATACTGCACGTTCCTGATCCAGGTAAATATAATTAACTTGTTTTAAAATTGTTGAAAGAAAAGTCCCCAATACCTGCTGCACCCCAGACTTGTAATATAAAACTCAATATGAAATCCTGCTTTTCACAGCATGTATAAGCTCAGTGTTACTCGACCGGTATGTGCTTCTGGTCTCTTCAAACTTTTGTCCCTACAATCACACACTACAGCTAGGGCCTACAATCATTGCCCTGCAGAAATGCGCTGAGGTGCTCCTGTGACAATTTGTGAAAATTGTCTCAATTTTATTTAAGTGGCAAATCACTTGCTACCTGCATGCAGCCACTTCAACGAAGAAACTATTTTTTTTTCTCTCTGACTGCTTTGCTCGCAAAACAAATCTGTACAGTTTTAGAGACATGCTGCTCTTCCACCATGCTTCTTAAAGCTCTCACAGGGGGGAGAGGGTCACATTGATTGCATGCTGCCATTTTCAGGATGTCACTAGTCACCTCTAATAGCTGTACTAAGCACTACAACTCTGCTGATGGCTGGAATCAGCAGTCAAAGATGCTGAAAAAGAATGGAAAAGGAAAAGGAGATAGAAAGGGAGAGGGTATAATGTGAATTAATGCTTCACTGAGGGTGTTTTTAATAGACCTGCTCAGCAAGCCTTGCTCTCTCAACACACACTCCAACTATTCTTCAAGGTTTGACTGGAAAGATGGAGTGATGCACTTCAAATTGTTGCCCTGTGAGTCAAGAAAAGAACAAACCTGCAACCATTTTTTGGTGAATTAAAAGCACGACAAATGCACAAGCAAATAGTACAGTGAATGATATTTAAAATTGTTGTTGTTGAACATAAATGACAGTGAAGCCTGAAATGGTGTCAAGGATATTACGTTTATTTGTCCTGCTCAGTGTTATAGTTACCCAACCGAGGTCAAAGTGAAACAGCAACTAACTATTCAAACAGAAATTCTTTACAGCGTGATAGCCTGGGGTAAAGTCAACATGCCCGCTGATTGTAAACGCTTTCCTCTTTGTCTGTTTCAATGACTCACTTCTTGTTCAGGGAAACACTGAAATCCACAGCACGTGTTCACCACTTAGTAGTTTTAAGTAAGTAGCATATTACTTTTTTGTCTACAAAAATCACCAAAATGTAACCAATAAGTTGCCAATAAGTTGGTGTATCAGCTCACCAACAATATCTCTGCAGCTGAGAAGTGACTCATCTGTCTTAACCACAGCTATCTCTCTGTATCCCAATAAAATACAGTATTTTCAATCCGACATGAATATAAAATGTACTTAAGCTTTTAAAGTGATTTATTCAAATGGCATTTAATTGTTGCAACATGAGACTTCAGCTCACTAATTAAGCAAGTGGTATATAGCAAGGAAACTTACAGCAGTATACAAGACTTTTTTTTAGTTAAGTGCCTGTACGGCTTAGATTCTTTAAATCTGGTTGAGGCTGGGCATTAGTTTAGCTTTTGGTGGCTTTAACAGTCAACAGGAATTAGATATGCAGGAGTTATGAGTGCAACGTGTACCAGAATCTTCAAGGCTCTGATGCGATGGAAGATCAACAGCTCATGTAATCTCTAACAAATTTCCATCTCTTTCATTTAAAAAACTTACAACGTCTGTTTGCCACTATTCTATAAAGATCTTTTATGTGCCAAGCCTCATAATTCTTGAAGTCCATTGGATTCACTTTATTTTATTTATTTATTTTGGTAGTAAATTAGAGCATTAGCTTGGGTTTCCAATCGAAGCTTTCCTGGAGCTTTTTGAGCCACAGGTGATTCATCTAACAGAAGTGACATCGGAAAAGGTCACATAAATCATTCTTTGAGTGAGCTTGGTGACACTGGATCTTTGACATTATCCAGGCGCTGTGGGAAAAAAGTTCCTTTGAGCCTGACAATTTTTCACTCCCCCAAAAAAGTGTGTAAACCCACTTCACTGAACCCCTGACTTTGGGGTGTGAAGTTTTCACTTTGATGCAATGAAATCTACCCAATCACCACAGCAACTGGTCCAGAGTCTGACACAACTGGACTCTCTTAAGTGTAGAATTACTGTCAAACTATTTACCAAATGCTAAACAACTTCAGCGGTTTACCAGACCCACTGCAAATCATGTTAGAGCCACAGATAAAACTCAGCATTATGGATAATCTGGTCCCCACAGCAATTAAGTACAGGATAAAACTCTGCACGCTGTGTAACTAAGCTGCAATGCTGCTGTCATCCAGGGCAGGAATGGCCTGAGGGTGTGACACTGGGTTTTCCCCTGTAATATGAAATAGGGGATTCAAGTATCAGATTTGTGTGGACTTGGACACACTTAACCGAAAACAGGTTAAACATGTGTCATCTAGTAGGTTTAACCAAATTTAATAGCACATGAAGGGTCATAACGCCTGCTTTGAAAAGAGCTAATTTATTAATTATTAAATTTATTAATTTATTATTATTGGACGTTTAATGAAAAGACTTTGGTATTTTGGCCCCAATTATACACATACAATTTCCTTGACAGATTGTTATTATTTAAATTTATTGATTCATTCATTTATTTGCAGCTTTAAATAAGTCTAAAGTTCAATCCATGTCTAATTATCTGACACACGTATCCATGTTAGTGCAGTGAATCATATTTATGGGTTTTCAGAAGATTTATTGTAGCGAAACATATAAAAAAACCTGAAAAATCCTCATCTTCGGTTGACCTACTTATAACTGACTTAGACACTGTCTAGATTAGTGGGAGTTCAGTTGTTGAGCACAGTTTATGGACAGTTTATCGATATCTGTTTCACCGTTTGTTACTGGCGGTTTAGATAATCTGTCTGAACTGTTGGGTTGTTTAGAACGTGCCCACTTGTCTGACTGCTCGTCCCTCTCCTTCAGGGACCTTTGCATTGCAAATACAATACTGCAATAACTGGAGGCCAAAACAAGAAAAATAAGACACCTTACTTATAATAAACTGCAAAAGTATGCTTTAAGGCTGTGCATTATTATCTAAGACATTTAGAGTCACCCAATGTTAATCATGTAATGAACAAACCTGCATGTATCAAAAATGGACCACAGATAACTACAATAAACAATGCGGAAGATATGAGCTTTCCAAAGGCTCCGTTGATAAGCAGGTTTCAATGGTAGCTATGGTCATAATGAGCTATGAAACCAGTGCACAAATTATGCTAAGCTGGACATTTAAGCAATAAAACTAGCAGGATTAGCAATAGGAGGCATAAATCAGCCAACAGATGACTGCAAGCGTCGACACTTCTGAAGTGACTGTAATGGCGGTTGACACAATAGACTTGGGAGAAATACAAGGGAGGGGTCACAAGCTACAGGAAGCTGTAATGGGCTAAATGTGTGTTATGTGTTTTTTGGTGAGGAGTAATATAATAATACACAATACACAATAGCAGTCAGCTGTGGTCTTAGCCAGATAGTTGATTAAAGATGTAATACTTTACTCCTACAGTCATGTCATGTCTTTGATGATTATAGCTAGTGTCATAAAAACATAAAAAACTGCAGACAGAAAAAAGAAACACAATATGGCAACATTCATAGTGCATAAACTGGAGACTTGAGTTGTTTGAAATACTCTGAATGATGTTGACCACTTCTAAAGCTGTATCAGATAGACTGACTGATGTGTGATGGTACTGATAATAATCCAGTAGTTCGATTCATTAATGAGGACCAGGAATGCTGTAACTTTCCACATAGACATCCCTTGTGCGGGTGTTGTAAGAATGACAGTAATGGATGGAGTTTTTTTCATATTCCAGTAGAATGGGAAAAAAAATGGCGAGGAGATTCAGTGCACTATACTTATTGCGATGGTGGATGACTGCATGTATTCTGCCAAAACAAGGTACATGAGGCAAGAAGATTGTCTTCACCAAGCAAACAGCAGCATACAAATGTTCAGTGCATCCAATGTTTATGTTTCACAAAGAGGCCAGTTCTGTGGACCCCAAGAACCAAAGGCAGAGGCAGTGTGACATTATTGGGATGTTAGTGGGATGTTTGTACATTTAGTAGTGTACAGTTATCAGTCTTATCTCATCTTGCTATTTGAAAGGAATTTTGGGTTTTGTCAGCTCATGTGTTCCAATCTGTCTTCTCACTGACATGCTCCAGTTCTTCTCGCTTGTATTTTGTGAGTTAGACAGGGTGCAGTATTGTCCTGGGTTGCTAAAGATCTAAGCGAGATCTAGGGCTTTTAAGGGTAGATTATAACCACAATATCTACATAACCAAAAAGGGATGGTTTCCAAAAGAGTGAAGAATTAATACCTCGACAAAACAGAAGACAAAAATAAAAAAAAATGTCAGGATCAACTGTTTCCTGGACAACCCTGTGATTTTCAGCTTTCTTCATACAGCACTATTTTCTATGTGACCTCAAAGAACAAGATGCTGCTTCCAGAGGAGAAGATAATAAGACATGTTAACTTCAGTTGTGTAATCACATCCCAAGCCCTCTAACTGGGCTATATGAGGTGCCCACAGTGTGGTACATCCAGTATCAAATGCATTCACATGTGTTGTACATATCTAGCAGTTATTGCAGTCACGGTGTCCCTACCTTTGAGATCTCCCTCCACATTTAATTTAATTATTTTTACTGATATCCCTGTTAATAACCACAGGCATCAATGATCCATGAAAAGTAAATATAGTTTGTGGCTGGAACAAACTAGTCTAAAGAGAAAAGAGGAAGAACACAAGGTAAACAAATCTACCTTTGATTGTCTCTTTAATGAAGAACGGTGAAGGCAACTCAAAATCTCCCATCGTCTGAGATCTCCTCACCAAGTGGTTCTCTGCTCCCTGTTGTTCCTTATCTCTCAGTGCTCAGTTAAGTAAATGACCACCAGTTACTTCGTCGGTGTCACACTGGACAAGCAGCACTCTAATTAACACTCATATAGTAAGTGTCCAAATAAGTGCCACTGAAAATCAAAACACTTATTATGACTGGAAAATGTGTTGCGTAGATATGTATGAGAGAATTATGCTGGCATAACTTTCCAAGTTTCTGATACTATTTCCAAAGATGTTAAACATGACATGAAATGTATAACATAACATAACAAGCGTCCTTAATCAATTAACACAAATGAATTGGTTTATTATCAGTGCTATATTTGTGCAGTACTTGGTTTCTTGCTTACTTGTATATGATAAAGGGCCGTAGCTAATGCCACCACATCATAAAATTATTTTGTTAATACTGAATAGTTATACTTAGGCACAATGAATCAAATTACTGTTGGGATCTAAGGCCATGTGCTCAAACAATAGAAGGCCTTCTCTCAAGCTCAGAGCCTGAATCAGGCCTACGTGG